>CM017566.1:4958871-5413871 GCA_007844125.1 Sinonovacula constricta | reverse complement strand
CAGCACCCATCATTTTCTCTTCAAAGTCTTTTGTTACAGGGGCGCCATCTGCAGATGTTCTCCATGCTGAGATAGAAAGAGGGTAAAGTGTAAAAGTGGATTTGTTAAAGGTGGTAGTCGACAGTTTGGACTACTTTCTGTCCAAACACCAAATAAACAATTACAACAAAGGATCCCTCTTAATATAGTTTATTATCCTACATGATTGTAAACAGTGAGGTCTACATGTAACAAACCACTCTTCATTAAAACATGTATTTCCTGAGCTTCGATGCGAAATACGCTTCTTCTTTAAAGAACACGTGATCACATACTTTTTAAGTATATTAAAGAAGGTGACAACGTTCACAAATTGTGGTTTATTTTATTTTATTTGACCAATGTCGACGAATCACCATTAAATCGAAAATAAGTAAACTTGAAAGAATGGGAGGGTTGGGATGGGGCTAAATCTATACACCGACAAGCATATGACACGCATATGACATCTAGTCGAAAACGTGGAAAAATCAATATCTAATATTTTGCATTCTGATAAGCATGACAAAGAGTAACATGGAGAGGGGGGTCCTGTTTGATATTCGTATATCCTCATCAGTTCTGTATATCAGTAAAATCTTGCTACGGGATATATTAAATGGAATACTCTGCATGTTGTTTGGTGTTAATTAAAAGATAGTGTTAATTACCTGCTAGGAACCCTAGTAATGTAGATTCTGTCGGTCGTTCAGAAGGTATTATCTGTCATCGAGGTATGAATATTTATAACACAATACAATAACAAAAATAAGTTACAAGAAACTTTAACAAAGAGAAAGTTTATTTGATTAATGATAGTGATATTTATTTGACTTATATGAGTTAAAATATGTTCATTACATAAATGACATAGTTTTATAAAAACATTTTAAAAATAAGTGTTTTTTCTTGTTTTTTGTTTTACTTTCCTTTGAAATGGCCGGAAACGTATTATGCGGACACTTTGATACATAAACAATGGCGGTTTCGCGCGATCACCAAAACACACTTTTAAGACCACTTTAAGTCAGAACAGAAGGTGGTCCTAATAGAGGGAATTTACTGTTTACTAGTTTCATGTTGTTTTACTTAAACATTTTGACTTCAAAAATTGTAGCATAAAAAATGGAACATAGCACATGTTTAGATTTTTCAACCTGCACTTATCATTTAGTTTAGATTTAAGTCTGGCACAAGTTGGGTTATTTGCTTTTGTTGTGTTCTGTCTTTTGTACCATATGCCGCTTGTTATAACTTGTTTTTGAACAAAATGTAATATTAAAGCTGTAATATTCATAGAGCGCATTCTTCCTGCTCACAATTGTACACACCACAAGTAGAAAACTTCAAAGAACTTGTATAACGTCGGCAAGCATGAGAAGCCCGTAAAATGTTCTAAATTAATTAGCTAGTGCCACATGTAGTAATTAGAGGGGGAGAAGTAATGGTTGAGTAGCAGGGGTGTAGAATAAACATAATGAGAAGTTCTCAGGTAGACTTTTTTGCTGTCTTGAGGATATAAATGATAAATTTACATCCATGTTATATAGTTTCTTCATCGTTGGCACTTTGGAGTCTGCATACACAAGTAAATTCCTTTTTCTTTTCTTAAAATTGTAAATGATTGACACCTAAAAAAATATCACTCTTGTCATATAGTACATAGGCGACAATTTGTAAGTCCTCTGTATATCTCCAAGATGTTCAACTGGTAGGTAATTGTAAAACAATCTGATACATTACGTAATTCTTCTAAAGACGATATGAACTGAAAGTAGATGTAGAGTTGCTTTGACTTCGACGGAATACAACGAATATTTATCACAGTAAAAACCATACCAACCAGTCATGAGTCATATTAATTAGTACCGGACTTGGTAGCGCAGTCGATGAGGCGTCGGCTCCAGGTACGGGTGGATTCGATGCCGGGCCGCGACAAACCAAAGTCGTTACAAATGGTAGTGGTATAGCTCCCTAGCTAACGCTCAAGCAAATATAAGAGTATTTCCACGACTGGTTGGCCCACTGTCAGGATAATGTGACTGGGTGTGGTATCATGCCAGGTGTTCACGGCATGCTATACAAAGTGAAGGCAGCACAACATCTGCTGCACACCGTCTCCAGATAGCTAAGATACTGTTGGCGAGATGATAAATCCAACAAACAAAATCACATATTTATTATACCTATTGCGCATCATAACTGATTATACTTAAACTCATTATTTTAATGCAATGCTGTCTATTTTGTCTTCTTAGGCTAAAGTCAGATATCTCATATTTTATTTGTAGGTTTTGCGTTTTCATGCATAGTTAGAAATATATCTGCATTTTGTATTTCGTATTAAACAGCACAGGGATAAGTATCGCATCATTGTTCATTTGTAAAATATATTCCCAAATGACAGTTTCCTATAATACTCTTTATGGAACTTTATCGTTGTGTTAATCCATGGTTACACCGTTCATAACTTTGAGAAGTCATTACATGTTATTATTAATTGACGCTTATTTGCAAACACAAACATAGCTGCTGTACAAGTGTAGAAGTGTGAGTCCGACAGGCGTCTTTGTTGATGCCTTATTTATAATTACACAATTTTGATACTTTAATAATATATCAAGCGCTCCACAAATCAGGTTTAAGCACCCCAGTTGGCCCTTTTGCCGATTGACCGTTTCAAGGCGGTAACTGATGGTTTTTCTTTATGTGTGTTATGTCTCGTCTCTGTGTTTTTTCACATTTGCATTTACCTTGTTTGCCTTTGTCTACTGGTAGATAAAATTTAAATATCTGTGAAAGTTTTGATAGGACCTTTTCTTATTTACCTATTGATTGCTCAGTATGAAAATGAACTAACAACTACGTCCTCCATTCTGAAATGCCTTGGCCATCAAGGCCTACCATGCAGTTTGTCTCTCAAGAATTATGGTTCGTGCTTCGTAACAAGGATAGCCATCTTTTAACACTTATAACTGCTGAAGTATTTGAAAATTATCTATGATTTTAGTTACGAGGTATGTAAACAAATCAAATTGCAAGTAGTTTTATGGACCAGTCAAGACCCTTAAACAATCAGAAACAGGTCAAAATCTACTTGAATTAACAATCAAAATGTTATGCTAAATGTGTCGTTATAACATAGTAACCGATGAAAGCAATCATTTTAATTCTGGGTACAAAATAGGGAATATGAAACTTTAGACCATAAAGTAACAATTAGATTGAAATGATCTACTATCGACTTGTCACTTGATTAGGGCTTTTAACATTAATTCCCTCTTCTCACAAGTAAGACCTTGTAAGTAATGATACAATTTATTTTCATTTGTTTTATTTTACGTTTCAGCAATGAATTGTCTATTGCCAAGCCAATGAGAAGCAGAATTCTAATTTTGTTGATTCCTGTGATTTTAGGCTTAAAAGAAAATGGAATAAAATGTTGTTAAGCAGTTTTAGGACTATGTTGTAAGGGAAAAGCGAACGATAAATGTTGAATAATTAGTACTATAAACTGATAATATAATGATTATAATTATGTTCATTGTGTAAGACTAAAACGACTACTTAACTTCCTTTAAAGGCAGATAACATCTCTTAACATTCTTAGATTATCCTCTCCGTCAATCGTTCTCTTAAATCCTATTTTTTTTCAAAATAAATTCATTTTCAAGACGATATCCTTTTATTCTATCATGCTTTTAAAATACCGTTTGTATAAAGACTGTATATTTTTTGAGAACTCTAATTTTAGTTGTACCAGTAGTATGTTTTATAAATAAGAGTATGTTACACACTTAGGGTAAATACTGAAGAGAATTGAGTGGCAAAAGTCCATTTAGGCCAACACTGTATTTTCACATAAATTCTCTTCACCATTTTACCTCGTACGTGTAGATGCTTCATCTTCTAAAGATCGTAACCCTTCGAC
The DNA here is from genome assembly GCA_007844125.1 of Sinonovacula constricta. Classification (NCBI taxonomy): domain Eukaryota; kingdom Metazoa; phylum Mollusca; class Bivalvia; order Cardiida; family Solecurtidae; genus Sinonovacula; species Sinonovacula constricta. The sequence continues at coordinate 5,409,922 of CM017566.1, read as the reverse complement.
ACTTATTTGTAAGTTTTATTCATAAACTAAAGAAGCGAGCAAAGCTAAAATTCTGCTTTTTTCACCTTGTTCAATACTGTTTTTAATGGCGTTAATGCAGTATGGAGTAACATATGGACCATAATGCTGCTGTCACTGCTGCTGTTGCTGCTTGATGATGATTATGATGACGATGATGATGATGACTTAACTTGATCACTTGAGTGTTATTTGACGCAAAAGTCAACGGTAAAACCGGGCTTGAAAATAGTACATTACAAACTGTGTAACGTTCAGAGAAAACGACTCTGTGAAGGCACGATACAATCAAATATTCATGATACAACTGATAAAATTAACATTTTGTATATGAATTCGTTTTTATGCTGCCTACGTTATTCTTCATATGTTTAAAAGGTTTAAATGTTATGCGCTGCAGTTGTTATAATATTCACTTTGGAATGATATTTGGCAATGTTTTCTAAAGTAATGTCGTTATTTATTTATTTATTGAAATAATATTGCAACAACTAGCCACACGAATAACAGCTTTTCGTTTTTCATGTTTTCATTTAATGAGTTCAACCATGCGGTAGGTAAAATGTTTTCTGTAAAATCATGTTTGATGCGAAAAGAATAAAAACACAAATATTCTGCTGAAACTAACATACATCTTACAAGTGACATTTGTAACTTCTTTGCCTAGTTTAAAAGTATAAAAGGACAATTGAATTACCTGCAAATAGTTGACCGCTTTACACATGGCTATGCCGAAGAACCAAGACTGCAGCATATCGAAGAGAACTGAGAACGGTAAACAAAGAAGAATCACCAGGAAATCTGCTACGGCCAAATTGACGAGGAAGAAATTTGTCACTGATTTAAGTTGACTGCTCTTCCACACCGAATAACAAACGAGAAAGTTGCCAGTAATCCCAGTGATAAAGATTAACACAAAAAGGATAATGAAAATCCAGTGAGCATAGCCGATTTGAAGGTATGTGAAGATATGTCGAATCATTTCTTCACGAGACATATTACTTCCGGGCTGCGGTGTTGAAGACACGTTAAACTGCTGATTGTATGCCGTATCCATGGTCGTCTGGTTGGCCATAATGAATCACTGATTTCTTAATGTAAACTACAAGCACACACCTAAAATCCCTGATTATCTCAGAAGGTTCTAACCCGACTGACGCAAAGAAGCCGGAGGGTCCTAACACTTAAAAACTATGTTACTAGCAGTTCAAATAACCGTTCACTGTGGAACAAATCGCTGGCTGTTCTTAAGTATTGTAAGAGTCTAAAGAAAGTCCCCGATACAGGTAGAAGCTACTGTAACATCGTTCATATAAACAACTGTCAGTATCTGTATACCAGAAAATACTACTTTTTATATTCTTCGACTTTAATTTCTTTCTCTCGTCCATTTGTTGCTTTTACTATTGAGCACTTTTAATCTTATAAGCATTGAAAACACTGTTGAAAATCTGTTTGAGTTACAATTTTATGACCAAATTAAACACGTGATTTACTTCATTTGAAAAAATAACTCTATACATACCGATTTTATAAATAATATTAAGTATAATATTAAGCATATTTCTAGAAATGAATAGTAAGCAACTGTTAACGATATAGTTTTGTAAGACACAATAATTCGAAGTCAGTGAAAATCACTTCAGTCAGCAAGAAGTATGTTTCTAATAATAACTTTAAAGAACCGTTGTACAGGTACTTGTTTTTAATTGGAATCAGATGAATTGTCCTTTGAAATATCACTGACAATTAATAAAAATAAAACCCGATGTCATATAATGTTATTTACATAAGTTCATATAGCAACCTGCATTTTGTGTATTCAGACATAATAGAGATAAGTGTACAGATATGTTGATCAAATAAAAATGTCAAAAAGATACATAGATCAAACAATCTTTCTTAACATATGCTGTAATGATAAACATTAACAAAAATAAAACAATCCTTCTCGTAACAACAGCTCACATGTGAATTAAAAAGTCACATTTTAAACTTTCAATTCCATATTCACAGATAAATAAATAACGTTTTAAAATGTTTGTCTTGCGCGCAAGTTAACCCCAGTCAAAATACAGCTTTACCGCGAGAATATCCGTGCAGCATATTAGTCCTCCCGCTACCTATTATTGGACTCTGTGCTAGAGACGAGGCCCAGTCTCGCTTTATAGTTCCGATTGCTCACTTTACTTGCTGTAACAGATTTCCAATACACTGTCCGTGTGGCTTATTCTAAATGTTCATGGGAACACGGATATCCATGCTACTGCCATTTTCGCCAAATAATTAAGATTCACAAAACGGTTCCAATTTCAGTCATGGGTACAAATATATCATTTCCCCTGTAAAAAGCAGTGGTCGGTTATTCGTATATAGTGTTGACTCGTTATACTTATATGTACATAGCCATTGTCGTATTTCATCAGGTTTTGGTTTTATCGATGTACCTGCAAACTTATTTGCATACGAATAATGAAGAAGTGAAAATAATACTTCATGACGATGGAGACAACAGTTTTTGCTCAGTATCAAATACAGGTAATAGTGTGTTCATATAATAAAACCGTACAGGCATTATAATTAACAATTCGGTGACACTTGCAAGTGATAAAGCATATATAGACTTGATGACACAAAAAACGTATTATTTACTTTCCCAACTTTTCGTAAGACACGTACATTAGATTCACAGACAAAAAGTGTGTGTTACAATGTCAAGCACACCGGTAAAACCCTATTACATGTATATTCGCTATGCCTAGATTATTTCCATAAGCATTTCTGTTTTCCCTAAAACTGTTCTTGCGAGGCGTTCTTTAGGTTTTTAGCAAAGACGGCTTATTGTCGAGCAGTAACAAATTTGAAATTTAATTTATTTCGTTGCTAGCTTAAAACTGTATTCAATCTCCGAACATCTGTTCCTTTTCCCAATGTGCGTAAATTCAATGTAAGTAATACACCGTTATGTTAAAATTATTTGCTTGCTCCGGTGAACATTTATAAGTGGTTATTTATGCTTCACTCTTGTGACAGATGTTCATGATTATTATCAAATTACATCAGCTTTTGATAAGTGTAGAATCAAATTTAACCAAATCCTTGAACAGATATGTAATATGGGATATTGAAATATTATAACACCGCAGGATCCGATTTTTTGTTACTACTGTATACTTTATTGTTTATAGTCATCATTTAAGCAACGAATAAAAATGAGCAAGAGGATATTTCGACACCTTTTACAATTAAAGTAGTAACACAGGCCATTTTGTAAGATGAACAAACACCAAGCACAATTCGTTTTTATATCCTATATCCTAGACGAGCAGTGGTTTGCCGGGTTGAATTATTTCCTTGGCGGGCAGGGGTTTGCCGGGTTGAATCATATCCTAGACGGGCAGGGGTTTGCCGGGTTGAATTATATCCTGGGCGGGCAGGGGTTTGCCGGGTGGAATTATATCCTGGGTGGGCAGGGGTTTGCCGGATTGAATTATATCCTGGGTGGGCAGGGGTTTGCCGAGTTGAATTATAACCTGGGTGGGCAGGGGTTTGCCGGGTTGAATTATATCCTAGGCGGGCAGGGGTTTGCCGAGTTGAATTATATCCTGGGTGGGCAGGGGTTTGCCGGGTTGAATTATATCCTAGACGGGCAGGGGTTTGCCGGGTTGAATTATATCCTGGGCGGGCAGGGGTTTGCCGGGTTGAATTATATCCTGGGTGGGCAGGGGTTTGCCGGGTTGAATTATATCCTTGGTGGGCAGGGGTTTGCCGGGTTGAATTATATCCTTGGTGGGCAGGGGTTTGCCGGGTTGAATTATATCCTGGGTGGGCAGGGGTTTGCCGGGTTGAATTATATCCTGGGTGGGCAGGGGTTTGCCGGGTTGAATTATATCCTTGGTGGGCAGGGGTTTGCCGGGTTGAATTATATCCTAGACGGGCAGGGGTTTGCCGGGTTGAATTTTATCCTGGGCGGGCAGGGGTTTGCCGGGTTAAATTATATCCTTGGTGGGCAGGGGTTTGCCGGGTTGAATTATATCTTTGGTAGGCAGGGGTTTGCCGGGTTGAATTATATCCTTGGCGCGCAGAGGTTTGCCGGGTTGAATTATATCCTTGGTGGGCAGGGGTTTTCCGGGTTGAATTATATCCTTGGTGGGCAGGGGTTTGCCGGGTTGAATTATATCCTAGACGGGCAGGGGTTTGCCGGGTTGAATTATATCCTGGGCGGGCAGGGGTTTGACAGGTTGAATTATATCCTGAGGGGGTGGGGGGTCAGGGGGCAGGGGTTTGCGGGGTTAAATTATATCCTAGACGGGCGAGGTTTGCCGGGTTAAATTATATCCTAGACGGGCGAGGTTTGCCGGGTAAAATTATATCCTAGACGGGCGAGGTTTGCCGGGTTGACTTATATCCTCTGCAGATAGGGGTAAACAGGTTATCTATCATCTAGCATTTACTGAATCTGTTCTGACAACTTTTTGTTGTTGTTACCTTTTTAGGTTACAAAAATAGGTACATGTAACTTGAAGTCATTCAGAATGATTTCACTTAAATTAATCTGTCTGAATGTTTCGCTCTTCTGCGCATTAGATAATTTGATGTTTTGACGTTGTTTTTTATAATTGTATTGAAGTTTAAATACATACAAAGTGTTTAATGTTGCACAATACAGAGACATTTCAGCTGATTTCTGTTTCTTTTTTCTTTTTTTGTGTGTTTATATCTTTATAATTTTATATTACAATGCACGTATCTATCCACAATTGTAAAAATGTTCTAGCCATGGCAGCAATAATGTTTGTAAAAATATTCCTTATTGTTTGACATTTAACACACAATGCAAGTGCTTCAAAATGACATACCCCACTTTGTTACATACATTAGCTAAAACATATGTATTTCAATTATTTTAAACATAAGACATAAGACATGACATATTTGAAAATGGATTAATACAGAAGCAAACGCTTTTTGTCTTCCTTCCCAACAACAAAACTGCAAGGGGCTATATTGTCAATTAGTAAATCATATAGATTACATTAGAGCTGTTGCATTGATAATGTGGTTGATAAACTGAACACATGGAAGAGAAAAGATACACTACCTAAATAAAGAGGATAGTGATTGAGATAGGAACGGACTTTTTCGATGCGATCTCCACTAACATGGTGTTGGCAATTCGTAACACAGTTTTGACAATAGTTGAGTTTATTGTTTGATCAAAGCTTATAGACAAATATTGAAAGAACCTATGAATGTTACCACTAAGCTTAATTCTGAATTATCAATAGACACACACACACACACACACACGCGCGCGCGCGCACGCACGCACGCACGCACGCACACACACACACACACACACACGCACACACAATTATACCCACTGTTATCTAATAGCTATAGTTATGTAAATTTATACTGATTAAACCCACCCACCGCAATACATGAGTTATAGAACTGTATATATACTAATTGCACCAGCTAACAAGTATCACAAAAACTGTATGTGCAATCCCACTAACATGGTCTAGCGTAGAACTGTATATTCACATATTGTGAATCACACACACACACACACACACACACACACACACACACACACACACACACACACACACACACACACACACACACACACACACACACACACACACACACACACACACACACACACACACACACACACACACAAACACACACACATACACACACACACAGACAGAGACAGAGAGAGAGAGAGAGAGACACAGAGAGAGAGAGAGAGAGAGAGAGAGAAAGAGAGAGAGAGAGAGAGTGAGAGAGAGAGAGAGAGACACACACACACACGCACATACAAATTAATGTAAAATGGTAAAACCCCGAAACGAGACATAATGGGCAAAAATAGTTACCGCTACCTTGGAATGCTCAGTCTGCGGAAGAACCGATTTGGGTGCTTAAACCTGGCGCAGCTCTCCATCCTCGCACTTCCGCCAGATTAACTTTACGACGAACAGTGTAAATAAATATTTCCTTAAAAGTGAGATGACTAACAATTAGTTCCTACAAAGTGAGTTAAAACTGATCAATGAATATTATTTGCAAATAACATAACAATTAATGTTATGAACTATATAAATGTGTTCACTATGTACATCCAAGAAAAACCTTAGCAACGAAACAGTTCACCACAATAATCTTAGCAAGGTTGACAGTTCATTTTTTTAAAAACACGTAAAAGAATATCGTTTATTGGACATGATAATAAAAAGGCCCAATACTTTCAAGTAAACCAGGGTTGCAATTTGGAGATGCCACCAGATTTGTTGGAAACAACATAGAATTTGACAGTTTAAGCGAAGTCTTTTAAGATTGCAATTATCGAAATTTTATGTGAATTGGTCGTTCAACTTATACTTATCTTTTGAACTCAATAAATGCAATCTCGTTAATACTTTATGTCATTCAAATCTCTTACCACAGTCGGTAAGAAAGAGCTATAAAATCACTTGATTTAGACTACAAATAACGGACATCTTAGTATGTCAAAGGTATGTCAAAGCACAGCGAAACATAACCAGAGTGAGGAGGATGTGTATCTTTAGCGAAAAGTCTTATGAGAGTTCATATGGTTCATATAAAGTAGGAAAAGTACTCGAACTAACAGTTAACTTTGGGACACCTTAGCATAAAAGTATCGAAACAGTATCAAACTTCACACCTTTTAAAAGTGCTCTTTGCATCTTGCTTCATTTTGAAACCCGTTAGTAGGTCACCTGTACTACAAGCTGCTTTAAGTTTGATAAAAGACATTTATGCCAAAGAAGATAAAAACCTTGGTTAAAATACAAAAAAAAAAACAAAAAAAAAAAACTGCCCAAACATCATTACCACTATCAATACGTCTAGAAATAAAATGATAAATAAATGTTTATTAGTTAATTGTAGAGTCACCAACAGTAAACCACAGCTAATAACGCCTAGTAGTATTAGAAAAAATAATTAAGAGTTAAGCAAGTGTTTGAACACACATTCATTTTTTGATAAAAAAAGACTGGTCGTTAATAAGATGCATCGAATTGATCGCCTGTTTGAAAATAACATTTGCTTCCTAACATTAAGATGAGATTTTGCTAGATCATAAATTCACATTAAATACTTAAATAGCGTGAAAAATCATTTGCTCGTTCGCTGCGGTCCTAAGCGGTTGATAAGTAATACAAAGTTAAAAAGTAAACATGCATTTACCAAATGATTTATAATAAAAAAGGATAAGTGTACGTGGAAAAAGAACTTAACAAGTACAATATAACAACAATATAAATCGTGTAAGCAAATTACGCAGAAACTTTATTGCATGCAAGAAAAAAGTGTCGGTAGTTATCGTTGTATAATAAAGGTAGTAATGTTTGCCATATTTAAGTAGTATTTTTAAAGAGAGAAAATACAATTTCCATATAACTGTATACATGCCAGGTAATAAAGATTATGAGCTTATTATATGTTTATTTTCTATAGAAGGAAGCGAAGAAAAAATCATTAATTTGCAACAAATAATGATCGCTCTAGAACAATTCATTATGTATATCGTCATAAGTTGCCCACATGTAAACAGCGTCTTACCTAAAAATACGTACATCTTTGTTTCAGGTAACGTGGAAAGTATACTCAGTTTGTAAACATCATTAGTCAGGAAAGCAGCAATCAAAATACCGAGCATATTACCACAGACATAGTAGTATAAACGATAAAATAAACATCTATGAATTTAATACATCAATAAAAGTTGATTTGCTTTAAATAAAAGTGTTTTAATGTTATGCCAGAAATGCAAGGTTCCAGACTTCAGGAAATTGACCAGATGATGTTACCATTTTCAATGACTTTTATATATCAAGGTCAGGATTTGTGTTGAGGGCCCTGTAGCTGGAGCCAACTTTTTGTCGAGTTTGCCACCAGGTGGTACAGACGTCTTCCCTGAATGATAGACATTGGCACTTTCCTTAGAATCGACAGCATAAAATAAACGTTTAAGCGGCGGTTGCAATCCTACAAAACATGTTATTTGGCAACATATTAGTTTCAGTAAGTAAACATTAATCTTTTCGACTTAACTTACCGACTGGATGTAAACAAGTATTTCGTTTATGAAAAAGATAAAATCAATATATTTCACTAATTTCTAACAATTTCGATAAAAAATGTAATAGATAATATGTCATATCATTACCATTAATGTCGCAGGCTGAATCCACTTTACAAAATATATTTTTGCATTATGATTTTTCGATTTGTTATTATCATTTTAAATGAAATTAGTCCAATAAATATGACAACTTTTAAAAATTGTATTATATTATTAAAATATATATTCCAGATTGTTACCCTTTCTATTTTCTTTTTTTATCTACCAAGAAGCACATAGAATAATAAATTTAACCACTTGTTTCAATGATTGTTAATAATAATATGCTTGACTTACACATAACCTAAAGAAGTACGGTTTAACAAAAACAAACAAAAAACATGGTACCTGAAGTACTTTTTCACATAACTATAATGTGGACAGACCTTATAGACAGAACAGTGAATTGACTTGACTTAACAGGCGCACTGCTATCTTTGGAAAATCATTATTCCTCTACTTTCGGAAATCCATGACATCTTCCTTTAGAGGTCGCTTTCTAGTCACATTTTGCCTTTGTTTTGCCGACTTTCCGTTCCAAGGAAGTAGCTGTTGTGTCTTTCTATTTTAATGTTCCGCCGCAGTTTTTGTTGCAAGTTTTACATGTGACTGGCATGCTACACCGTTTCCCTATTTTATTTCCAAAGATCAGTGACATACCTACCAGACACGATACGTAGGCAATTGCTAATTTCTGTTGTAAGAACAGATACGTTTTTATATCTAGAAATATATAACGGACTTTGCCGACTTGTCAAAATTATCAGTTACACTGTGCCAAATAATACAAATGAAAGGTTAAACGCATAAAGACAATAAAATAGCAGAAGTACGTAGCTAAAGTATGTAATTGAAAAAGGAATGGAAAAAACCCGCCTAGCCTGCTTTCTAACATTAATTATTGTCGAAGGACAACGCCATACGTTTGTTTAATTGATTGGCATTGATAAAATGGCAAGGGACAAGGGTATTAACATGCCAATAAAGTATTATCGATAATTAAATAAGACGAGTTTCTATTAGCATTTCAACACATATCAAAATTTAAAATGACGTTGGACAAGGGTATTCACATGCCAATTAAATATAGCGGATAAGAAAATAAGACAAGATCCTATTAGCATTTCAACAGATTTTAAAATTTAAAATGGTACAGGACAAAGGAATCCACAGGTCAATAAAAAATAATCGGTAAGGAAAAAAGACAACATCCTTATAGAATTTCACCATATGCATGTATTAAATTTAAAATGGCACAGGACAAATGTACTCACATGTCAATCAAATATAATCGATAAGAAAATAAGACAAGATCCTATTAGCATTTAAGCACATATGAAAATTTAAAATGACACGTGACACAGGTATTCACATGCCAGTTAAATGTAAAAAATAAAACAATACTGTAACGAGACATACAAAATAAAAAAGCGCCTTGGATTGGCTGTGGAGTTTTAATATTATCGTTAAATGGAGTATTGAATGAAGACATTCAGCGATATAATGATATATGATCCCTTATGTTGTATTTGCTTATGTAAGGCTACGTAATATACATAGATATGTGACTGCCAAGAAAAAAGTTATAAACATATTTAAAAAATGTGCCCTGAAGGGACATTTTAATCCGTCATTTATTTTCTTGCGTGACTTGTTTATATCCATTTGACTAGTTTGCATAATAATATCTCATGAATGTCTCCTAAGACTTATTCCTCGCACCAATAACGTCTAGACGAATATAAAATAAATGTGATTAGATCTATATAAACTAACGTTGCTTGGTGGTACTGTGTCGTATAAATTCCGATTCATATTGTTTATGACAACCAAACCCACATTAAAACAAACTTATCACATATACCATATAATAATAAACCCTCTGCATTATACCATTGTATATGTTAGTGAAATTACTTGAACAGGGGTTGGCTACAACTAGAAATCTGTATGTTTAATTTGTAAGAGTTATATTTTATAGCAATACTTGTTGCTGACTTTTTGTTCTCTGATCTGCTATTTCTTTAAGAGCTGTCAAAAGGTGAAAAAAGTGTTATGTTTTAAAAAAGAACGTTTTATCTTATGGTTATACAATTGAAATAATCCAAGATAAAGCAAATATTCATAAAATAGGTATAATCAGTTTATTGGGTTTATTGTCCCAGCAACAGTAGTTTAGTTATTTAGAAAGGGTGTCTTCTTAAAGCAGGTACAGTGCTGCCGTGTGTACAGCAAAACTTGAACACCTGGCATGATACCACATCCAGTCACATTATCCTGACACCGGGCCAAGCTGTCGTGTAACACCTGGCATGATACCACATCCAGTCACATTATCCTGACACCGGGCCAACCTGTCCTGTAACACCTGGCATGATACCACATCCAGTCACATTATCCTGACACCGGGCCAACCAGTCCTGTAACACCTGGCATGATACCACATCCAGTCACATTATCCTGACACCGGGCCAACCTGTCCTGTAACACCTGACATGATACCACACCCAGTCACATTATCCTGACACCGGGCCAAGCCGTCGTGTAGATTCCCTTATGTTCGCTTGAGCATTAGCAAGGGAGCTTTACCACTTTCATATTAACTACATTGGTATGTCGCAGCCCGGGATCGGACTCAGGGCCTCCCGTACCTGGAACCGACGCAATACAGATTGCGCTACCAGGCTCGGTTAAGGCAGTATGTCATCTGGATCATCATCATCATAATCATCATCATCATCATCATCATCACCATTAACATCATTGTCATCGTCATCAACATTGTTGTAGTCACAACTCGCTCACAACTAGCATTATATCTTAAATCAGTTTACTATTGTAGTAATGCATAATTGATTAACTGCATTTTAGTCACGAAATATTGCTGAATTTCATATATATTAAATATAAAATAATAGTTTTGCTTGATTAATTGTTGAAGTCTTAAATTATTAATCTACGCCTCATTTGTATGCTCGATATCAATAGCTGATCAGTACCATGGTTTGCTGTTTTATGTCACTTTTCTAATCCAAAAGCTTTAAAACCAAACATGTATAAATAATTCAATCTACCAGTTCGCGATTTCATTTCGATAAAACCATTTCATCGTTTGCCTAATTACAACGATACGTCGGCAACTGCGAAAGGTTTTAATTTATGTTGTTCTACGCCGACATGACCATTATGCAGAGCACAGACTTGATACTGTAATACTTCATATTTGATTGTTTTCCAATTCAATATGAAGTTACGTACAACATCACACATACGTCTTCTTCTATGCGAAGGTTTATGTATTGTGCCTAATTAAGTTATACTATTTGATTCCTCGCAAATTATGTCAACGCCTCTACAGCACTCACCATCTAAGGCAAATTGTGACAGTGAAGAACTTTAAACAACAACCAAACCAAATGAAGTCGGGTTTAATTGCATTTTTTAAATACGAATACAGCATATACACATATCATTCAAAAGTATATTTAACGAAGTGTTTCAGTTTCAGGAAATATAAACAAAAAGAATTTAAAAGCCCATGGATTTATATAATCGCTGTCGAACTTTGAACCTTTCCTTCCACCCAACGGAGCATTTAGGAGGGTATGTTTATGTTAATGTATACTAACTTATTGTTATTTTTATAATTTTGCAAATAAATATAGCTATGCTTGTCATTGATCCCTTGTTAGTCTGTTAACTTCACTACGTTATGCGCAATGTAATGCAAATAATTAAACACTGCGAAACGATATGTTTCAGTTGTTCATCTGCGTTGCATGATTGTACAGCGTAATCCTGTCTGACTGGGGTCAAATCTTCTTACATGCTAAATCTTAATGCAAGGTTCGTAAATTTTCAACACAACGCATTATATATAACATATAACAGACCGGACCTGGTAGCGCAATCGGTAGAGCGTCGGCTCCAGGTACGGGAGGCCCCAGGTTCGATCCCGGGCCGCGACATACTAAAGTCGTTAAAAATGGTAGTGGTATAGCTCCCTTGCTAACGCTCAAGCAAATATAAGGGTAGTTCCACGACTGGTTGGCCCAGTGTCAGGATAATGTGACTGAGTGTGGTATCATGCCAGGTGTTCACGGTATGCTATACACAGTGAAGGCAGCACTATATCTGCTTCAAGTGGACACCGTCTCCAGATAACTGAAATAATGTTGGTGGGACGATAAACCCAATAAACAAACAAACAAACATATAAAAGATCATTGATACATGACATAAAAGGCGCACGTACAACTTGTGTCTAAATGTTAAATAAATATTTAAAATAATTCAGAATAAGTCAAAATGTAACACAGGTCAACAAACACAAGATCTAACTGACCTTTTTCTGAACATTTTCTGTAAGATAGGGGTATTCATAAATGACAGGCATGAAATTATTGTTATTTTTAATACATTTAATCATATAATTAAACGAAAAGATACAAAAACGATTCAGTGTATAAAACGTGTTCTGGATATGCCAATGTTATTATTGATTATTCTATAAAACTAATCTTTGTAATTGCCAACTACTGTGTTGTCTTCTTTCTTCAAGAACTTAAAAGTTGCTATTTATTTATACTGCCTTCTACATTATTCTTTTTCATTCATAAAGCTATTCCATATCTGGCCACGCTGTCCATATCGACACCTATAAGCTGGTACCATCTAACGTACATGTATTTTTACTCAAAATATTTCATGATTTATACATTTGTGTGTTTTCATGTTTTGATGCAAACTATCTTTGTAGCAAAAGAAAGGAGAACAGCATGGATATAAGATGAACTGGCAATCAAGTTATGTATTGTGGCATTGATTGTGATGTTTAAGGCAATAAGAAATGGGTACATTTAGAAAACTTCAACTTTTTAATTACATTTCAGGAGGAGCGAACCCGCGTGCTGTCATGTTTTTAACAGCCTTGACAGGTTACACGGAAAGGGATGGTAAGCCATTAATTGATACGTGGTGAATTTTTCTCTGCATGTCAACCGATATTTTCTATAGCAACACTTCATGATTCTACTGTAATTGCTTTGTCCACAATTAACATTCTGGTAGGTGCATTCTTTATTGCATTACTGGTAAATGATAAAAATTAAAGAGAAATGTTTCAGAAAAAACCCAACAAATGGTAAAATTAGTATATATAAGTCAAGTAAGATGTTGACAACAATGGCAGGCTAAAAAAACTCATGTTTAATATAACATCATCATACCTTTCTCTTTAAGCAGTTTATTATTGGTTAAACATATTTTAAACAAAACATTGTCTCTAGTTTCAGCGTCCAAAAGAACGTTTAAATTGACAAGAACAAATACAAAACAAAGAACAAATTAAACATTTTTGTTTTATATGATGGATAACAGCTTCCATATCGTGGAAAATGCAGTATCAATTAGCGATAAAATTTTGGTATTACAATGGATTACGTTTTCGCATATAATCTATAAATATTTTTTTCAATTTACACAGTTTACTCAGACATAGCTTCAAAAATATAAACGAGTCTAAACCTGAATACTCAAGGTGATATATGCTTGTTGTATTGACTGAATAATGCGCAATATCAAGAGAAATATAAATGATTCTCTACTACTTATTAAAGACACAGAAATGCTTATATGGCAAAGAAGGTTAACAGCCAAACCCAAAGCTTTGAGGACTTATGACAAGGGCATTGTCTTTTAAATTGACTGGTAAAGCCACACAGGTTACCTGATTTGCATAATTTTGTTCTATGATTGTCACATAAACGTATTTCACAAATCAATAACGTCTAGACAAGGATCAAGGAAACGTGATTAGATTTAAATAAGGTGATGTTTTCTGATACAATCTTATAAACACACTATGAATTGTTCCCATTCTGACCTAGCTCTGCCAATGTCGATTAAGTATTAGAATGAAATGAAAGCTAATGAATAATGAACTATAATTGTCCAAGATAATAAAGGTATTCCTACACTATAATATCATGCGAAAATACGACAGTTCTAATATATCTGAAAGTTGAACTAGCTTACTTAATTTAAAAATGTATATTCTTTCAGTAACCTGATAAAACATAATTGGTATTATCTGACCAAGGAACCACGTTCCGGCTAAATACTTATTATTATTAAAATGGTTTAAAACTTTGTTAAATTTTAACCTTAACCTGTAATCTGGCCAAAAAGTCACATTAAAATCAAGTCAATTTGCCTTCAAAAACTAAATTGTCTGATAATCATTGAGGAATTAGATATTTGTTTTACATGTAAAATATTAGAATAACGCAATGATTGCCAATGACAATCATCTGAACAAAACATAGTGCATTATAGGCTTACCTACTCGATAGATGACGTCATTTATTGCACTTACTATTATTATGCGTCCAAATAAAAAGGAGTATGACGGACTTTCTATTTATATTTAACTCGATCTCCATTAATAGTTGACTGGAAAACGTGGAAGTCATTTGTTGCTGTGCATATAACGATAAAATAAAGTCATCCTCTTAGTATAGGCATATCTTTACTCTAATCGCAAATGTCTAGCAGGCATGGGATATTAATCAAAGAGTAACTACTGACGCAATATATCACAAACAACCAATGGCAAATTCTCTTTCAATTTAATCACCAGACAGAAAAACTTTACAAATATGTTGGTATATTTTCAAGCTTAATACCATTTGCTTTCCTTGTATTTATGCCGTTGACAATTAAAATATGACGCCATTTCTTTCCAATTTCTGTTTGCTTTTATATAAGAAAATTAGAAATACAAGAAAAGTCAGAACTAGCTCAACTGAAATATCCAAATTGTAAAGACCATTAATCAATAATAAAACTTGTTATACTTTATATATTGCAAACGAGTTTTCAACTGGGGAATTAGACATTTAGAGTTCTTCGGGCAGCCGTCTCCTCTGAACGTAGTTAAAGTACGACGTTTTAGCCTACAGCTATAGTGCTAAGAGATACACGTGCTGCCAAAGCGGATTGAAACTTTTAACATGTTTTCTAATAAATAAATACACGAATGTATTCGCCGTATAAAAAATCAATGATATCACTAAAAAGGCTACAATACTTAATTGCCTTAGTTTTGCCTTTATTTGTTACTACCTTTTTTATTTAGGTCTGTCATTTTGTCAACCAAAGGTGGACACTTTAGAGGCTATATGATTGAGTGCATGTGTGTACATCTTCTATTGTAACCTGCTCATATGCAACACAGGTTTTATCCAACAATCATGGCTTTTCATCTTCACAAGTTTCACCAGATACTATAATCCAGTGAAATACACGGAGTACAGTACTATTTATATTTCGGGGCCTTGTGATATGGTTTGTATTGTGTTCCACCTCGTCATTTCTGTTTCATTTTTAACATTGAAATCTTCAAAGGGTTTCAAATAAGGGACTCTAGAGAAGGTTTTGTTCAATGCCTTTGACCGGTTACTAATTATGTAACCATTGCCATCTCTAAACAAGATGTAAATAAGAATAAATGACAATATATTAGTATATAATATATGAGTCAATAAACCTGCGCAAAGTAATGACAATTCAACAGGTTTTCAGCCTCTTTTACAATTATTATAAATTAAATACGTATCTAAAGTTCATTAAACTGCACACATTATATTCAAATGTCAATAACTTCCAATTTTACGTTTTTGAACTCACGTTGTCAATTTTTCATTGGAATAAATTTCCATGCACCAGTTTATTTGACTAGAATGTATATAATGACGCGTTTGAGAAGCGGTTATTGAAAAGTAAGTTGTGATTCATATAGAATGAAAACACGACTTAAACCCTTAAGTTCATTTTATTTTAAGAGCAGAATAAATAGAATAATAGGTTAGTAGCAGAGAGTGATATCCATAGTTCAAGAAAAATTGTCTCACTAAAATGATTTCTCAGCTAAAATAGCGACTTTGCTAACATTATTATTAATTTAGATTAAACCTGGGTAGCCTAGCAAAAACTGGATTGGTCTTCAAAAGTAGAACATCGTAAAACATTTGCCCACATCTTTAGTCCATGCTTTCCCATGACACAAAGGGTGTTCGAATGTAGGGATCATAAGGGACGTCCTCTGCCACAGAAAACAAACAGCACATGATACATTTCAAGTGGTAATTAGAAGCTTGGCTGAATATAATTCATTTTTTTTCCAATTTTATCTCAGATTCACATTTTTAAAATGACAAAAGTTTGGAATACTACAACCTTACCAGTCTTTTAAAACATTCAAACATATAAATAAAAAAATCTCCTTTGAACAATTTATATCGGAAATGCATTTTTTATCTCCACATAGTGTACAATTATCCTTAACCTAAACATATGTGGTCTAAACCACAAATATCTCATTTTAAACAAGCAATTGAATGAAACCCTGATTTTTTTAAAGATCTTTAGAGAAATCTAATCTTTTTATTTATATTTAAATTATTGATGCAAATACTTCGTACTTTTAAATTAATGAAAAAAGGTATATACCGTCCAAACATATAATTTTCCATAATCACGTATTTTAAAATACCTTAGAGTAAGAGCGTTGTTATCAACTTCATCAATATTCGCCACCTTCGAATAAAGCCGAAAGAGGCCGAAGTTTTTTCTCTGCCGTTTCTATTTTTAGAAAAACCGGCTAGTAGTTTTCCATAAACGTGACGTCATTCTAGGTTTCACTCCCGTGTCAGATTTAGTACAACTGTTGTTATCCACGAAAAGAAGGACTGGTCTATTGTAATCGAGCGTAATTATTGTTCAGGAACTATTTGTGACTTAGAATCGTCTTCAGATACATCTTAGTGTCATATTTGCCAGAGATGGTCAAGATGGACTTTTGCATGAGTTCCAAGGCAAAAATTCGGAAGGGCGGCCTAGGGTTACAAGTACCAAAAGAATATTGGAATCATTTATTCCAAGTTTGGCAGAATATTTCATTAAGAAATAACTAACCTTGATTGAGTAACAATTGTGGGGAGTTTTGTAGAAACTGTTTTCATTGGTTGCCATATATAATTATAATATAGTAAATTTTAACATTTTAACATCAATAACACTTGCAAGTCATGTTATGTTATTCAAACGGATATAACAATGACTTTCTGTTTTTCCTATTTCACATGTTTACAGTATCGCATTGCGTAAACATGAAAACATGAAGACAAACATATCCATATTATTTTGCTGACAATAAGTGTTTGTACAAATGTATTTTAAGGTTTTTTTACAAAATAAAATACATTTACATTATTTCAGATAATTACTTGTTTAACCAATATAAATTCAATATTTTTATTTTTTATCAAATGCATTATGTATCAAATACACTGAACATGATTTAATTTTTATGAGAAAATAAACGAATTACTAATTTTTTGCTACCTGCTATCAACAAATGTTGATATCTAAAAATAATGGTAAAGTGCTACAATATACATGTGTTAAAACAATAACACACCTTCCAAAATGTTATATTTTATTAGAAAAAACACTATTTTTTCAAAACGTGTGCTACTTTATGTGTTTTTTTTCATATTTATTAAAGAAATGTTGTACTTCATGTGAGTCTTGTTCTTATTACGCAACAACGAACAAGGGGTCAGTGTAGTTAAACCTGATTATCCTGAGCTATAGATGGTTAAAATTGTTTAATATTTTAGTTCAATTGTCTCAGACATACGCATGATCAAAGACACATCAGTGAATAGTGCCGATTACATTTCTATTACCTAAAGAAAGTATAAGTGATTTGAACGTTAAATGAAGATGAAGACGTACGTTATAGGAAAAATTGCCAGATAATTTGGATAGACATTATTATTTATTGTGACATGTAAATGATTGTCCAATAAGTCAATTTCCTTTACACTTTTTTTAAACATTCCTTTCACTGAAATGAGTTCACAATTTACAAATGTGCGCAGCGACTTTAGAGCCATTTCAAACGATTGTCTTGCAGTTATATTTAAACTATCGCATACGGCATATTTAGAAATAAACCATGGAAATAGTACAGTTATGGTCTGTAAGTCTGAACAATGGGGAGACTTAATCTTTCACCTAGTAACCGTGTTTTGTTTTCTGAAGAAGTTAAATGATTTGATTTACATCGATACGATTGATTTACTTGTCACAGTCCAAGAAAGCCATTTCCCTATGTATATCGCAATACCCTAGTTACAACAGAAAGTACTACTCTTGAAATACTCGAGACCTTTGATTGATTCAAGTTAGTAGTTAGTAGATTGAGATTTTATTTAACACTCCTATCGACGAAGTACAGACTCATCATTTGGTTAAAACTAAATGAGCATCCGTTTAGGTGAACATTTTATTATTCATGCTCAATGAGCACTTGTTTTATTACTTCTTTCAGTAAATTCAACATTTGATGACATCTTTCAAAGCAACTGAGTTCTACTTTTTTAAAAGACCCATCACAAACGCTCCAATATTATTTCCTACAATGCATTTGATATCGGTTGAGTGGATAGGTGAACCACTACAACATAATATCATTAGCCTTAGGACCATGTATTGACATGTTCCTCGACAGTTTACAAGCTCTGGAGATGTTAACTGTTGATTGCTAGATGGTTCAATGTCTTCATCCTCTAAATATAGCGTGGCACAAGCACCATCCATGAATAATAGACACGTATTTAAACTGTTGACCAAAATATTTTGTTAATCTCAAAGATTTATATAAAGCAGTTTCTACTATGTAACCTACATGCTACAGCGTACGTAATGCACAACAATTGCATTCAATAATATTATTGTATTTTTTTAAAATTTATATCAAATTATTTCCATTTCCTAAACTAAACATACCATATCAATAATCCCAAAGGCAAAAAACACAACATTATTGAGACACTAGAGTAGTAAAAACGGGAGGTATCATCATTTCAAGATTATATCAGCTTCCTGGTTGATGCGACTGTGGTAACCTCAGATCGAGTAGTTTTTGGTGGAAACAAGACGGGAGCTAAGGAGGGCCTCTGGCAGCTGAGTTTGTTTTATTATGTACAACATCTTCATAAAATCAAGAGAATAAGTGCTGAGAATTTCTCGTCAGTGTTTAATAAACAAGGTATTAAGCAATTCCAAGACCTATTTTTAGTAGTTAAGAACAAGTATTGTTATCTGGTAGACCTAATGTCGAAAGAATGTGCTGTTTTAAGTGTTAATGTCAGTCATACAGATTTGCTTTGGACTGTTGTTTAATTTAACAAATAGGAGAGCGTTGAACAACAAACCGACCAAGAAAGAGCAATCCTTGTTTTTATAAAAGTTCACGCTTAACAATTATATGCACTAACGAATTGTATTTGGACGAATACGAAACGGTCCGAATGCAAACAGCTCTTACATACAGATATGGAGCATCAATAATTTTAAGTGACAGTTAAAAATGTAGCATCATTTTATAGGTGGTATCCGACATTTTGGACCAAAATTATATTTCTTAGACATCATGATAAACCATTGTTACCTGAACAGATCTCGCAAAATGCTGTTTATTGATGACCTCCACTTGTCTGAAAATTGAACAATAACGCCACAATCGTCATTTCAAACACATATTTCCTATCTTGAGCCACGCTGTCCAGTTAGCTATTTTGAAACGAAGAAAACTACGTGACCACTTATGGTTAAACTCATCCCCGTCATCCGCTATGACGTTAATGTCTATTTTAGTAGGATCCCAATCTTTCTTACTTATAGAATAGAAAAGAATGAACATTTAAGTGTTGATTTACGAGTTTCACTGCCCCATAATTGAGACACTTTTGAAAATCCTCAAAGCTTAGACTAAAGTATGATTTGTTTCTGCAGAAACTATGTACAGACACCACAAACAGAGGTCAGATATTGTAACAAATATTAGATATAGGCAACTTCCGGATACCTCCTTTAAACTACAATCTAATTTGAAAAAATCACCAACGTTGAATTATAACCGAAATTCAAAATACGCGAAACTTAGCTCTACTCCAGTTATCAAACGTTTATCAAGTTTAAAATTATAAAATGGGAAATTCAACAAGGCTGAATTAAATTTCCTTGGACAATTTCCGCCATAAAACAGTTAATGTCGTCTTTTCTAGTTTTCTCAGATATGTACTGTATAAAACGAAACTTAGTAATTATCTGCCGTTAATGTTGAAAGAATAAAATATACATTGTAAATGATAATATATGTTATGTATAAATGCAAAATAGAATCGGTTGAAAATAAAACTTGGGATATTTTAAATTTCATACAATGTAAATCTGTTGAGAGCGTCTCTTTAAGAAGCATAAGCATTACACACTGTTAAGATTATACATGCAGTTTTTGTTGCTAAGACAGTATTCGCTTCGACAATTTCACGAAGACCTTTATTATTGACACTATATAAATACATGTCGTATCTCTCTTGTCGTCTCTTATAAACGATACATGAACGCTACATATGCACATTTTGCGTAAATATAGAACCGAAGTTTCATTGTATTGAAGTATGCTGATCAAAAAAGACGTGTTACAACATCCTGATTCATGAGCCTAACATGACGTAAAAAATAAAGAGGTAAAATACATTCAAAAGACGGAAATGTCAAATGTCAACATGCTTTTCCCAGCCTCCAATAATTTATACCAAAATATGATCATCTTAGAAAAACAACATATATTAAAATTCAAATCAGGACTAGACTGCGGATACACATTGCCAGTCAAATGTAAGTATGGAAAAAACAACAGCACAAGATGATACATTACATAAAAATACTCAACAGCCTGGAACGAGCAGTCGGCAAAAAATTGGCGAGTTGGGGTCAGCACAGTCTTAGCATACACTTTCTGGAAAACAAAATGAGTAAATGAAACAATATAAGATCGATTTGAAATTAAAAAAACGGATACCTACATAAATAGTGAGAACATTTAAAAAAAATATCACTTGGATGAGCAGACTAGTAAAATCTTTTCCAGAATTGCTACAAGAAACACCAGATTGTCGAAGATTTGACCACCGGTCGAGACAAAATCATCAGAGGAGAAATAACATGGATTGTAGTAGTCGGTTACCTAGATTCAAAGCCCAACGTCCCTCAAAACTATCTTTTACACTGCTAACAGGATGAATTGAAGTAAAACATAGGTGCATTGGCACATATTTTACGACTGTCCCACTGCACATCCAACAATGTTGAGATCATGAATACGAAAAATATCTTATGAATATTACTTAAAAAAGACTTCAATAGACCAAGATGTTTATGTTAATTCTAAGTGACGACATCAACGGGACGAGACAGATATGCTTCTGACTTGGGATTCAGAAAAAAATTAAGTACATGCTCGCACGCACGCAATTCTCGCACACACACACACACACACACACACACACACACACACACACACACACACACACACACACACACACACACACACACACACACCCGTACACAAACATACATACACACACACGCACACGCGCGCACACACACACACACACACACACACACACACACACACACACGCAAACGCAAAAGATTACTGTTCCAGGTTTATACAAATGCTAGGAATGCATTGATGTTTCCTATGATAAGGAGAAGACTCTGAGCACATAATACTTTCTCCATTTTTATTTTCATTATTTCCAAAAGTCTGTTTTAACTCAGACTAAAATACAGCTTGCGTTACGACTTCGTTTCATATGTGTCAGCAAGTTAAATTTTAAAGGCAGAAAAATGTGGGTTTTTTCTGTCACATCGTATCTATATGACTACAATTCTTTTGCCGGATCAACACAAAAATCGCAACACAAAATCAAATACTAAAAATAGAATATTTACACGAAGAGACAAATTAACGTTTAAAGCAAAGTTTAAAGTACGTCGCCAAAGTTATGCCGTGTTAAAGGAAGCTTGCTATCACATGTTGGTTTTGTGTCGCCATTTTCTGTCGCTATCCAGACAGCAAAAGTCGGTTAAGACCTTAACTCATATCAAGCAACAACATTGGACTAAAAATATCCGGTACGATATATAGCCATTATAAACAACTTTATAAAAAGATAAAAGCACATATGATCTGAAACTATTTGCAAAATAAACAAGTGAAATTATTTTATCTGATTTGTTTTTACTGCTTGAAATATTATTCTGAATAAAGCATAATTTCCCTGGTAAAATGACAAATATTGCATGTACTGTTTACCCATAAATATAAATGAAAACAATACGTCTCGCATTTAAGAAAGGTGACGGAGGTCTCACTGTTTGAATAAATATAAACCACATAGTCACAAAGAGTAACAGTCTCCAAAATTCAATCTTGAAGAAAGGAACACTTGGGTGTTATTACACTGCCGAACGTGTATTCGCTTGCATAGTAAATATAGTGCATATAGTATATATCAACTATATGCACTTTATATACGTATATATATATATATATATATATATATATATATATATATATATATATATATATATATATATATATATATATATATATATATATATATACATATATATATAATAGCAATATGACACATTAGTGACTTTCAGGCAAATATGTCTATGGCATGAATTCATAATTATCATTTTTGTTGTTGTCATGCTTTAGGTTTCATTAAAACGTTCCATGCGACATCACCGTCGACACTATTACACACCTTCCTATCAGGATGTTTTGAGAATTGCTCCTCTACTGTGCCAAAATTTAGCAATATTTTGTCTTATTTTTTTCTTTTTTGGGAAATAACTCACAAATCGGGGAGTGAAATAGAACTCTTCTACAACTTTTTGTCTCATTACAACAACTCCAAAGCCTATTTCCATGTTTTTTACAAAGATCTTAAACTTGTAATAGATTGGAAGTGTATATCTAAATTGGGTTGATCTGAAACTTAATATGTGTTTTATTCGTTTATAAGCGTTTAGAACATTTAAAGAAACGAACAGCGTAAACCTTGTTGTGCATCAATATATTGCAGCGACCAATCATTTTAAATCAAGGGTAAGTTTGATGGGTTCACGATGTAGTCTTCCAGTTATTATCTTTTCGTTCCCTCTTGATTGATTCCTAATGTTTATTTTCAGGTCATTCACACTCACACACTCATGTCCTAATTTGACTGTAAAATATATCCTACTAAACACACCTACTCTCCGCTTTTGTTACTTTTTTCTTTTTGTTTTCTTTGCATTAAATGTTAATGTTAAATACTCGACTTCCACAAATAATTGTAAATTTACCATAACTTACATAACCTTTTCCCCTATTGTATCTGTATTTGCTGTAATATATGTTACATGTATATCATATGGCACTATTATTAAATACATACGATTTACACCAACACTGTAAAATACATGTATATCACAATTAAGCATCACCAAGGGTTGGTTGTCAGATACACGTCCAAATGAGCAGATTCTTTTGCTTTATGGTTAATTTTATTGCGTTTAAGTGTGCATGGGTAACATTGGCTGCCAAATACCCACATTCCACAGAAACAAGTCTAATTTTAGCATTCAATGACGATACTGTTAATCTTTGAAACAGATCAAATTATTTGGCTAGCAAATAGCGTGCAGTTTTCCGACATTGTACACTTTCAAACGAAACCCATTCGCTCTACATACTCAAGAGACATGTATTATTTAACGTAATTGGTCGCAATTTCAGTAACGCTAACCATTCCTGAACTTGTTTTTTCCCACAATATCAAATTCATTTGCATGAAGTCATTTTGTCATTAACAATAAGTAAATGATAAGTCTGGCATCATTGTAGGTCGAACAGGGTGGACTGGGCTGGAGAGTCCAGCTATATTAGTGATCGGTAGGGTCAGTGTAATACCTCTCTTATCTATTGTATATGTGTGTGGTGTCAGTGTAATACCTCCCTTATCTCTTGTATGTGTATGGGGTTGTAATGGTGAAATAAGTCCATTTCATTTGCTTTAAATCCCGACTACTGCAATGAAATGGACAAAAATGTATATGTTCGATATAAGAATATTTCTTAAATTTTACTTTCCAATCAATCGAATAATGCAACTTGTAGATACCACTTTTATTTTATATTATCATTGGTTTATTTATGCTTATGTTTAGTGATTGTTCAATTGTCAATACCTTTTGGAATTTTCATAGGCCCGAATGATTTGATCCTATTGTGAAAGTAAATAAAGTTGTCAAGTTGTATTTTTAAATGTATGGTTAAGAATTTATTTTCTTACGGCATAGTAGTATAGAATTTAACCTACACCCCCTTCAGTATATCCACACCTGCTGCCTGACACAGAGTCTTCACAACAGCACAATTTAACAATTCAGTTTTAGTGAATATTTGAATTGCCATCACCAATATTGTTTACGACGGTACGACCTTTTTCTAACGACGTAGTTTAGAAAAATACGGCATTTGTCCAACTGGTTCCTTATATTTCAATCTACTTTTTCACCTTTGCTGCTGTGAGTTAAAACTGTTAATATCAACAGGAAAATAAGAAAAAGGCCTATAAGTATTTCCACAGATATTTAAATCTGAACTACCTCCAGACAAAGGCAACCAGGGTAATTGTAAAAGAGAAAACAAGACATAGACGAAACACCAGCAGTTTCCGTCTTGGTCAGTTAGTCGGCAAGAGGACCTACAAGGTGCTTAAAACTAGTTTGTTTAGGGCTCTAACCTAGCACTTCCTGAAGGTTTTCTTATCAAACAAACGGTGTAAATAAAAGTGAAAGTCACCAGATTGAGACAATAAACAGCAAACACCATTATTGGGATTTAAAACTGATAAAGGAAATTAAATACAACAAAATAGCTATTATTATAATATACTGTTAACATATGTATAATATGTATGGTAGATAACAGCCTCGGCCACCTAAAAGTTCCTAACGACAGCGTAGTTTAAAATACAACAGTCCAACCAATGACATTAAATAAGAACAATATAACGACGTTCGACGTGGAAAAAACTGCAATGACGTCATATGTCAAAAGTGTCAAAATGTGAAAGCAAAACAAAAATAACAACAACAACAGCAATAAAACAACACAGAGACGAAACACCAGCAGTTACTGTCTTGGAACAGTCAGTCGGCAAAAGGACCGAATAATAATAATAATAATAATCCTTAAGTTATAACAACTGTGCAATCTCACGTAAAGGGCGTGCAGACGGCGCAAATTTTCTTACAGACATAGGGCACGACTGGAGCCAAGAAGAGACAGACATCCAAGAGAGACTGTCAAATTATGGCTTTGAGTCATCATTGGTATGTATTCTCGACGACCTGGCTGGGTAACGGGTAATTTAAAATAATGCAAGTTTTTCACTGAAAAATTACGTACATCGAAGAATCTCCGAAATGTAACCCTAGCAATAAATTTCCTGATAAATTTTTAAACCGATCGGAAAAGTTATTGAGATCCTTGATATTCTTTATATTATATAAAACTTTTCCATAAAATGCAGGATGGCTTATGTGTTTTCATACTGCTTTCAGAGCACCTTAATTGTTTTGTGAAATCGACAGCCTTGATGTAACACTTTAGAATAATCTGCTTTATAGCATTAAAACCTTCTACTTTAGTACAAACTCGTTCAAACCTTGTAAGTTAGCATATGTAAAAAACATAGGAGGTAGCACGAGGTGAATCACCATATATATTATTTGAAATGTTAATTTGTAAATTATAGCATGCAAAATACCGCTATCAAATTAATCCGTTCGCATTTCAATATATCATTAAAACAATTTCACATTTTCAGCATATACGCTTTACACGTTACAAACCGCGGGTCGACAATCACATTTACATTTCACATTTCTAGCATCTAATTTACAAATTACAAATCTAGAGGACACACACCACACTAGACAATAACAGTTCAACATAAGGGCTCAATGTGGCACGGGTACACGGGAACTGTCATCTATGAATAGTTTTGAGTTTATATAAATATGAGAAAATCTGTAATGTCTATGTTTGTATGATATACATATAATGATAGAAAATAGTGTCAGTGGCACATGAAAAAAAAATGCATGATATTGATAATTATCCACGATATTTACACATAGAAATTTACCAAGTAAAGTGGGTAGATATTTTCACGTATCTATTTCTTCCCCAAACTTAATGAATCAGTTCAAACGTTGTTCGTATTTTTTTAACTCTTAGGTCTGACAGTCCCACTCCACGTTTCAATCTCGCTGGTTCCACTCTGTTTCATTACACTGCAGACATCCTGATTTAGCTGAATTGATCCCCACTGGCAAAATTCCACTTTCGGTAAACAAGATGGAGTTCTGAATGTTGTTTATTGTTGACATAAACATTAATAATTTGTGACTGGAGAATTGTGACTCGAGATTTGTACCTTCTAAATTTTAGAGAACATACTATTTATGACTAAATAATTCTGATATTTGTAACGTTCATACTGTATGCGAGAATTGTGACTTAGATAGTTTAAAAACGAACATGTGTCTGTAAACAAACAACACAATTAAGCATAAACAGTGTTGTAATTTTCAAACTAAGCAGTGGATATTGCCAGATATCCCCTCCTATATTATTTAGTCCAAACGGCCAATGATTCAGATGAACATATTATTCATGATGCATGATCAATACTTTCCGACTGTATGTTATGGTAACTTGTTATTTTGTAAACTTATTACTAGATCAATATTTTCACCATTTTCTTACGAGTAACCATATCTTGGAAAATACCAGTTCAGACGAAGGGATGAGGGCTATGAATTGCATGTGACGACCACAGACAGTATTTTCAATTTTCATAATTGTATCTTGTGATTCACAGTCCGACATGTTCATCGCCTATCTCACGATAACTAGCGAATTAGTTGGAGGGTTGTGGGGACATTTTAAAAAGAGATTTCGAGAAGCAGTTAATAATATAGCGAATAAATATAAACGTTGCAAAGCACACTCTATATGCAATATGTAATATGTAAGATTTACCGCTTATATAATCTGTACCCGATTAAACTACATGGTAAATCGGTTAATCGTTCTCATACTTAATCTTAAATTAAATAAATGGTTGAACTTGTTAATCTGAACATATAAAAAAATACTTTATGATATTTCCTATATAAACGTGTGTAACTTCATAAATGACAAATTAGGTTAAAATATTGCTGGTTAGAATTGCTTTCGGTGTTTTAATTTTCCTTAGATTTGATTGTTACTGCCATTTATGATCAATAAAAAGTAATATACATGTATGATTAAATATTGATACGAAACGTCTTGATTCGCGATGTAACATTTTTCTTTTTTATTTGTTGGGGTTTAAGTTGTCCTCAATAATTTTTACTTTGCATTTCAGATAGA
Source organism: Sinonovacula constricta (assembly GCA_007844125.1). Taxonomy (NCBI): domain Eukaryota; kingdom Metazoa; phylum Mollusca; class Bivalvia; order Cardiida; family Solecurtidae; genus Sinonovacula; species Sinonovacula constricta. Next base: position 5,382,335 of record CM017566.1, on the reverse strand, counting down.
TTTGTAATGCGTTTAAATCTTCCTTTCTGAATATACATATTCCGTTAATATTATTAACACCAAAAATGTTTTTTATATTTTTTGTTTTTGGTTAAGATTCAAGTGCCTTTCTAGGGAGTACATGAGGTTAGGAGTATACAATAACCGGTTAAAATACTCGCTCATTGTCACTTTTGGCGTCCCTTAAGACAGGCACTTTGGACAGTTCTAAGAATGTCTAGAAAAGTAAGTTGTTTTTTGAAATTCTTTTAAAGTTCATTCTTGATTCTTTCAACTCATACTCCATTTACATAACACCACGTTGAGCGGCGAGCAAGAAAAAAAATCAAAAGATTCACATGGGAAATTACGCATCAGAACAAAAATCACGTAACAGTGAAGAAGAGGAATTATGTGTGATTCTTTTCATAAAACTCCGGGATTATTTTCTAGAATGTCAGAAATGCAGTTTTACGTGCATACGGACAAAAAAATTGTGAATGCTAATTTATTGGCTGGTTATAGCGGCAAGGTAACCGTTTAATGAAGGATCATAATGCATAGAACCACATAAGACGCAATGTATGATTATAAAAGTTGTGCGTGTAGACCTGTATTACGTACTTGTAAGTTAAACATGTTTATCCTTTATCTGAGGAAAGAGAAAGGACAGGGAAAGGATCGGGAAAGGGTCGAGAAAGAAACCGCATTAACAAACAAACATCATGCCCAAGCATGTTTGTCTTAATTTACATTACTATCTATTAATATGTATTTGATTTCATACGATCTTCTTATCAGAGTGGGAACAGGCCGTTCATTCTTTCCCTGAAAACATTTTTGGGAATTCCGTGAAATATAATGAACTATGCAAAAAAAGCCGACATTTCGTAATTTAGTAAGAAACATAGTGGAGATCAATAGACGTCACTTATACATGTATTAGAACATCAGAAGACACCGAATTAAACATTTTTCAATGTATGGGATATCAAAGCTGTTATGTTGTATCGCACTCTTATGTTGTTGGAATTGTTGTTGCTCGAACTTAATTAGACAACGATAAGTACACTAATTCAAAGTCTGCCATTGGCATTAAAAAGGAAAAAATAGTAAGAGAAAAAGACGGAATATTTCTTTTTTGATTACGAATCATTGGTACAAATATGTATGAAAGGAAATGGATGTTTTACTGTGCACTTTCGCTGTAATGTAACTGATAACTGATGTTGGCGACATGAACATATTTCTCAACGAGATACATTAGTCTACTCACCTGCCTTTGTCTGTTTTTACCAAATGTCCACTTTGATTTATTTCAAATTACATCATGCAAGCCAGAGTTTAGTGTTTCTTTTTTTTACAAGAATTGTGAGAATTAAACATACGTTACTTGCAGAAATACAGAATTGCACGTCTGGAAGCATATACAGTAACTATTCAATTTCAGAAATAAATGTGGAAGAATATGTCAATTGGGTAAAAATTAATTCCTACATATTCGTACATGTTATCTGGGTAACAGTTATATATGGGACCATTTCTATCTGTGTAATAGTTATATCGGTTAAACTGTTATCTGTGTAACAGTTATATCGAGGACAGCGTTATATTGAGGATAGCTTGTCCTCAAATAATTATATCACTACGCATATCACATTAGTTATTTTGACCCAGTTTCAGTTTGATCACTCAGTTTCGCTAATTTACTTATCGATTTAAAACTGTTACAAGAATATTCTGTATTAAATAACGCTTATTTATTCAAATCCATCTGGTACTGAGATGTTCCGCGATTTAGGAGAGTTTAAACGCTTATGATTTGCTGTCTTTAGAAGACTAGTGATTTGAAATCGGAAATATCCGTTTTAAATTTCTGACATAAAGGTCTAATTCATGTGATTTGTGTATATATGGTAAACGTCGCTGGTTTCTGTCAACCTGCTATTTCAAATAAAACGCATTCGTTTTAGATATCCTAGAGAGCTAAGTTATTAACCGAATTGCCCATTATCGTATTTGGTTTCAGGTATCCTCACTGGAAAAATGACGTCATATTCGTCTATCATTTGATTAAAAAGAAAATCTACTCAATTTTCAGTAAATTCGTCTTTTGTATTCAAAGGGACACTCAAATAACGCAATCAACATATGACGTAACCCATTGTAACAGATTATATAATATGTTCCATGTTCGAGTCCCGATCTGGACAATCGGCATAACGCTTGAAGAGTTAACAGCCGGCTGCCTTGCAAAGATGGCTCTATCCAGACATTTGTTTGAGGTTTACTGCCACCCGAAAGCTGGATGTCACCGTTATGACCATAACTGTTTCACTGCCATCGAAAAAAGATATTTCGAGACACAATGTCTCACTTTCAAAAGTGTACTAAACCACAAACAGATACATGTTTCACCTAGTATAAAATATTAGGCATCATATGAGCATTGTATTGTAAATAGCAAAAAGTACAAGCAAAAAGTACAGACAAAGGTGTTCATAAGTAGGTTAAATATGAAAGTGACAAATACACTAACTCAAGGAATAACATCAAAAAGAGAAAATCAACATTAAAAATGACGGACGGTGGGGCTGGGTTTTCAAAAATCTGGACATCGGGATTTGTAAAAATACATTGAAAGAAAACGGGCCCATGTGATGGCGTACAGATGGATTCAAGTACTGACGTCATAAAATAGATTTTATTAGATCGGGGACGAAAACGGCTTTAACATCTTGAAAATTGATGAGTATCTTCCTATATATTTATTTGAGGGATCTCAAGCAGCTCTTCAGTCCTTTCAAAAACATTGAAACAGTATAATAATATTTACTTTATACACATTACCAGTTAAATGTAAGTAACAAAAAAAAAAACTACGACACGAATAGATACATATTGAAAACCTCAACAGCCTTGTCCGATCAGTCGGCAAAATTGACGAGTTGGGGTCGGCTCAGTCTTGGCATTTATTTTCTTGAAGACAAACAGCGCAAATGAAACAAAAAGATAATTTGAAATAAAAAAGCGAATATATTGATTAATAATGGCAACATTTCAAACAATTTCCGCAAAATTATCAGAGGAGGAATAACATGATTTGTAGTAGTCGGACCGACTTTAGAACCAAAGCCCAACATCACTCAAAAGAAACTATCCTTTACACTGCTAACAGGATTAGTTGAATTAAAACATGAATACGAACAATATCTTAAAAGACTTCAATAGACAAAGACATGGAAGCTAAATATAAGTGACAACATCAACAAGACGAGAGATACATGCTTCTGACTTGGAATGATCAGTCGGCACAAGGGCCGACCGGGATTCTGTCACCGGTTAAGTTCCAACATCGCCCGTACGCCCGCACTTACACACACACACACACACACACACACACACACACACACACACACACACACACACACACACACACACACACACACACACACCCACACGCACGCGCTAGCAAGCGCGCCCACAGATACACATTCATGTATAATATGTGCTTGTATCCAGTAACCGTTGCTATAAAATAAGATTGCTATTACAGACATTCATATTCATACTTAATATCAAGTACATAATTGAATTATTTAATAAGTCTGCATTGAATTATCTTTAAAAATATTTTGCGTTATACATAAGAATGATTACTATTTCAGGTTTATATCAATCCTCGGAATGCATTGATATTTTCTATGATAATTGGAAGACTTATTAGCACATAATACTCTCTTCGTTTATATTCCCTTTATTTTTGCTTTCACTGAGCCTAAAACACAGTTGCGTTTTGACGTCTGTTTATATGTGACTGCAAGTTAGAAGTTTATACGATGTTATTTTTTTTCTGTCAAACCGTGGGTCTACAATACTTTTGCCAGATCAGCACATTATTCGCCACACACGGCATAAAAGAACAAAATTAGAACATTTGCACGAAGAAACAAATTAACTTTTAAAGCAAAATTTAAAGTACGTCGCCAAAGTTATGCCGTGTGGAAGGAAGCTTGCTATCACATGCTGGTTTTGTGTCGCCATTTTCTGTAGCTATCTAGACAGCAACGGTCGGTTAAGCCCTTAATTCAACATCAAGCAACAACATTGAACGGAAAATATCCGGTACGATATAACGCCAGTATAAATATTTTCATATAAAGAGAAAAGCAAATAGTTACTGACTAGAAACTATTAGCAAAATAAACAAGTGAAAATATTTGTTCTGATGTGTTATTTCTACGTGAAATCATATTCTGAATTAAGCATAATTTCCCTGGTAAAATGACAAATATTGCATATACTGTTTACCCATAAATATTAAACAAAATAAACATCCCGTTTAAGAAAGGTGGCCAAGGTCACACTTTTGGCATCAATATTACCCCCAATATATTTTTTCTCACAAAAACCACGACTAGTACACAGTATATCTCCTCCTTAACAACATATAGTCACAAAGAGTAACAAATAGTCGCAAAAAATAATCTTGAAGAAATAATGACTGAGTGTTCAATACACTGACACATGCTTATCCGCTAATCATGGTGCACATAGTTGATATGTATATAAAATATTAATAGGACACACTAATTGACTTTCAGGAAATATATCTGTGGAATGAAATCATATTCCCAGGTAAATTTTTGTTATTGTCACTCTTTAGGTTTAATTAAATGTCCCATACGACATCACCGTCGATACTGTTACATATTTACCTATCGGGATCTTCATTACTTTTAGAATTGCTCTACTGTGCCATATTAAGCAAACCTTAAATTTTATTTTAATATATAATAATAATATTTATGATATTATTTTATAATACACGAATCGGGGAGTGAAATCCAACTTTTGACCACCTTCCTCTTTCTCGTCACAAGAACCGTGCACAACTATTTCAATATCTTTTACAAATATATTAAACTTGTAATAGAATGGAAGTGTAGATCTATGTTGGATTGGTCTAAAATATAATATACGTTTAATTCCTTTATTCCTTTAAGGGTGAAGAACATTTAAATTTCAAAGTGACTAAGCTCGTAATCCTTGCTGTAATTCAATATATAGCAGCGACTAATCTTTGTAAGTCTATGTTAGCGTGATGGGGTCACAATCTAGTCTTCCATTTATCATTTTAACTTCCCAAGTAATTGATTTCTAATGTTTTTTTCACGTTATATCAACAACACACATTTCTCAATTTGATTGTTCCTTTCAACAATATATATATCCAACTACACGCATCTACTCTCCGACCTTGTTATTTTTTTCTTGTTTCTTTGCATTAAAAGTTAAATACTCGGCTTGCACATATTATTGCAAATTTGCCATATCAGTGTACTTTACAATAAATGAATGTACTGTTTTACCCTTCTAGAAAATGTTTTCCCAATTCTATCTGTATTTGCTGTAACATATGTCACATGTGTATCATATGACATTATTATTGGATAAATATTGTTAAAACCAAATCTTAGCGTAAGGAATTGAACAATCAGACTGTGTGCCTCATTATACATGTATATCACTAGCATAACCAAGAGATGGTTGCCAGATACACGCCAAACTGATATAGCAGATTAATTTTGTTTTATGGTTAAGTTCATTGCGTTTAAGGTGTGCATGAGTAACATTCAATGACAAATACCCACATTCCACAAAAATAATTCTAATTTGAGCATTCATCTACGATATTGTTAATCATTGAAACAGCTGACATAATTTGGAAAGCCCATACGAGCTTTAATGTTATGTTTTTCCGCCAATGAACACGTTCAAATGAAAATCATTCGCTCTACATACTCAAGGGAAATTTAACGCAATTGGCCGCGATTTCAGATACGTTAGCTACTCTTTAAGTTGTTATTTCCCACAATTTCAAATTTATCTGCATGAATTCTTATGTAAAAGTTATTAACAATTAGTAAGTGATAAAACTGGCACCCTCGCTTGTAGGGCAAAAGGGATAGACTGGGCCGGAGAGTCCCGCAAGATTAGGGACCGTTAGGGTCAGTGTAATACCTCTCTTATCTCTTGTATGTGTGTGGTGTCAGTGTAATACCTCTCTTATCCCTTGTATGTGTGTGGTGTCAGTGTATTACCTCTCTTATCTCTTGTATGTGTGTGGTGTCAGTGTAATACCTCTCTTATCTCTTGTATGTGTGTGTGGTGTCAGTGTAATACCTCTCTTATCTCTTGTATATGTGTGTGGTGTCAGTGTGATACCTCTTATCTCTTGTATGTGTGTGGTGTCAGTGTAATACCTCTCTTATCTCTTGTATGTGTGTGGTGTCAGTGTGATACCTCCTATTTCTTGTATGTGTGTGGTGTCAGTGTAATACCTCTCTTATCTCTTGTATGTGTGTGGTGTCAGTGCACTACCTCACTTATCTCTTGTATGTGTGTGGTGTCAGTGCAATACCTCCCTTATTTCTTGTATGTGTGTGGTGTCAGAGTAATACCTCTCTTATCTAATTTATGTGTGTGGTGTCAGTGTAATACCTCTCTTATCTATTGTATATGTGTGTGGTGTCAGTGTAATACCTCTCTTATCTATTGTATATGTGTGTGGTGTCAGTGTAATACCTCTCTTATCTCTTGTATGTGTGTGGTGTCAGTGTAATACCTCCCTTATCTCTTATATGTGTGTGGTGTCAATGTAATACCTCTCTTATCTCTTGTATGTGTGTGTGGTGTCAGTGTAATACCTCTCTTATCTCTTGTATATGTGTGTGGTGTCAGTGTAATGCCTCCCTTTTCTCTTGTATGTGTGTGTGGGGTTGTAATGGTGTAATATGTTTATTTACATTGTTTTAAATCCAGACTATTGCAATTAAATGTACAACAATTTATATGTTCGATATAAGAATATTTCTAACTTTACTTTCCAAAAGCCCGAATAGTGCAACTTTTAGAGACTACTATTTTGTATTATAGTAACGTTGTTTGTCTTAGAAAGATTCCACCAAGAGGACGGAGAGTGTTTTTTTTCCATGTCACTACCCATTTCCGCTTTATTTGCGGCAGACTATTCGAGGGCGATAACTATTGGTTTCATCATCTTTCTGTTGTGTTACACATGTCTCAGTGTATCTTTGTCATTTGTTTATTTGTGCTCACGTGGAGTGATTGTTCATGTGTTAATACATTTTGAAGTTTTCATTTCTCACATCAAAGTAGAATAGAATTTCACCTACATCCCCTATCGTATCGACAACAAGTCCTTGACATCTGCTGATCGAAGAGATATAGACACGTCACAGAGTCTTTACCACTGAACAATTAACAATTTAGCACTTCAGTGTTAGTAGTGCATATTTGAAATGTAAAGAAACGATAACGAAATCAGTAAACGGTTAATCATGTTAATCGTGTTAAGTTCACAGAGGGTAGGCGGCTTTTGTTTAATTTTTTTTACAATAAAGAAAAGCTCACAAATATAATTAAGAAAAATGCCGCCTTTACTTAACAATTGGCCTATCATACTTTTATAGAAGAGGATATCCGCCTGTATTTTAATTGCTATCTCAAATGTTCGGTACACAGATTTGTTATTTGAAATGTTAATTTGTAAATTGTAACATGCTTAATACCACTTTCTAGTTACATCCTAACTTTCATATATTCAATTATTTCGTTCACATTTCAACATTTACATTTAAACAATGTCACATTTCCAACGTCTACACTTTACAACTTACAAACTGCGGGTCGGCAAACACGACAACATTTCACATTTCTTGCATCTAATTTACAATCATAAATCTTAAGGTCGCTAATCACACGAGTAAAATCTACACTGGACAACAACAACTCAACATTAGGACTGAAGATTGCGCTGCTAACCTGTACAAAGTTTGGAGTTTCTTACTGACATAATAAGACATATGCAAATATTTATTTGCGTAATACAATTTTAAGGATATTATTCTGTACTGATATATATATAAAACATTAAAAAAAATATATGTAAGTGATATCCACGATATGTACATACACTGTAGACATGTACCAAGTAAAGTGGGTAGATATTTACAGGTATCTATTTCTACCTCAAACTATATGAATCAGTTCAAACGTTGTTCGTATACCTTTATCTATCAGGTCTGACAGTCCCTACTCCACGTTTCAATCTCTCTGGTTTCACTCTGTTTAATTACATTGCATCCTGACTTAACTTAATTGATCCCCGCAGGCAAAATTCCATTACCGGTAAACAGGATGGAGTTCTGATTTTTGTCAATTGTTGTCATTTACATTAATAATATGTGGATTGTGAATCGGGGTTTTTCACTTCTCAATTTTATGCGGACATACAATGTATGACTAAAGAATTCTGATACTTGTAACTTTCAAACAGTTTGCGAGACTTGTGACATAGAATGGTTTAAAAGCGAACATGTTTCTGTAAACAAACTACAAATTTAAGCATAAACAGTGTTGCAATTTTCAAACTAAAAATTAAAGATTAGCGATTATCCCCTTCTCTATAATTTAGTTCAAACGGAAAATGCTACAACTGAACATTTTATTCAAATATATATCATGATGTATGATCAATACTCCCCGAGTGTATGTTATGGTGAAATGTTATTTTGTAAACTTGCTACTAGATCAATATCTTTACGACAACATTGAAAATACCAGCTCAGACGAAGTGGTGAGGGCTATGAATTGCATGTAACGACCACGGACAGTATTTTCAGTTTTCACAATTGTATCTTGTGATACACAAGCCCGAAATTTTCATCGTCTATCTCACGAAAACAATCGAATAAGTTGGAGGGCTGTGGGGTCACTTTAAAAAGAGACTTCGAAAAGCAGATGATAAAGTAACTAAATATAAACGTTACATAGCACACTCTATATGCAATATGCAAGAAATGTTTACCGGTTAAATAATTTGTAACCGATTAAACTACATGATAAGAGGTTAATCGGTTAATCGCTCTCATGCCTATAACAAAATTTACTGAGTGGTTTAACTTGTTAGTCTGGAAATAATAATAAAAATACTTTTTTCTACATGCACACGTGTAACGTCCTAAATATATAAAAATCACCTTTCTGACAAATTAGGTTGCCACTAGTTAGAATCGCTTTCGGTGTTTAATATTTCCTTAAATATTGACTTGTTATTGCCATTTAGGGTCAGTATACAATCAATACATGATTTATATATTGGTACGCAAAGTCTTGGGCCGTATTACAATATTTAAAAACAATCAATTAGCGGGGGTTAAGTTTGTTTAACATTGCTCCGCAATGGATTTTCCTTGGCGTCCCTTAAGACAGGAACTTTGCACAGTTCTAAGAATGTCTAGAATAGTATAATGTTTCTTGAAATTCTTTAAAAGTTCTTTATTGATTCGTTTTACTCATACTTCTTTTACATAACACCACGTTGAGCGGTGAGCTAGAAATGAAAATCAAAAGTTTCACATGGGAAATTATGCATCAGAAAAAAAAATTCACGTAACAGTGATGAAGACGAATTATGTGTGAGTTTTTTTAAACCTCTGGGACTATTTTCTAGAATGTCAAAAATGCATTTTTACGTCAATATGGACAAACAATTTGTGAATGCTAATTTATTGGCTGATTATAGCGGCATGGTACCCGTTTAGTGAATGTTAATGATGCATAGAACCAGAAAATCTGTAATGTATCTTTATATAAATCGTGCTTGTAGACCTGTATTACGTACTTGCAAGTTTTACATATTCATCGTTCATCTGAGGAAAGAGAAAGGCACGGGAAAAGTTCGTAAAAGGTTGGGGAAATTAGCATCATTAACAACAAACACTATGTCCAAGCATGTTTGTCTTAATTTACATTACTGTCTATTAATATGTATTTGTTTTTATTCAATCTTTTTATCTTGGAAGGGAAAGGTCGCTCATTCTTTCCCTGAAAACATTTTTGGGAATTACGTGAAATATAAGTACTTTGCGAAAATAGCCGACATTTGGTAATTTTTAAAGAAACATTGTAGACATCATTAGATTCACATTGGTGACGTCATTTGTACAAGTACTGGAACATCAGAAGTCACCGATGTAAACATTATACATTGTCGGGGATCTCTTTGATGATGTATGTTGTTGGAATTGTTGTTACTCGAACTTAACCCGACATTGATAATAAGTAATTCAAAGTCTCTCATCGGATTAAAAAAGGAAAGATAATGGAGAAAAAGACAGAACATCGTGTTTTAATTTCGATAAATGGCACCAAATATGTATTCAAGGAAATTGATGTTTTACTGTGCCCTTTCAATGTAATGTAACTGATAACTGTTGCTGGCTACAAGAAGATTTTTATCCGCGATAGGCATCAATCCAATCATCGGCCTATGTATGTTTTTACCATGTCTCCACTTTGATTTATTTCAAATTACATCCTGCAAGCCAGAGATTATAGTGTTTCTTTTTTTTTCAAGAATCGTGAGAATTTAACATACGTTACTGACACTTTGCCAAAATTCAAACTTGAACGTCTGGAAACATGAAATAAATGTGGAAGAAAATGTCAATGAGGTAAAAATAAATTCCTGGTTATTCGTACATGGAGATAATTAGATAAACTCAGCACATCATTGAACATGGGAAAGGGTCATGTTTTACATCTACTCAGGGCTTGTTGAACTTTAACACGTATGGTGGGATGTGTAAGATGGCGTAAGACAGATGCATAGATAGATTGTCTAATTTTATCAAAGCAACAGGAAGACAATTAAAAGGAAGTTCGTCTCATTGACATCAAACAGTGCAACCTGTGCAGCGGTTATAACTGGGACAATGTTATCTGTGTTACTGTCGTATCGCGGGCAATGCTATCTGTGTAACAGTTATATCTGGGACAATGTTATCGGTGTAAAAGCTATACCGGTTACAATGTTGTCGGTGCAAAAGTTATACCGGGGGTAAATGTTACCTGTGCAACATTTATAGAGGGGACAATGCTATCAGTGTAACAATTATTTTAGATTTTTTGTTGTTACAAAGGACCTTTATTTAATATAATTTCAAGTACAATTTTCAAGTACGGATTAAATTCATTCTTAAATGTCTGCATGAGACAACATGTAGATATTATGAGTTTGATAACGGTAATATACTGTATATACCCGAAGCATTTGAGGGTAAACGTGTTCTCAAATAATCATATGACTACGCATATCACATAAATATAATTCAATGATGCTTAAATTAGAGGAAATGAAAACGTAATACTCAATATCATATTTTACTCAATTTCAGTTTGATCATTTAGTTTCGCCAAAGTACTAATACACTTAAGGGATCTCAAGCAGCTCTTCAGCTTTTTTAAAAACATTAAAAAATAAGAAAATCTCGTAGAATAATTACTAAACCAGAACAATGGCAAACAAGGAATATGTAAAAGTAACAAAACACAAAGACGAGACATAACACACAAAAAGAAATCCAACAGTTGGAAATAGCAGTATGGAAAAAAACCAAATGAACAAGCTAGAATTGGCAAGACTTGCTACTTTGCAGCAATATCAGATGACAGTGGCGTAGCAGATGAGTGAAATAACTCGAAGGAGACGAAGGCTAGAAAGAATTTACTAGGTTCGGCCCTGGCAAAAAGACGGCTTCAGTTTGGGCATTTCGATAGACTGGTCATTGAGTTAAGATTTGAAGTCATAACCTCATTCTTCAACTCTTTACAATGCCACCGGCAATGTTTGATAAAAGACTACAACATGGTTGGGTAGAAAATGCAGAAGACAAATAGGAGAAAACCTTTAGAGACAGGCATGTAATTAGTCACCACATTTGACATCTTGCTTCTGGGGACCAGTACCCAATAAGAATATATGACAAAGTCCTATGAGTATTGCATTATATACCAAACTCCGAAAAGGCACAGAACAAAGGTATTTCACATGCAAGCCAAGCGAAAGGTAAGAACAAATTTGTGATGAGTCATTTAAGGAAAAGAGCAAACCCGACAGTTACCGCCTTGGAACGGTCAGTCGGCAATATGGACCGACTGGGGTGCTTAAACCGGTTTTACAGAGCTCTAACCTCGCACTTCCTGACGAGTTTCTCAAATGCAAGTAACGAAAAGAAAAACGATCTATTTGAAAACAAAATGTACATGCGCTGATATTTTCTATACGTTATGACGAAAGTAGTGACGTCATCGGAAAATAATGTCCACATAGTGTTCAGAAAAGAAATATGGTATTATTTCGATTTGAAAAACAACACAAAAATGGTTGACCACAAATAAAATTAACTTTTTAAATCATGAGCAAACATGACCAGGGACGAAAAAATGATTGTAGCATCCTGTTCATGTGAAGATGGAATTTAAGAACCAAAGTTCAGTGTCCATCAAAGGAAATACACGTAACAATCCTTATAGGATGAATTAAATGACAACATAGATTACATGCACGGGGAGATTTTTTACGACCGCCACACTGCACAAGTAACATTGTTGTGATCATGAATAAGAATATATGACAAAGTCCTATGAGTATTGCATTATATACCAAACTCCGAAAAGACACAGAACAAAGGTATTTCACATGCAAGCCAAGCGAAAGGTAAGAACAAATTTGTGATGAGTCATTTAAGGAAAAGAGCAAACCCGACAGTTACCGCCTTGGAACGGTCAGTCGGCAATATGGACCGACTGGGGTGCTTAAACCGGTTTTACAGAGCTCTAACCTCGCACTTCCTGACGAGTTTCTCAAATGCAAGTAACGAAAAGAAAAACGATCTATTTGAAAACAAAATGTACATGCGCTGATATTTTCTATACGTTATGACGAAAGTAGTGACGTCATCGGAAAATAATGTCCACATAGTGTTCAGAAAAGAAATATGGTATTATTTCGATTTGAAAAACAACACAAAAATGGTTGACCACAAATAAAATTAACTTTTTAAATCATGAGCAAACATGACCAGGGACGAAAAAATGATTGTAGCATCCTGTTCATGTGAAGATGGAATTTAAGAACCAAAGTTCAGTGTCCATCAAAGGAAATACACGTAACAATCCTTATAGGATGAATTAAATGACAACATAGATTACATGCACGGGGAGATTTTTTACGACCGCCACACTGCACAAGTAACATTGTTGTGATCATGAATAAGAATATATGACAAAGTCCTATGAGTATTGCATTATATACCAAACTCCGAAAAGGCACAGAACAAAGGTATTTCACATGCAAGCCAAGCGAAAGGTAAGAACAAATTTGTGATGAGTCATTTAAGGAAAAGAGCAAACCCGACAGTTACCGCCTTGGAACGGTCAGTCGGCAATATGGACCGACTGGGGTGCTTAAACCGGTTTTACAGAGCTCTAACCTCGCACTTCCTGACGAGTTTCTCAAATGCAAGTAACGAAAAGAAAAACGATCTATTTGAAAACAAAATGTACATGCGCTGATATTTTCAAGCCTCATGTTCAGTTTTTAAGTAGATTAAAACGCGATTGCTCTACGGATATCGGAAGTGTACTATACCCGATGATTATAGACTCATCGTAAACGTATTTACAAACCGGTGGAATGTTGCACATGCATGCAGAGCTTAAGACGACAAGCACGTGGTCATGCAATGTCTGCCGAACACGGAACAATAGGCCTCTTCTCGGTGGTACTTTTGGCATTCGTTTATGCGAGTTCCTGTGGATAGATTGAAGAGGGATTGGGCCAATATCTGATTCCCAAATATTTAACTTGTCGGAAATAAAGAAGTGCTTAGAAAACGGCACTATTAGATTTTATAAAAAACATAGAATTTCAAGGGGCCGTCGGGTTGTTGATAACGCCTTTGGAATATAAGTTCAGAGATGGTAGCTACTCGTTGGCATTATGCAACGGACAGCAAAGCTTGTACAAGTCATCATCGAGGTAGGTATATGCCTTCATAACTTGATAAGGGTCGGCACCAGGCCCTACAAAATGTTAAGTTTCATTAAGACGATGATTATTACAACATAATTCCCTGGGCCTGGAGGAAAGGAGTCAACATGCACCAGATACAGCTCGTCGTCGCACCAAACTAATAATTCGCCAGTTCTTGCGCTTTTGTAGTATGGTCGGCTTTTCATTGTCAACACTAGTTTCACTTATTTCTTCTTCTAAATTTTAAGCAAGTCCTTTCAGGCGGGAACAACATTTCCGGCGATGGCACAGATGTCGCCACCAAAAATGTAGTCATCATACCATACCATATCATATCATGCACATAACTTAGACAGCTAAAATTCATATAAAGCTTGAAGGAAACACAGATATTAAGACTAGCGTTGTAGCATCCTGTACCTGTGAAGATGGAATTGAAGAACCAAAGTCCACTGTCCATCAAAGGAAATACACGTAACAATCCTTATAGGATGAATTAAATGACAACATAGATTACATGTACGGAGAGATTTATTACGACGACCACACTGCACAAGTTACATTTTTGTGATCATTTTAAAGAATACATGACAAAGTCTTATGAGCATTGCAACATATACCAAACTCTGAAAAGGCACAGAACAAAGGTGTTTCACATGCAAGCCAAGCGAAAAGTAAGAACAAATCTGTGATGAGTCATTTAACGAAAAGGCATTTATATCAATCTTATTTGTATAATTTCGCACTAAAATGCTGGTTATTTAAGGGTTTGGATGGTTTTATACAGTATACGAGAATATGCGAACTCAATTCTGTATAGGTACAGAATGTTCCTGAACAAGATTATATTTTTTATATGTAGTAACACGACGACTTTTAACTATACTGCACCGAACATTTCGACCATATGTCAGTAATATTTAACACTCTTTAAATACCATTTGTACACCGGTTGACGATTGTAACTTCTCTGACAGCTAAGCTTCCCACCGCGTATTTCTCTGGGGTCTTCCTTCAGCAAATTAGCAGTGCGTCTCTGTAACGATTATTATTGGTCGCTACGACGTATTTTAACAACAAAACAACGTTTACTGCAATCAAAATATAAATAATAACGTTTATAACTTAGACAGCTAAAATTCATATAAAGCTTGAAGGAAACACAGATATTAAGACTAGCGTGGCAGCAAGAGGTGAACTGGTCGACTTATTAACCGCCGCCTTGCGACAATTGTACAACACTGGGAGAAGAATGTGACCCTTACTGGCAATTAGCAGACTATTTCTCACACTTTGAGCGCACCTCACTGGCGACCCGAGGCGTTCCTAGATTCGTTTTTAATCTTATGATCGGAAATCAATGTGACCCGTTTTTAAATTCATCCGGGTTGAATTTGCTTCAGCATTTGTAAGCTGGTAAAAGGTTAGGCTAGACAGGATGTAAAACAACAAAAACAACAACGACAACAAACGAGCATAACTTGAAATCTGTAGACATTTGGCAAAAAATAGCTTGTTGATCCAGACAATTCCACCAAACAGATGTGTAAACAACTGTCTAAACACCGAAGAGCTCTAACCAAGCTTATATTTTACTTGATTATATAGCCACTTGCGTATTTTTGGCAGTTAAGATCTCCTCAAATTAAAGCCATCAATCATGATAGTGAAATCACGTTTTCACCCCTATTTCCAATCAACATGATGATGAACATACTAGTATGTTTAACCTAGGAAATGCCACTTCAAGTAAACATGTTTTGAAGGCAATTTGACATCTTGACATTGTGGGAAAATATTTTATAGTTGAAGTTCCTGTTTTCATCTTGATCAATTTTTTTTTGTTTATCACCAGAAATAATACTACGTTTTACTAAATGACACATCAGTGCGAAGATATTAAACAAAAACATCAACAATGAAAACAATAACGTAGCAAAATTGTTGTTAAGTCTTTCTCTTATTAACTTCTTATAAGATGTATGCCTGATTATTTTTCATTTATGTATTGAAAAGGAATTTAAACATATTTTTACAAAAAAAAAACTGTCTCAGCTAATGTCAGTTATTTTAAAATGGATAATGAAATAATAAAAAGAAAAACAACATTTCACAAACTGTCTGCCTTGGTTAACGTACATACCTATAGGCAACTGTACTATGCTATTAGTTTATTTTTAGAACAAAATGCGAATAACATTAATAGTTCAAGGTTTGCTTTCCTCAGCATACATACAATCTTAATTGACTTTTATTATAACCAAAAGTTATTTCTTATCACTTTACAAAAATATGTGGAATAACATAATATACACTAAAACCTTTCTTTCTAAAGAAAGCTCGGTTTCATAATATGTATATTATAAAAATTAAACTACAATAGCACATAAAAATCTTAAAAACCTATCAAAAGTATTTATTATTGTGGGTACAATTTACATTGAACAGATTCATATGTTTGAATTTGTCCCTAAAATAAAATGAATTTACTATACTAGTCAATGCATGTCTTAGTTATGCCATTTTATTCTAGTTTTTCTTTCGTCTACAAGCGTTTTTGTTATATATTCTTTTGCATATTTAAATCCAAGAAAACGACAACATATTAAAGTTGACGTTTGAGTTATGTCTTATTCTATTCTTGTCCAATTATGTTATCGCTTTTAACCTCGGACAATAATGAAGCATGACGTGTCTTCTCACCTCCGGTGACAGCGGCAAAAAGTTTTAAAGAACCACGTTCTTTATTCGTAATGGTTTGAATTGACCACTCCCCACCCCCGCCAAAAAGTAAATAAATACAAGACATAAAAAATATGAGGGATTAATCCGATCTACAAAGTTCTAGCTTCGCACTTCCTCACACTTCACGGGTTGTCTGAAAGTCAAACAGTAAAAAGAAGACATCAATTTTCAACCAATCTCCAATGTTTGTCAAAGGAGAATAAACGTAACAGTCCTAATTGGAATAATTAAATGACATCCACGATAACCTTCGGGATAACTTTTATGTCTGATACACAGCTAACTTGCCAACACAAGTCTTTAAACACACTTACGACATTTAAACGAAATTCGTATTCTTCCTTCTATTATGAATAATCGTGTGATACGAGTAAATGGAATCTCATAATTACAACATGAATAATGTAATGTGATACAGGAGAGGTATTTGTAAATAATAGCATTGTATTAATTAACAATTTCCTTCTGCGTGAATGCTAAAGCAGACAAATTTTATAATGCGTTATAATAGACACGTCTTAGATAGATGATACGTGCGAATTATTTTCAAGTTACCCTCTGACATAAAGAAAAGATCATGTGACGTTATTTATTTGCCATCACATGCGTCTCGGAAAAAGAACTGTATATTTTTTGCTTAAAGTATTAGCCAATACGCGTCGATAAGGTACACTCGTGTGATACACATGCAACAAAGTAAAATTATTAAAAGTTTCATCAACATATTGCTATGGATAGGATTGAATATTGATTTTGGCAGATAGCTTAGACTATAAAAAATTATTCCCTTGCACCGAAGCGTGTAGCGGGTGTCGATATGATACCTCGGCTGACATATCGGTCAATATTACCGATTTTGGATTGATATTACACATGATCGCCCTAGCTGCGATTCGATATAAGTGCAAAGTTTAACTGATCAATAATTTCTCTGACTGCCATATTGTTAATCTACAAATACAATCGATATTCTGTAGCTTGCATTAAAACGATAATAGAACATATACTTTTTCGAGCCTACATTTTGAAGATCAAATTACTATGTAACCTTAAGTTACTTTTAACATGTCAAAATCAATCATAAAGGATGGCTTACACATTGTACTGGTATGTTCCAATACAAGTGCGGATGAGATGGCAGTTAATTTAATTTTGACATCATGAACCACGAGATCAGCTTTTGCCATTATCTGTCAGCCTTCGATGTTCAGGATGGTACACAAGTTTGCTACACTCATTCAAAAATTGGCAGATGGTATGAGGAATCGTTATTACCATTTTCATAATCAATATTGCTTAGAACCCTCCAATATGTTTTGATACATATATATGTCAACGTATTAAGCCAACTTCTGCAGACAGAAAAGTTAAGTTAACAAATCATCTTTTTCAGAATACAGTCATAACGTTAGCTAAATATTACATTTTAAAACGAAAGAAACAAACTAAATATTAAAGTGTTCAAGAAACAATTGTCAACATAACACAAAATAGATCAATAACCTCAGACAGGAAATCAATGATTACTACTGGAGTCCAGTTTAATACCAGATATAAACTAAATTACCATTTTAGTAGGATTGATTATATATAAGAAAACTGTTTTGTACAATAACAAATGATATTTACACTCCTTATATAGTTGACTATAATTTACATTTTCTTGTATAAATCATACTATACATATAATTCTGAATGATTGATTAAACTTTCATTATGTCTCGTACAATTAGATGCAATACCCACATTGTTTTGGAAAATAAACTATATTTGGCAGCCTTCATTGTTTACAACGATATGTTTTCAATACTCTATATATATTATATTTTATGCTTACATTATTTTTTATACAAATAATTTTGCTAAATTAACGTCTAATTGTGTTATATCAATGTTCAATATACATGATCACTGTTTTGACCTCTAGTAAACTCAAGTAAGCTTCAAGAAAAAACTGAAATTAAGATACAGAAAAGTATTTACATTTATTTGCAACACAAATTATTTTTTTCCACCGGAATGAACATAAAAGTAATTCATAACATAATTCTCTTCTACTTCTAAACTTAAAGAAATGAAATATCTAACAATTAACAAATATTAAATGTATGTGTACATACGTGTCTTGGAAGTTTATTTTTGTGACATAAAACTTTATTGTAACTTCTTATCGCATACGGTTATTGTATTACAACCATAACAAAGAATCTATTATTACAAAAGTATTAATGAGACACAGGAAATATAACCTTATTATAGAAAATAATGGGTGCTGAATATAAAGTCTTGTTACAAGTCATTTTGGATTCAAATATCTAATTACATGGTACAGTACACGTCTATACAATTTACTTCATCTGGTCATAATTGTTACATAACATTAAAATGGATCAATCAGTTAACAACACATATTTATACAATGTTTTTCTGTTTGCTGGACATTTCGTACTTATTATTGTTTTGTCCAAACTTGGTATTTGTATGATTGAAAAATCAGAAATTAATAATATCTATGCTACAGAGTGTAGTTTAGTCTGTATTTCATCCAAGATGCCAGAAAAATCATACTGTTTATTGTTTTAGAACATATATCTTTATGATTTGTGGAACAAAATGAAAATATTTTGTCATTCTCGCCAGTTTATAACCAGATATGATAATTATGTCATAGGATATATAAAGTAAACATCGAAACAACTTACAACTCATAAAAGATTATCTGTACATTTGTAGTGAGTACATAGTTATATTCAATTTAATCTATACGGGTTGACCAAAATATAGATATTGGTATAAGACGAAATTATCTTAACGATCGTTTTTACATTACAATATATCTTGGAAAAGATAAATACACTATACTTAACTATTTTTCCCAAACTCATATCCATTATGACATTTTGTTTCCATTTTCAAGAAAATCTTACCATTCATTCTGCACAAATATATCGTTTTATATTTTATTCCTAAAGATATCTTCTGATAAGAATTGTGTGTAAAAAGACTTATATTATATTCACAGCAAACGCAGTTGCTATTTTTCAAGTATAACTAACAGATAGTCCGACCGATGCTGCTTGGCAAATACATTACATCTTAGTTTAGTATTTTTGTGTCACAAACTTTGGTTAACCTTAATGACAAAATATTATGTACCTGTAACGTTGTCAATGAGTGTTATTTTTATTCTTTATTAAGTGTGAAAATTTGTATAGAGAATAGAGACAAGTCCTATGAATAGGTAAATAACGAGCAAACCCAACAGTTACCAGCTAGGAGCGGTCAGTAGGCTAAAAGGGACCTATATGTAGGTGCTGAAACCGATTTTACAAAGCTCTCACCTCCCGGACCTTTTGATGCATGTTATGTGTTTTTTACAATTCAGCATACTAGAGGCTGTAAAGAAACAATAATGTTTCATGCAGTGTTTACCCACAACGGAAGCAATAGTATAGTTCCTTTGTTCTCTACATTTATACTTTTAAGATATAGTTCAGTTTAAGTTACCATTATAAAACTAACAGAGCGTCGGAGCGAGGTCATAAGAAAAGAACACAATCAATTATAAAAATATATATTATGTCATTTTTTAATGATTTCACTTTAAATATGTACCGTATTGATTAAAAATGTAAGCCTGGCGTACCATACAGACACGCCTGTCTTATTTAGAACGCGATGCGTAAAGCAATGATTGGCAGCACATAATCTTTGGCATTAAGATGATTCCAGACCTTACTCCAATGACGAACTATTTTACGGGAATATTGGGAAACAATTTCCCACTTACTATATTTTCCCAGCAGCCAAACATGTGACATCGCCGCACGACATCAAAAGGCTGATGATCTGCGTAGTACATGAATTGTGTTCGATTTGACCAATCAAGGGCACTCCATCATAATTTATCATGTCAGTATTTCGCTTTTTTGTACATTGAATAATTTTACTTTTTTTACAAACCAGAATTATTCGTAATTTAAATAAAATATCCATGCTTACTTTAGCTACAACGCAAAGCGCCAAATGACAATGCACAAAACGGGTTGATAAAATAGAAAGGAATTAAGAAAACAAACATATTTGTTTTGCACAATCATACAGGAAGACAATATCAACTTACCCTTATCATATCTTGTCTAAAGTATATATAAAACCAAAAGATGCTAATAATATTAATTTCCATAGATTAATATATTTCTAGTTTAAGGAGCATTTGCCACTTTGGATCCAATTTAATTTTATTTTGTTTAAAAAATTATTTATGCAAACATCAGCAGTAGTTCAATAAACGGCAATTATCGGAGATAACAAATTAAAAGTATAAATAACTTGTATTAAAAAAAATCCAACAATGTCTTTGCCCTACGCATTGGTTAAAAACACATTATTATGTATGTACATAGTGAATGCAGTCGTATTTGTTTCCCCGGCGTCAGATGTATTGACTTTATTTTGTTTAACTTTGTTTGGTAAGCATTGTTTTAATAAGATAATACATAACAAAACATTCGAAACTAGTGTGACAGTACTCTACATATGTTTGGATGTAATCTGAGAAACATGGGCATTTTAAAACCTATTTCAAGATTATATAGTTTTGGTCATACAACCTTGGTAGTTCAAATGGTGCCAGACAGTTATACATACCGCAAAGTTAAGAAGACATAAACAGTCTTTCGTTTTTCTTTTTATAGCTTGCATTTAAGAAACTCGTCAGGAAGTGCGATTTCAGAGCTCTGTTAAACCGGTTTAAGCACCCCAGTTGGTCCATATTGCCGACTGACCGTTAAAAGGCGGTAACAGTCGGGTTTGCTCTTTTCGTTAAATGACTCATCACAAATTTGTTCTTACTTTTCGCTTGGCTTGCATGTGAAATACCTTTGTTCTGTGCCTTTTCGGAGTTTGGTCAATGTTGCAATGCTCATAGGACTTTGTCATATATTCTTATTGTGAACGGTGCTCGAGCGTTAGTCGCTGCATCTGTAAATCTTTAATACAAATCTAATCAAGTTGATCAGCTCAGGGTTAATTAGAGTGACTGTTTCCTATTATTTCAATTTAAAATAATTTCAATGAATCTTTATCACCTTTAATACCGGACACATACACCATTTAATAAGTCTATATTGTTGTTTTTTATGTAAAAATCTTACTGCGTTTCATTAGCAGGTTTAGATCATTGAGCTAGTTTTATTGTAACAATAAAACGGTTCTTTCAAATGCTTGTTGGATTTTTTCATATTTTCATTTATTTACTAGTAATCCTTTGTAATGTGTCACCTAAGACCGCATTATTGCATTTTCAGTTTTCATATTTTTGTTAAAAAAGGTTAATTGGCATTTGTTACACCTACAAAGCAAAATAACTATTCACATTAAAACATTAAAAACTTTTTACACTCAACAACCGCATTACGAAAAACCGATTATATTTAACAGAAACACACAAAGACAGACGTAGTAGACAAGTAATCCTCTTATCAGAGAAATAAGGAATCATGTTTGACAAGGTTAATAATTCTTAAGTAAAAGCAGACTAGTTAAGTAGAAGATAAGACCATAGATAAATGCGTTTTTAAAAGATTTAAGGTTCTCATTTGTATCTTTTGAATTTTTTCGATAATCATTTATATGCCAACATACAGCCTTGCTCTTTTGCTTTGTTGTCACTGTTCTCACTACTTCATGTTTGACACAGTACAGCCAAAGCATAAAAGCCGGAATATCAGCGTAATAGGGACGATTTTGTAAATATTTAAGTTCAGCCTCGCAAAGCGTTGCCACGCCGAAGCCCCTGTGTCCTGTCGGTCTGAAACAGATTTTGTCTAAGTGCTGTCCCGATCATAGCCGGGACGTTTGTTACGTCGAAGTACTGTAAGTACAGGACACATGCTATGCATTATTCTGTTATTTGCATTCGAACCTTCAACCTCCCCCCCTATAAATTAAGACATGCAAATTAGACGGCATTTTACTTTTTTATAACAACACGGTTTTGCTGTTTCTTGGTCAGTTTGTTGTAAGTCAATGTGTTCCATCGACCTCGACAGCTTCAATGATCTCTTGTTGGTACACTCCAGATTTTATTACAGTCCCGCCTGGACGCGGTTTTTCCCTGTCTTTGGGAGTTGAGGCTCCTACTCAAAATGTAGCTTTTAAAAATAAAACACAAGTTATTAGATACATGCAAAATAAGCTTTTTTTGAAATCAACACATTTGTGTTGGCTTGGAATAAATCGTGTTAACCCAGATATTTATACATGTCATGGATTTTTCTTGTGATTCCGGATGTGTTTTTTTTTTTCATTTCAAACTCACCGGAGCGTTGTTTCGAGGAGAATCAAGACAGTTTTAGACGGTTCGATCAGGATCCTGCAGACCGTACACGATAATGCAACTATTGTACTACAGGATGGAAAAAGATTTTATCTAGCTCACTCAACCGATATATACCGGCTCCATTGAGACTTTAGCTGTATGAAGACAAGTCAAAATTTACATCAATATATGTTTTTTTTTTCTGAAATCAACCCATTATCTTGTTAAATAAATACAGAATTGTGATTAAGATTCAAATATGGGAAAGATGATACATCTGATACTGGATAAACTCCGGCTTTAAACCAGGTTTAAGCACCCCAGTTGGCCATTTTGCCGACTGACCGTTCCAAGGCGGTAACTGATGGTTTTTCTTTTTGTGTGTTATGTCTCGTCTCTGTGTTTTTGTCACATTTACATTTACCTTGTCTGCCTTGGTCTGCAGGTAGATAAAATTTAAAAATCTGTGAAAATTTTGATAGGACCTTTTCTTATTTACCTATTATTAAGTTAAAATTTCAATTCATTTAGATATACTGTTTAGATACCTAGGGGAAAAATGGTTCTTTTTTAAAAACTGAATTATTTCTTTTTTTTTAAATGGGAATAAAGTGAAATAAAAATAATTAAGCTAACTTTTCTCGTTGCGCGACACTTATATTACAGATAACAATTAGAAACCATTCATATTTACTTACAAAATATACCCCACGAAACGTTTATTGCGTCGTTGGAGTTATGAATAAGCTAAAGATAGTCAGTACAAAGTGAGATTATTTGTGAAGTTGTGTATCATTCAAGTTGATAGTCTTGAAGTACTAAATATTAATCACGTGACATATCTGTTTTGAGAAGACAACTAGACCTATAAATAATCAACCCTATAAGCTTTAACCGGTAGTCTTGCATATATTGAATGAAATAATAATTATTCATGTTCATCTTTTCTAATGTTTGACAGTAAATCGATTAATTCACAAACAATTACTTATTTTAGAGTCTTATCACATGACCTACACATCATAATTATTCTTTATTCCTTCGAATCGAAACACGCCGAAATTATATTTGTCACAGCTTTAACCTGAGATGGTCCCCTTACCAAGTTATAAGAGCTGAATATAAAATTCCTTAATGCTCTCATAATGTACATTTTTCCATAAAGATATAAAAGTATATTTGTGTTCAAGTTTTTTGCCGATTATAAAAAAACTCTAAGCGTTTCACCCACACGCTTAACATAACATCAAATGGTTTTAATCTTCCTACTGTAGGAGTAATATGTAAAATATATTCAGCCGAGGTAAGAAAACACTCCTAATAATGCCGTTACTATTTTCCCATTTTCACAAGCATAAATTATAGCATACTTGTAGTTACAATTGTTGTAAAGTCCTATGCTTGTATTTATTACCATTTTCATAAAATGTTGTGACATCATATTTAGAGAAGTGGTTGGTACTTCAATTTGAAATAACTGCTCACCATCGATTGCAAATTTGTCTACCTTTATATACTAATTTATACTTCTTTGAGTGTTCCTTAATGTAACCTTTATCCTATTCTTTCAATTACCACATTATAGAGGCATTCAATTTATATTTGCACTTTAAACAATATTTGACTCGTTCAAAATATGATTTAGCTGACATACCTTCAGCTTATTAGCGGATAGCTTATAATTAACAAGAAAATACTTGAGATTTACAAGCAGCATTTCTTCTCATTCTTTTCAGTGACAACATTTGTACTGAAGTCTATAAGAAAAGGGTCAAGTTGAACTTTAGTATTGTGAATTATATATAATGTGATGGCGATTTACCTCGTGCTACCGCCTATAGCATTTATACATCCTCACTTACAATCCTTGCATTGTAACAACAAGGCTGTAGATTCCAAACAGAAAGGCGTTTCCAAAACTATCACCTTAAACGATTTTATTGTTTCAACCGATCATATCAGTATGAAACCTATACTTTGAAAGCCCTCCTGCATTTCATGGTAATGTTTTATATACTTTATAAAAATCAAGAGTTTCAATACCTTTTCTGACATCTTTGAATCCTTCGCTATACTGCATTGCTTGATAATGGCCCTCTAAAAGTCAAAGCATTGTTTTTGAATTACACAATGATCATACAGGCCATTGAAACTACCTTAAAGTCATAATTGGGATAGTCACTGTTGGAATTATGTCTCTTTATTTCTCTGGATGTGCGATATATAGGTGAGGCAATTGTAGCAGCCCATATCCATAACGTGAGATTGTACACATGTGTATTTTAACGTTATTATTTAATATGCTATTGTCGAATAAATTCGTCGGTTGGGATTGCATTTTATCATATGACGTCATTAAATATTTTTATAATACGTCATTGTTTGGAGGGTTTAATTTCAAACTCTGTTTTGAAACTGTTTAGTTGCAGAAGCTTTTATATTCTCTACATTCTATACATATTTAGTTCTTTACAATCATTGTTATAACGTTTGTAAATTGTATTCATTGTTCATTCTCGCGATGCAGATGCTTTCTACACAGTTTCATTATGACATTAGACGTCTCTACAATTCCGTCGAATTACTTATACAAGGCTGCCTTGACTTGTTTTTCTTATACGTCATCGAGTTGGCTGATCTTTCAAACTACTCTCTTGTTTGACACTTCTAGGTTGCTGAGGCTTTTGTCTCTTGTACATATTGTTCATATGTTGTCTATATTAGTTTTTATTAGTTTTTAACACTCGATTTACGTGCTTGCTGTTATCTGCTTCCCTTTCATCTGATTTTTTTATACTTAACGGATTACTTTTCGAAAAACAAACAACACCCATCACCTTCAGATTTTGCGGGGTTTAAGCACCCTAGATGCTCTTTTGTCGACTGGCCATGGGGGCAGCTGTGTTTGCACCATCATTGCATTTACTTTGTCGGGCTTAATCTAATGGTAGTTCAAATTTCAATAGACGTAGATCGATATATAAAAATACAATCTTGCATAAACAGTTTGCTTGACATCGTAAGAATCGCAGGACTGAAGAGTGACTTTTGCCATGTTGCAATGGATTAAAGACATGCACTAGTGATAGTAGATAATTTACATAAATACAAAAATGGCTAATACCACCAGCCCCCCACCCACCCCTTTGTCGGCAGCCACAAATGTGTCTTCAACAGATCAAACCAAACGAGGATATAACATATCTCTAACTATGTTTGGAATGACCTTGGTTGCAGTATTGTTGGGCTTTATCGACATATCTCTCACTACAATTTCTCTGGACAAATAAATGGAAAATACAAACCATATAAAACCAGTTTATTTATCAAATTGCTTGTTTGTTATCCATAAAGAATATAGACAGAAAAATGGCGAATGTATGCATATTTCGTAAACGAATAAGCACGTATATCATACATTATTTTCGTAATTATGATCACAACAATGTTGCACAATGTAAAGCAGGTAAGCATTCGTTTAGCACTTCACTTGCAAGATTTTACGAAATTTTAAAATACCTGAAAGGATTGGGGCATTGACTGATTGGGTGCAAACATAGCAGTTTGCTGTTTGTCGAATTATCTCAATCAAGTCAGCCTGCTGATGGATCAATCAACTTTGGTTGTACGTAGACAAGTTATCAGTCATCATTAGATAAGCCTCGCAGCGGAAAACGAATACTGGACAGGTTACAGAGGCATCGAAGGTGGACTGTTGTATGTTTCTCTTGTGACGCTTGCATATGGTCCAGTTTTTCACAAACGAAGAGTAGGTCGGTGAACACACTGCTGGATGCATTTTAAACATTGTAGCAAGTGTGGTTTCTGTACTTTGCCATGTAGTCTTTCAAAACAACTCAAATAAGGAAATATGACAAAGTCCTATGACAAGGGCAACATATAACAAAATTTAAAGGGCACAGGACAAAGGTATTTACATGCAAGGCAAATGTAAAGGTAAAAACAAGTGTGTGATTTATTCATTTAAGAAAAAGAGCAAACCCAACAATTATTGCATTGGAACGGCCAGTCAGCAATATTGACCGACCGGCGTGGCTAAACCGGTTTTACAGTGCTCTAACCTCGCACTTCCTGAAGGGTTACTTAAATGCATGCAATGCATAGAAAACCGATTTTAGACCTTGTGGAACGGTGGTAGACCACAGCGTCTAGGTTAGCGGGGCAATATAGTGGACTTTAAAGGTAGAATAAAATGAAATATTCTGGTGCTGCCTCATGCTTTTTACCTAGTGACAGCAGTTAGCGAAAACCATGTCCGTATCAAACCTGCACGAAAGTCAGACTGACAGCGATCAACCAGTGGTTGTTGCGTGATTGACAAAAAACTTGAATTGTTTCTGTTGCCATTTCAGCTGAAAGAGATCAGAAGGATAAATGGTAGAGCAAGCTTGGAATCTAGAAGGACTTTTATTAAAAAGAAAGAGAACTATTCCACATATAGACGTAGCCGTGTAAGCCCATTTTGACCTACTTACAAATGAGTCGCCTTGGAAGAAAATCGCTCTATCACTTATTTGAATCACGACACAGGAAACGTCTCTGTTTACCATAAACGTTCACCTCTCTCTCTCTCTCTCTCTCTCGCTCTCCCTGTGTGTGTGTGTGTGTGTGTGTGTGTGTGTGTGTGTGTGTGTATGTGTGTGTTCGTGCGTGCAAACGTCTACTTATTCTAGGCCGTTGCTACTGATTGTCGCGATTTAGTGTAAGTCATCATTTGCTGCCACTACTCTCCCGCTAATCTGAAAACCCGTGATTCTTCACAGCTTGTTAAAATTTTACCGTTTAATTATGGCCGTCAAGGAGTCTCAGATCTTTAAACAATATTCTGTCCGGTAGTCGGCAGCACACGTTGCTTGATAAATCTTACACCCGAATGTCTCTATGTTGAAGTCATGTGGAAGTATATCCCTTTACTATACTATACTATAATATACTATACTATACTATAACTATACTATACTATACTATACTATACTATACTATACTATACTATACTATACGATACTATACTATACTATACTATACTATACTATACTATACTATACTATACTATACTATACTATACTATACTATACTATACTATACTATACGATACTATACTAGACTATACTATACTATACTATACTATTAACTATACTATACTATACTATACTATACTATACTATACTATACTTACTATACTATACTATACTATACTATACTATACTATACTATACTATACTATACTATACTATACTATACTATACTATACTATACTATACTATACTATACTATACTATACTATACTATACTATACTATACTATACTATACTATACTATACTATACATATACTATACTATACTATACTATACTATATACTATACTATACTATACTATACTATACTATACTATACTATACTATACTATACTATACTATACTATACTATACTATACTATACGATACTATACTATACTATACTATACTATACTATACTATACTACTATACTATACTATACTATACTATACTATACTATAGCAAAACTTCTCAACTTACATCTTGTTTCCCCTAAAACAGATGCAGCTAAAGTAGTCATTATGTTTGTCAACCGTATTAAAATCTAGTTACATGATGATCAATCGAAGCAGAAGATCGATTTAGTTAAATCGAATAAAGGTATGTTACACTTAAATGGGTTACTGGTTGTAGACTATATGAAAACAGTGACTAAAAGACATAATTGGAAAGTCACTTTTGGATTTCTTGTCTCTCTCCGGTCGTGCCCTATATAGGTGGGACAACTTGAGCAGTCTCCATACCCTTTACGTGTGATTGCACAGTAGGTATAACATCGGGATTTTTGGTACTTTTATTATATATAATATGCCAACTGCGGATAAATCCTCGGCTTTTATAGTATGTTTTTAATACGTATTAACTCTTAAACAATACTGCATTTTATTATGTTGATTTGGGTTGTTTTCTAAAAGTCGATGATTTCTTTCGTATTTTTTGCATTTCAAACTTTTAGCATTTGACGTCATGGCATTGTATGACGTCATTATATTGTTCTTATTATATATCAGCGCTTGTTCTGTTTTATTTTATTTAAAACTACTCTCTCATTTGGAATTTTTTGGTTGCCGAGGATTTTATCTTCTGTGCATACTGTACATATGTTGATAGTTTATTATATAACTAGTTATTATGTATGTACATAAGTTCATTGTATTTGTTTAAACTTCCGATGCAGGTGCTTACTGTTAGTTGTTTCACTTTGACGGGAATTTCGTATTTACACTGTTTAATAGAAAAACCCTCAGGAAGTGCGAGGTTGGAGCGCTCCACAAACCAGGTTCAAGCACCCCAGTCGGCCCTTTTGCTGACTGACCGTTCCATGGCGGTAACTGGTGTTTTTTTGTGTGTTATGTCCTGTGTCTGTGTTTTGTCACATTTACAATTTTCCTGTTTGCCTTTGTCTAGATAGAATCTAAATATCTGTGGAAAGTTTGATAGGAACTTTCTTATTTACCTATTAAAATATAATCGACATTCAAAACCTTCCGTTAAATCTATTTAAATGTCATCTGCTCTATTTTCTAAGATGATAAAGAACTAATGAATTGGTATGTCAATAAAAAACGCATTTACTTGATAAATATATTTAAGTGGTAATACACTTTTTAGATACACATGTATAGCCATTGTCTTAGACTACGAAATTATGGCGACTCCTTTCAATAACGTAAGTAGATAAATCTTAAAATTAGTAAAGGTGTTTGCAATTTGTTTTGTTTACTGTAGAATTACTTAGTTTTTCAAAACAACACAAAATTCAAACAATGCTCAATATAAGGTTAGGTCTATTTAATCTGTACTGTTTCTAAAATAACACTAAACTTCTAGTGAAAAATTCAAAATGACGGTTCTTTAAAGGAAGGTAAACCCTACTGTCTCTAATTGAGCAATAGAAAGTAAAAGTTAGTTGTCATACTAGAGAGAAAAGAGAAACTAAATTCGGAACGGAATTATGTTTATTGTAAAAAGTCACGACATTTGTATGAATGTTGTAGCGTAAATTCTGATTGTACTGGTACTTAGCTAGTTATATGGTAATCTTTATACACATTGCATTTCTGAATATGATTTTCACGTAATTGCTGTCGGTTTTCTAATTAAACGGATTGTATAAGATAACAACAGCATATGCTTAGTTTTAACATTTCTATTTTTTTATAATCTTCATTTGACAATGACCCACACAGTTCTTTCAATGAAGTAAAGTGTAACATAAACATCATAGATTGTACTTGGTCAAGTATACGTAACATCAGTATCGATTAATGTGTAGTCACTTAATCCATATATTAAGAGAACGTCTCCTGATAGTAATGAAAATCTTTTAAATGCAATTTAAGTTTCCAATGTATTCAGCGAATCTAACCTATGTTGATCTTTCCGCTCTACAAATCACGGAAATTCAAGCAGTTTTCCGCTCGATCAGACATGGACCAATTCAAGACTAAATTAAAAAACAAAATCAATTTGTTTTTGTCTTAAATAATTTCTAAAATGCCTGATTTATTTCGAGAAACGGTAAAAAACAAAATTGTTAATAACGTTTATCTTTCCAAGATCTTTGCAACATTTCCGAAACAATGAAAGGTTCTATTGCCTGTTAAAAGCTGTTGTTGTTTGCATTCATTGATTTATAACTAAAACAGAACTTAGTGTATGTACACATTTAATTGGGCTTTAAAATGTATATTGAATAAACTATTTTACCATTGTATTTAGTGTGTTTGTTCACAACAAATTCTGGATCAAACTGTTTGATCCTCATATCAATCATTACGATCATAATTCATTTACTATTCAGGTTTCTTTCTGTTGAAAACCAACTATTTTTTCCGACTTTATCAAGCTTTTGTAATACAAAGTTAACCCTCTCACATGTATGAGAAATTTAAACATTGATTTGTGCTAATCGGTTTAATAAGTCTAGGTATAGACAAAAATAGCAAGAGATTATGCGTTTCTTTTGCAAATCATGAATGTATCTTTGAATATCCATGTTTTCATTTCTATTCGAGTGATAATCAGAACAATGAATATGATAGGGGTACAAACAATTATTCCCTAGATGCATAGTTTTTGAACGTAAGTAAAGATTTTTAAGCATTAGGTAAGTTGATCATAATTTTTATCTTGTGATCATGAATTGTTTAAGATAACCCAAATTATGCATAGTTTATTTAAAAAAAACTACAAAGATAAATATCTGAATATTAGTTATTCCTTCAAAAACAACAACAACAACAACAACACAAACATCAACATCATCTACATTATGGGCGGTTTGAAGACAAAAAGGAAATGTTTTCATAAAGCCAGCTGGATATATATTTGTTTTAATATTTGCTCCTTTAATTTGAGATTCGTTCCGAAGCTCTTTGTACATTATCGGTATATTGCATTTTGAAGATAAATAATGATACAAAATCGATTTGTGTTGGCAAGTTCTCCATTTTATACACTTCCTTTGAAACAGATGGTAAATGTGCTAACATCTATCAAGATCATAGGAGATAATAGGTAAGTTGCAGAGACGGTCCTAGTTCATCATGCGAGTGAAAAGAAATACTTTTGTAGTTTTTGGCGATACAAAATGATTTTTTTCTGCGAGCTTAAAAAACTAGAGCAATTTCTACAACTAAAATTGTTAAATACATGTTACGTCATATAAACTGAATCTATATATAACACGATCTGACAATAGTTGATATTACCCCATGTAAGTTTCTATCTGAATTACCTTGCATGTCGTAATTTGGAATGAAAGAAATATATTAAAATTTAATTGCCTTTTCGTGAAAAACCTAAAACACTGATTTATAAATTGAAAATAACGGTCTTTAATGTTTTCATGTCAAGAACGTATTGTATCTTAAATATGTATATTCCAAAATAATATTGATAATGTTGATCTAGCACTACATCCGAGCACTAGACAATGGCACAAACATACCCGATAAATGTAAAACTAACAAAATGCAATGAGACAGACACTACACAAACAGAGCAAACACAAAAGTTAACACCTTGGAACGGACAGACAACCACTGAACATGTGTGGTGTTTCAACAGCCAAACAAAGCTCTAACCTCGAATTGTTCACGGGTTTTCTCCCAGACACACGTCAACACTGTGAATCTCAAGGAAGATAGAAACTAGCTATAAGCGCCTGCATCAGGTGTTAGCATATGAATATTAAAATACAGTTAAAACACAGTGTTACTACAATATGCAAAAATAATATTCATGATAAATGTACTTTACCTTGGCATTTTTCTAATGAAAATTGTGTGATATGTTTGTAATTTGAACTAAAATATGAATCTCATGACCAAGAACAGCGTCATTAGGAAACAACATAACTGTCAACTTAAACTAACATTATGTGTTATCTCTCAAGTGCTACATAAAGCTGATGACGATAACTGCTTTTGCGTGCTAAAATCTTGAATTTTACCGGTAGTTTTTACGAGTGCGGCTGGCAATCTGTCAGGGTCATGCAAAAATAGAGAAGGCATATTAAGTTGACATTATGTATTGTTGGTCATTAGGTTGAAATCTATTTAAACAGGGGCTAGAGTATGGGCTAGGGTTTATACATTACACATTCAGTGCGAGCAAGTATCTGTGCGCATCATTTGAAATACTGATAAAACAGTTTTGATTTACGAAGAAATTGTACACTTGGTCAGATAATAATACATTAATATGACCAAGGATTTATTTGATTATCGCATGTTCTATAAACCAAAAACAGAAACAATACATATACATTAGGACGAGGAATTATAAGCAATTGGAATGTCAAACATAAAGAAAGACATTATCCCGAAGTTACGCATTATCTGTCCAATCTCAGAACAACAGAGACTGCTCTGTTAACCTTACCTACATAGACGTTTTCTTTCGAGAATATTTTTTCTGATGATTAAATATTTAATCTCCATAAGTCTAAATATTTTATTAGAACATACATGCATTACATACATTTATTTAATCTTATAGCACATGAGGGGTTTAAGAAAGCGGCGCCAAAGGAAACAGTGGAAAAAGAAGAACTACAGAACTAGATTTTATTTCACAAAATATTTTATAAATAATCTCCCTATGCATGAAATCTTAGTTGTCATTTTTTCATCTTATCAGGAATGGTATGCGTATTTTTCTTTGACATACATTGGAGTTCAATAGTTAAGTGCTTCAGTTTCATCTAGATAGGATCATGACTCTACAAACATCGATACTTCTTCTCTAGGATTTTGTCTTTCATTCAGATATAAAATTTGTTTTAAATGAGTGTGTATGTCTAATAGAAACAGTGCCTATCTCCCAGCAAAGTACAGTGTACACCTGTGTAAAAAGTACACCTTTCTCTAGAAAACGTCACTTCTTTCTTATTAATGATTTTTTTTTTTCAAGTATGCCTTAGCGCTTGAACGACCTTTAATAAAAAAGATCTGTTGTCATTGCTTGTATTTGACAATCGCCCCAGGAATTGCGAGGATAGAGCTCTATAAAGCCGGTTTAAGCACCACAGTCTGCCGATTGACCGTTCTAATGCGGTAGCTGTAGGGTTTGTTAAATTATGTATTATGTCCCGTCAGAGTTTTTTTTGTGATCGTTACAACTGGCATGTAGTCACGCAAGTTGCAATACTTATAGGACTTTATAATATTTTATCAAGTGTCATGATTTTAGAATTTAAAATAAGAAATAAAAATAATTTCAAAATTAAAAACAGCAAACTACTTTTGGTAGGTACCGTTCTAAATATAAAATGTCAATAACCAATCAACCTTTATCCAAACAGGATAAAAGACGGTATATATTCCAAAACATGGAGAAATGTAAATGGTTGTAACGGTAAGCACGAAATATGTGCACTAAACTTTATTTATTAAACAATTTAATCGGACAGTTTAACTTTACAAAACGGTTATTTGCTTTAGAAAGTAGTTACAAAGCATCAAAACAAAACGTATGCTCGTCGACTACTTGGTAATGAATCCATTTATACAGAAATCTATCATTACCGGAAATTTAAGTATTGAATATAGTCATGCGAGAAACAGCAACAACAAAACAGACAACAAAGAAACTAACCAACAAACTCATTCTATTTAATCGTGCGATAGAATCAATTTACTTTCTTGATCCACTAAATCTGGTTGTGTGCCGCAGGCAAGTTTTTGACTGAATTATGAATATTCTTGACTAGAAGCCATGTCATTAGATGTTTTGACTGATTTGATAATATATTTTCATAGAAGCCATGTCATTGGTTGTAGTAACTGATTTGTTATTATTCTTGACTAGAAGCCATGACATTAGGTGTATTGACTGATTTGTTAATATTCTTGACTACACAACATGTCATGGGATTGTATTGACTAATTTGTTTATATAATTGACTAGAAGCCATATCATTGGTTGTATTGACCGATTAGTTAATATTCTTGGCTAGAAGCCATGACATTGAGTGTATTGACTGATTTGTTAATATTCTTGACTACACAACATGTCATGGGATTGTATTGACTGAAGCGATGTCAGTGGTTGAATTGACCGATCTGTAAATATTCTTGACTAGAAGCCATGTCATTGGTTGTATTGACTGATTTGTTAATATTCTTGGCTAGAAGACTGCCACGGATTGTATTGGCTGATT
This sequence comes from Sinonovacula constricta, assembly GCA_007844125.1. Classification (NCBI taxonomy): domain Eukaryota; kingdom Metazoa; phylum Mollusca; class Bivalvia; order Cardiida; family Solecurtidae; genus Sinonovacula; species Sinonovacula constricta. The sequence goes on along the minus strand of CM017566.1, from coordinate 5,347,643 downwards.
TGTTAATATTTTTAACTAGAAGCCAAACGGTTGGCTGTATTGACCGATTTGCAGCAGATACTTTAAGTGTTAGGTGTGTTTAATTTTGTTTGTTTAACTCACCCTTTACATTATTTCTTTCAACTATATGCATTGTTGTATTTTTTCATGAACCTGAAACAATTAAATAGATAGTAGAGCAACCGGGAATACATTTTTACAATAATGTACAAAATATTATGTAACGGATAAACATTCCAATATAGCTTTGTTATTCCTGTGTTTAGGAAGACTAAAGCACAATTATTAAATGACAATTCTTCCAATGTCGGTTTATGAATGATTCGAGAATATATATGGAAAATTCAGATTTTTTTCAGAGCGTTCAATTTCCATGATTAGGTACTATCATGTGCGTGAGTAATGTCAATACAAAATAGACCTATAAAACAAAGCAATGTCTATATAAATGAACGATTTCCATATCATTGGCAGAATCAACAAAATCAAAGAAGAAATGGAAAAATACAGAACTTGCCTTATCTTTGTTACGTATCGATATGAAACATTTTGATGACCATTTGAAGAAATAATAAACAGTGTGGTATATTTAATTTTTAACTAGAAACAATCACTTCACGAACTTTGCGGTTGTAGAATGTGCAAATGAATATGTTTTTATATGCGTATATGTTCCTTGTTATTTATAATTAATTTTTGTCAGAAGGAACCAACATGGATTGAATAAATAGCACAATCTAGACCTTAAGACACTGCTTTTGTACGAGCTCCTTAACGCTACATGGCCATGAAAAAGGTTAACATAAAGGTCAATAACATGGATATTTAAATATACCAAATAGTATCGGGTTGCTAATTGACACCATAAATGTTGTTATTTGTACCCATCACAGTTGTAATGTTATTTGTTTCATTTATATTGATAATAAATTTGTATTTTTATAACCAATAAGCAAATATTCATATTGTTAATGTACATATACAACGCTTTCATTATGTAGCATATTTTGGTAAGTTTATATTCAAACATCCTTGCTATATCCATAATTTTACGCAACCTTTTTCAATAAATATATAGAGGCATTGCTTGTTGATTATCATCTGAATACGCTGAATAGATTAAGCACTAGAATACACAAGACATTTCTTTGAAAGCTATGTGGCTTAAATATATACAACCTAATAATGTTATTTCTTTTTCAGAAAACGAGTGTCCATAGATCGAATTCTCCATTTTTGACACTAGTTGCCCGTACCGTTTGCGCCTGTGAGTATTGAATTTTCATTTTGTTCTTAAAGAAAAAGAAGAAAAAAACAACACATACAGCGATCAGGTGATTTTTTATGCATTATACACGCCAATACCATATGAAATTGATTCAATGTTGTTTGTTACTTTAAGAACCAACCTTTTAAAACAGTTCGTCCCTCCGAACATTGTAACAATACCGTAATGGTGTTACGTTACCCGGAATTTCAATTGAGAGTAGCTGTGATATTTATCCAGTCGTATCCTGAATTAGCGAAATGAGGTAAGACAGCTACGCCGAAAGAGAACGTTCCCATTCCCTCTGACTCTAAGTGCCGTAAATAGCTTCTTCACTCATACCTGATCATCACTGGGTAGAGAAAAGCAATGAGAATTATATTTCCCAATAAACATTGAGTAGTTTGGTTATTTGAGATAAATTAGCGTCAATGAAGTGATCCTTATTATAAAATCTGTCAATTCTTCCTTGTTGAAGAATGTCTTCCCCAGCGAACCAGTTGTATAACACGTAACAAGCCTAGAACTTTAAATAACGGCACCAACAGGCAGGTTAAAGCGGTAATTACGCTAGTACTGAAGATTGTCGATACATAAAGTGAACTAAGAGATCAAAAGAATTTTTTAATTTTTAAGTAAAATGAAGCAACAACAACAACAACAACAAAACAACAAACACAACATGTTATGCGTGAATACATTTTTGCTTTTGATATGATTCGGATCTGGGATTGCTTTACTGACCGCCTCCAAAAGTATTAGTGCATTGTTGTTTTGTGTTGTTATATTGTACATTTTAAAGTTCGACATAACTTACGTTAACATTGAAAATGATTTTAGCTGGCGCTTATCAGTTTCTTCAAATTAAATTTGGACAACGAGTAACCAATGTCAATTGCTGTGATCGACATTCTGTGGCATATACTTTTTGCTTTGAATTAAATTGTTCCAATGATATTGTTTCTCTAACTGAAAAAGTGACAAAACATTCAGACGAAACATTGACGAAAAGCCAGTCGGACCAATTAAGGAGTTTTATCCCGTTAATAGAGCTCTTCCTCTTGAAGTTGTTCCTCGAAGTCAACATTGTAAATAAGCTTAATTCTTCTAATTAAAATAAAGTAAATACCTGCATTGGACAAAAGAAAAAAGAAACACAAACAACAACGACAAAGAACAAAAAAAACAACAAAGAGAAAAAAACAACAATAAAGAAAAGTATTTCAATAAATGAAATCAACCAGCTCAAATGTACATTATGTAGATAAGAAAATTGCATAGGCAATTAAACTGTTTCTAAATATTCAAAAACAGTTCAAGTTATGCTATACAATTAGCATTGAATAATAATAACGTCAAAATTGAAACGTAGTTATATTCAACAGAACATGTATGAATTTCAATACTAAAACAATATTATAACCGAGGATTTTTCTCCAAATGTCACTATACTTATTTATGCCATATAATAAGCCCGAGTTAAACCTACAGGTCATGTAGGCTGCGTACCATGCTTCATCTTTAATGACACGTCTCTAACGACGAAGAGACGCTATTGTTACAGTGTCTGTCAAATGCCATTAAAATAAGATATCATACCCTAGAACCCCTGGAAGAGACCTACTAATCCTTGCACTTCTTGGAAGCCGAGAGTTATCAACAGAGTAGCAACACAGTCATATTACAAGAAATAATGTACCCACACCAATATGCTTAGCTAATGTATTTAGACATGTATAGTATTTATACAAGTGTGACGTATCTGTCATAAAGATTTATGGGTGGTGTTCAAACACAACGAGAGACCGAAATAACGTAATGGTCTACTGAACAAACACCATTGAAGAGACACAATGTCTGCTATCTTCTCCAAGTGTGATACATTTAGATGTTGACGCGATACCTGCTTCTACAGCTAAAAAATAGAAAAGATGAAGTATCATTGCTTGGCATGTTATTAGGAATAGTCAGATGGCGGTCGACAATTTGTTAGGATAATTGATTTGTCGGGAGAAGAATTTAATATGGACATTTTCATGTTAAAATCTTAATATCAATTGGTACGTCAAACATTAGGTGACATCAAGTAACTATGCGCAACAATAGGATTAAAACCTTAGGATAAGTACAGCTCGTATTTAAATTTAATGTTACCATCGACAAAAGTATAACATAAACTTGTATTAGCGCCAAGAAAAGCACTACAAAAATATTGATTTTACTAACGGTTAACGCTTGGAAACCCTGTTAACCAATATGACATATATGGTTGCCTAAACGGGTTGCATTTAATAATCAACACCTTTACGAAACTGATCATTTTCGAATGAAGATATTGAATCTTTTCTTATTTTAAAGACTTGAGAAAGATGATGTGAATTAGAGTATTGAAAACAAATAGAACGTAACCATTATTTGCGAGTATTAGTTGTGTATAAACGCATGGAAATTATCAAGGCGCTGACAGCTGTCGGAATTGATGACATTTATTGATGGCAAGGAGATAGGTTGTGTCTATATTCCGACAATTCTCTCATTATGGTAAGTCATTCACTATGAGTCAGCTGTTTCAAAAAGCAAACACACATCTCTGTAGATTTAAATATCCTCCAGTTTTGGAGTGCGAAGATAAGGACACTGCACAAAACAGTGACTTATAAAAAATAAATGCAGTTGAACAATAAAATAATTGGAAATCGAAATACAAAGAGTACAAAGAGACCAATTCATAAAGCAAAGTACATTCATGCAACGAAGCACAAGCAAAAACATTACTTATTAAATTGAAGTAAATAGAACACGTGATGTTAGAGTGATCAATGAGAAATAAAAGACGCTACAAGATACGAAATATAACAGTAGTACAAGTGTGCGTTATTTATTTTTTCTTCAAGACGACCCACATTTATAAAGACGCGAGAATGCTTGATATTTTAAACGGTATTGTTTTGACATTCTGTTTTGTAAAAGACCGTGCTTCTTGTATTTAAAAGCCACATCCAAGTATGAAACTCTTTATCTTTCAGTCCTAGATACATGAAATGGCATTATAATGACACAATACTTTCGAACTGCCACCTGATCATGGTCAAAAGTGTACGAAAAAGGTAAATTCCCTCCACACATTTTGCTTAGGTTCGCTTTCGTATTCGATACACAATGTATATTTGTATTTCAACACAATAACCACGTCTCGTTCAGTGATTGTAGATATACTAAATAAAGAAGGGGATTCATGTCAGTGCATATATTGTTTTTATAAGCATAATGATCAGGTTGCATGTTGTTTTGATAACATTATAGCATCTTTTGTGACATTGACAGTTGCACTAGAATAGCTGTACTAACATAAAGGCTCGTAGACATGTAATTTGACTTCAATATTGCCGATGAATATACAACTATTTTGTGTCATTCTAGAAGTTCTTTAATGAGGTTGATGGTCACTCAATATTCTTACTGTTTTATTTGAGCTAATTTTCAGTGTATGTGCACATACAGGTTTCATCAGTAATACGCTTTATTTAAAGCATTGGTTTGACAGCGCAAATTCCTAAATAATGATTATATTGATAATAAAATGGTATAAAATGTGTTTGTTGAACAGTTAAGTTATGTTAAGTTTGTTTGATTTTCTCTTTGTTTAAATTATAATCAAACAAACGATCTTTCAGTTATTTTGGAATATCTCTATTTGCTGCAAATATATCCTTTCTTCCCTGTACATGCCATGGCTAAAAATGTTTCTTTACCCAGTCACAATATCACGAAACCTCCACCAGTCGTAGAACTACCCTTATATTTGCTTAAGGGTAAGGGTCCTTTATCTCCACCATTTTAAACGATTTTGATATGACGAAGAAGGGTTTGAACAAGGGTCCTTCGTACCTGGAGCTGACTCTTTACCGACTGCGCTACTAGATTATGTTATTGAAAAAAATACATACTGCATTGATGTTTCTATTTAATGTACCAGTAAATTAAGATGTGAAAGAAAAGGTAAACATTGCAGAAACAATGATGTTACTATTTATAAGCCAATATAAATAAGTACATGTGCGATATTTTCTTACACAATGTGGAATGTTAAACTGGACTGAATAGGTCGTAATATCTTCAAATATTAAGGCAAACTACTTTACGGTATTGAACCGATTAAACAGATGTTTGCCTTTACTCGTCACATATACTTTTAATGTATAAATACATGTCTACATTATGGTTTTTCAAGAATGATTGGGCGATGTATTATTTTAAGTTTTTGTTAAACTTTAAAGTGTGTTGTTGTAAACGTCCTCGTAACGCAATTCTTTGACCAATCCACTTAATATTTGAAAGTGAATGCTACAGATCAATATTTGCAAGGTGGCATGTACAGACTGACCTTACGACAGGCAATTATTCAACTTTCTCTGATACATTTTCTGAGGTCATAAATACACATCACTGCGATGTAATCTATACATATCATTGTCTATAAACAGATAGGAAAGTAATTGCTTTGCTCGTCATTTACTAAGTTTACTAAAATATCCCTACCTAAAGGAACCCCGGATGAATATCAAAGCTGTCAACATTGTTTTACCAACTGTATTAATATACCAATATTAACATGCAATATTCCACTTAATCGACAATCTATACACACATGTAATTTTTCTGCATCAATAAGGATTTATGCTACAGTCCTATTTAAAAAAAAACTGCATATGTGGATATGAATATAAAAAGTTAAAGAAAAATAGCAAAAGTATAACACCAAGATATATTTTAGTTTACAAACTAGGGCGCAACTAACAACAGTGCTTATATGATAAGCACCCCAGTTGGCCCTTTTGCCGACTGACCGTTCCAAGGCGGTAACTGATGGTTTTTCTTGTTGTGTGTTATGTCTCGTCTCTGTGTTTTTTGTCACATTTACATTTACCTTGTTTGCCTTTGTCTACAGGTAGATAAAAATTTAAATATATGTGAAAATTTTGATAGGACCTTTTCTTATTTACCTAATAACGAAAGTAGTCTCTTTATACAACACAGAATCATGAAACGATGACCCTAAAACACACATTTATTTGTTAAATAACACTAGTTTATGTCATAACACTTCAGTGGACGGATATTTATTTTGTAGGGTTATCATTGATTCATTGAGTAAATATAACCCTTTGCTCATTAAAAATGTTTATTTGTCTAGTTCTTTCGAAGGCTTGAATATTTATTTTGGCATTTATTCTTTGTCTAGACCTGAGTATTGTATATTTGATGTCGCAAATTTGATTTAATTTTAATTGTAAGTTACATCGCAACATTCGTTTGAATTTTCAATTTTTAGTTGATTGTTTTATTCGAATCTAATCCCCGTTCTGTACAATAATGTAATAGCAATCTTGTATAATTTATCGACATCCCGCCTGTTCGATAATGAGTCAAATCAGTATTAGATTACCATATAACAATTTGCAGAAGTCTCAAACAATCAAGAACTCGCCTTAATAATGTTAGCTAAGTCACCTTTGGTTATTATGAGAAACTTTATCAAGTATAATTAATTAGGTAGCAGGATAAATATTGCCGACAAGTGTGATTGTCCAAGAAAATTACGACTAATAATAATAATGTTCAATCTCCTGTTACAAATTTTAAAGAAAACATGTCATTATTTTGTCTTTTTTGGAAGCATTTTTGCTCTGAAACGGTTGTTCTTTTTCGTCATGTATAACGATTGGTATCATATTTATTGTATTACAGACTTTCAGATAAATGTAATCTTATCAAAAGTAAAATAATCATTTGTGTTATTTCTTTCAATTATACTCGTATAAGGATGAACTGGCGTGCAATCATTTACGACTAACGTTAAAAACGAGGAGTGTTAGGAACTGAGACTGATAGGCGAGGTCAATTATGTATGCTATGTGTGTAGAGGAAGTTGTTGTGGACCTGCTGTGGTTAGGTATACGCTGGCTCCACGTCTGGTTCTGGTTGTGGACCTGTGACCCTGCTGTGATTAAGTATAGGCCGGCTCCACCTTTAATTCCGTTATCACTCGTTGCGAGGATCTCTATTCCATAACAGTTTTGGACAAAACCGGGTCCATTTATACACCTTGGTTGATTGTAACAATTCACGGTGTTATAATATATATTATGTCACGGTGACATAAGCGCGACCTGACCGGTATTCAATCCGCGGAACCCGTAAACAAATAGAATCGGTTGCATTTCTTTTTCCTCATGTAAAGAGATTGGTATCATATTAATTGTATTGCCGACTTTTAGATAAATTTCATCTTAACAAAAAAAAAAAAGTAATTATTCATGTTATTTTTAGACAATAATATTCTGAAAATGATAACTGACTTGCAATCACATCTGCATTTCTGAATATAAATTATATTTTAAGTGTACGTTTGTTTTCTTTAAAGTTGGATCAGACTAGATTTGATTCGATTTTATCTGATTTAATTACGCACGTGCGTCGCAATTGATTTTCATTTTTTAGATTGTATCTTGATGTTGCTTTGTAATGCACGCAACATACCATTATTATCATAATCATAATCGTCGTCGTCATCATCATCATCATCATCATCATCATCATCATCATCATCATCATCATCATCATCATCATCATCATCATCATCATCATCATGTGGGACGTTAGTTACTAAGTGAGGCCAATCATGTATATGTGTGTAGAGTTAGTCGTTTCAGACCTGCTGTGGTTGGCTCTGGTTCTGTTATCACTCGATGTGGGGATCTCTACTGCATAAAAGCTTTGGACAAGAGAGTCAGAGTCTTGCCTCCCCTTTTAATTATTACATAACAACACAATTATCCATTTCTATGATTGTTGCTTTTATTATATTAATAATCAAATTTCTCCTTTTCGGGCTCATTTACAAACAATTTTGAACTGACAATACATCGGGACATCTAATCATCGAATAACAAAAATACCAGATAAAATGGACAAAACCGGGTTCATTTATACATCTTGGTTGATTGTAATAATTCAGAGTGATATATTGCTCAAAGACATTAGCTCGATCTTTCCGGTATTCAATAGTTAAAAAAGAAAAGGTCCTATCAAAATTTCCACAGATATTTTATTTTTTTCTACCTGTAGACAAAGGCAAACAAGGTAAATGTAAATGTGACAAAAACACAGAGACGAGACATTACACACATAAAGAAAAAACATCGGTTACCGCCATGGAACGGTCAATCGGCTAAGGGCCGACTGGGGTGTTTAAATCTGGTTTGTTGAGCGCTCCAACCTCGCACTTCCAGCCACGGAACACGTGATCTGCTGATTTGCTACCAACCACCAGAACCTGTCTCTACAGTTATTGAGAATCTGGTTTATGGAGATTTAAACTGGCACATACTGCCTTTGAAGCGATCTAATGGTAAGTGTTAAAACCATTACAAATGGCAAGTCTCACCCACTTTTGCCAAAATCCATGTCTACAATGCATGAAAAACAATGACGTTTGACAACACCATCGTTCAATTTTAGTAAATTCTGAGGTATTATTGTGACAATAAAAAAGTTAGAAACATGCTTTTAAGCTTGACAACAATAATATAATTATTTTCCCATTTAAACTTAGGATAATGGTGGAAATGCCATGTATGCTACACGAGGCGTTCTGGATAATTCACAAAATTTTCGATGACATTTATTCAGAATTTTCCAAGAAATTAAAACATAACCCTTAAATGATTGTCTCACATGTCTGGAAATACCGCTTTTCATTAGCATGTATTAGTTTTGATAAGAGTAAGTATATGTTGCATGTGCCAATTGGCTTAATAAAGTATTGCCGATGCTTGAACATCGCAAAATTATTATCTTTGACATAAAAATTTACACGTGGGTGGATTGGGAGAGTGACTAACACAAAATGATACTCTTAACTAAGTATGAATCTTATCTTAATACATGAAGAAAAGTTAGTTCCTGTTGGAATACCAATCCCCTGTCAAAACAAAGTCTTACAGCATTTTATGTGTTATGAAAAAGGAAACACCACGATTCATAATCATTCACACACGTATATAATGTGAATACCTTGTGAGTTTATATAAGAATAATTTCGTGAAAATAACAAATGTTTATTGCAAGTAAGGTAGTTATCCGGACAACACTTAGCGTTGTAGTACATGTTTGAAGCCACCTTGCCTTCAGGTTTCGGCCCATAGTTGCTTATGTCGAGAGTAGGGGTGTAACAATTCAATGGAATGGACAACAGAATCATATCTATGGAAGCAAAACATAAATAAATGTTTAATACTATTGCTCAGATAAACCACATTGAGGCTACTATGAGCGGTATGTTTTACATACAATGAGAGGTATATCGGCATACTTCGTTTTCCAATTTCGCACACATTGTAAAATAATTGCATTTAACATTTAATATATAATTTGTGTGTCCAGAAATCACTTTAGAATAAAATGTTGGTAGATTAATTTTGCAAGCAACTCCTGTGCGTGTGCCATCAAATAAATGTAATATATACCAGTCAGAGACACCCAATATACGTTTCGACAGAGGATGCCACATGGTACACCAAGCATTGAGCGCCTTACACTTCCGAGAATTGGCAGATGAGACAGCAGGTCCTCTGACGAAAGGAACAATGTGTTTACACCAAAGACAATCGGTCTCAAACTGTCAAAACTGGCAAGGCATGTCGTGTTAATAAATAATTCTTAGACACAAGAAAGAAAATGGGGACACGTGTTCAACCGAAGGGGTGCATATGATCACAGAGAAGGCGCATAAACAGGTCCATTCTGACAAGCACACACCAAAAAGTAAAATCTTGTCTGAAACATGATCACTCCAACCTCAATAAATATTATTCAAGCAGACGAGCAACGAAAGATAAAAAATATAGGCATACGAATAGTCTTTAGGAAACGTGTTAAAGAGACATCTTCCTCAACAATATGTCCCACGATTTACACTAATACGATTTCTACCTCTTTTATAAAAGTGCGAAAACTCAGAGTCGTATTTTCAAACATACTGAAAGCATGATTTTAATGAATGATATTTGATAGGGGAGTTCCAGGTTTTGATGTCAGAGTAGAAATTTTATGTATAAAGACATGCAAGTCGTTTCCGTATTTTCCAATGTCAGCAACCATGAACGTTATTAGAGAGGGCAATTGTTTGTGTTTAACTCTTGAAAAAGACAACTTGACACGTTTTTAAACAAAAATGTAAATATTATATTTTTTCGTTCAACAGTACAAAAATAAACCACGGCATACATACATTTCGCGCTTAAAATATTTATAGAGTATTTACAAATAATTTAAGCAATATTTCTGTTCACATATCAGATAAATATGTTGATATACATGTATAAGAAACAATTTATGATTTGGAAATACTCGCATCGTTTTTTGAAAAAAAAGTGATACATTTTTAATATTAAGAAAAGGCTTAACATCTTGTCTTAGCCACCAGGAAATAATATTTCTATTAAAAGGTAACATTTTTATTACATTACTATATTAAAACGAGTTTTCTATTTTCTAATACATGTCTACAATACAAAGCGTAACTTTTTAAGACTATCTTTATTGTCAAACAGCAGTATCTGTACCAATTTGAACATATCTGGTTTGATATTATATTACTTCTTGATTAACATGTTTCCTATATCTGAAGAACAGGACAAATTATTAGGAAGTAGCATGCATCTTCCACTTCCCTGTTATCACAACATTGACAGAAACTTGATTCTAGTGAAGTCATTTATCAGAATACTGTTTAGTATGTATAACAAGATTATGAGAAAAAATCCTAAACGTGGTTGTAATAGATCACAAATTGTTGGCTAAAATTGTCTGTTTTTTCATATGCCCTTATATTTAACCGCATTATATAAAAATTGTATCGCTTATTTACATTTGTTCGACTGTTTTATTGATCTTTTAAGTGTAACCTATTTCTTGTCTTCATATGTTGTTCTCTCTGTAATTTATTAAACCTTTGCATGCATAAACTTGTTTTTCATTTGTTTGTCTCAGTAAAGTTGCATGTATTGTTCAGTTTGTAAACTTATATGTATGTATTTCTTGTATCTTCTTCAAAATCATATATATATATATATATATATATATATATATATATATATATATATATATATATATATATATATATATATATATATATCATATATATATTCATATATATATATACTGTTTCTTCTTAAACCAGTTAAGATTTCCCAAATATATCCACATCCAATTTTTCAAAAAGTAAGCTTTTGACTAAAATTCCATTTTTGAACATTTATTACAGTTTTTAACTGCATAAATATCTTTTAGTATGACAGTACTTATGTTAAGCGATTTTAACAAATATTTAAAAGTTCTAAATCGTAGAGAAATTTAAATCGGATATCTACCCAACTCAACCTAAACTCCGGCATTGGAATATTTTTTCTGATCATCAGACTACTTTTACAGAATTTTTAATAGAAGATTTCTATGATTTTGCTCTTATTGAAGTCCCCAACCTTTGATGAATAACTCAATGATGAGCCACCAAAAGATGCGCTGTTTTCCAGTTTCGCACACATTGTAAAATAATTGCATTTGACATTTAATATATAATTTGTGAGTACAGAAATCACTTTAGATTAAAATGTTGGTAGATTAATTTTGCAAGCAACTCCTGTGCGTGTGCCATAATAAATGTAATATATACCAGTCAGAGACACCCAATATACGAATCGACAGAGGATGCCACATGGTACACCAAGCATTGAGCGCCTTACACTCCCGAGAATGGGCAGATGAGACAGCAGGTCCTCTGACGAAAGAAACAGTGTGTTTACACCAAAGACAATCGGTCTCAAACTGTCAAAACTGGCAAGGCATGTCGTGTTAGTAAATAAGTCTTAGACAAAAGAAAGAAAATGGGGACACGTGTTCAACCGAAGGGTTGCATATGATCACAGAGAAGGCGCATAAACAGGTCCATTCTGACAAGCACACACCAAAAAGAAAAAATCTTGTCTGAAACAAGATCACTCCAACCTCAATAAATATTATTCAAGCAAACGAGCAACGAAAGATAAAAATATAGGCATACGAATAGACTTTAGGAAAGGTGTTAAAGAGACATCTTCCTCAACAATATGTCCCACGAATTATACTAATACAATTTCTACCTCTATTATAAAAATGCGAAAACTCAGAGTCGTGTTTTCAAACATACTGAAAGCATGATTTTAATGAATGATTTTTGATAGGGGAGTTCCAGGTTTTGTTGTCAGAGTAGAAATTTTATGTATAAAGACATGCAAGTCGTTTCCGTATTTTCTAATATGTCAGCAAACATGAACGTTAATAGAGAGGGCAATTGTTTGTGTTTAACTCTTGAAAAAGACAACTTGACACGTTTTTAGAAGAAAATATAAATATTATATTTATTCGTTCAAAAGTACAAAGAATATAATAAACCACGGCATACATACATTTCGCGCTTAAAAATATTTACAGAGTATTTTTTAAATAATTTAAGCACTATTTCTGTTCACATATCAGATAAATATGTTGATATACATGTATAAGAAACAATTTATGATTTGGAAATACTCGCATCGTTTTTTGAAAAAAAAATGTGATACATTTTTAATTTGAGGAAAAGGCTTAACATCTTGTCTTAGCCACCAGGGAATATTATTTCTATTAAAAGGTAACATTTTTATTACATTACAATTATATTGAAAAGGGTTTTCTATTTTCTAATACATGTCTACAATACAAAGCGTAACTTTTTAAGACTATCTTTATTGTCAAACAGCAGTATCTGTACCAATTTGAACATATCTGGTTTGATATTATATTACTTCTTGATTAACATGTTTCCTATATCTGAAGAACAGGACAAATTATTAGGAAGTGGCATGCATCTTCCACTTCCCTGTTATCACAACATTGACAGAAACTTATATATAGACAGCATTATATAAAAATTGTATCGCCTGTTTACATTTGTTCGACTGTTTTATTAATCTTTTAAGTGTTACCCTATTTCTTGTCTTCATATGTTGTTCTCTCTATAATTTATTAAAATTTGCATGCATGAACTTGTTTTTCATTTGTTTGTCTCAGTAAAGTTGCATGTATTGTTCAGTTTGTAAACTTATATGTATGTATTTCTTGTATCTTCTTCAAAGGAGGAATATATATATAGAAGAAACAGTATATATATATATATATATATATATATATATATATATATATATATATATATATATATATATATATATATATATATATATATATATATATACTGTTTCTTCTTAAACCAGTTAAGATTTCCCAAATATATCCACATCCAATTTTTCAAAAAGTAAGCTAATTCCATTTTTGAACATTTATTACAGTCTTTAACTGCATAAATATCTCTTAGTATGACAGTACTTATGTTAAGTGATTTTAACAAATATTTAAAAGTTCTAAATCGTAGAGAAATTTAAATCGGATATCTACCCAACTCAACCTAAACTCCGGCATTGGAATATTTTTTCTGATCATCAGACTACTTTTACAGAATTTTTAATAGAAGATTTCTATGATTTTGCTCTTATTGAAGTCCCCAACCTTTGATGAATAACTCAATGATGAGCCACCAAAAGATGCGCTATTTGGGAGGAGTAAGGCCACAAACAATTATGACTGCGTTTAACCAATGGCAAAGAGCAGTTAAGCTGAAATACATTTTCATATCATGACCTTTGCCCCGAAGGGACGCTGACCCATGCGGTAGGAAGAGGTACAAGAAGATGGCTCTACGACTATGCCACTGGGCGCCCATATATGTTAAAATACAAGATACGTGTTTGGCTGATTACCTTTCCATTTTAGATTGTCTTTACAACGCATTATTATTATTCATTATCGACAAAGGTATTTTTCATGTTCATTTGTTTCATGTGGTATAGAAAAAAACACCATTGACACCCCGTCTTCCTTACTTACGAAATATATTAAGCAACTGTTTCCGTTCTTCAGATGATCAAGATGATCGAGCGAATAATGAATAATAGATAAGTCTTAGACGTTAATAGCAGCTGGGAAAGGGACATGAAATGGTGTCCAAATGTAAGCTAAATTTGAAGCTCTATGGATCATCTCTCTTTGGAGTGAGACATTGACAACTGTTAGGTTTTGTCTGTACATTTATTGCTTTTCAATTGAGCATTAACACACCTTACAAGCACTTTATGTACAATCGTGTGACACTATTAAAGAGAAAACTGCTTCATTGTTGCATTTACTGGAGTGATGAACTATTGGAATGAGTAAAATAATCATATAAACACAATCAGACACTCAAATGTAACCTCTGTCGTTGGCACCTTCCTGCTGAGCCGACACTAAGCTTAGCAGATCGGTTTTGTCTTCAATAGTTTCACTTAATAACCTCACTATTGACGTGGACCTGGCAACTATACAATAGCTAAATAAAAAAAGGTAATTTAAGATTTACCAGATATTTAAATCTCAACTACCTCTAGACAAAGGCAAACAGATTAAATGTAAAAGTAACAAAAAGACACACGCATCACAGACGAGAAATAACACACAAAAACCATCAGTTACCGCCTTAGAACGGTCAGTCGGCAAAAGGACCGACTGAGGTGCCCAAACCTGGTTTGTGGAGCGCTCCAACCTCGCACGTCCTGATAGATTTTATATCAAGCAAACAGTGTAAATAAAAATATCCCATCAAAGTGAGATAACTAACAATAAGCACCTGCATCGGGAGAAAAACTGATAAGATTAACTGATATACAGACACAATAACTAGTTATTAAAAAACTGTCAGCATATGTACAATATGTAGACTAGACAAGCATCCCGGCAACCTAAAAGATCCAAATGAGAAAGTAGTTTTAAATAAACAGCCCAAGCGATTACATATAATAGGAACGATCTAATCACGTAACATGTCAAAAGTGCCCGAAGTAAAATTAAAACACACACACACAAAATAATCGAATTTGAAAAACAACAACAACACAAACCAACAAAACAAAATTTAGTATTTGGAGGTGTTAAAAGGTAACGAGTTTGAAATATTATATATCCTAAAAAGCCGACGATTTATCCGCAATAGGCATATTTTATACAAAGGGTATAACAATCCATATGTTATACCTACTGTCCAATCTCACGTAAAGGGCATGGAGACTGCTGAAGTTGTCTTACCTATATATTGGACACGCATGGAAAGATGAAGAGATAATAAATCCAACGGCCACTGTCCAATTAAGGCTTTCAATAATGTTTTCATATAGTCTCAACGACACAATACTCATCCCAACACCATTTGTAACGTAATATTCAATTTGGGAAGGTAAACGAGGTTAGAGATGATTTCCAATTAAAAAGCCTTAACAGTATACAATTTACACGAATCAAACGCCACAACCGGAAGACGTATAACAAATATTTTTTAAAAATATTTGGCGTTGGTAAGTTAATTTACTGATGTACGAGATTATCAAGCCAACTAATATTTTTAAAAAGTTTTATTCTCCCAATTTATTAAGGTGGACAACAACGAACAAATCACTCTCATTATTCTAGCCTTTCAATCTTAGCACAACAATACTTCAAAGTCGTATACTTGTGCGTGTATTGATTGTCTGCAATAAATGACATTGGTTGATAAACTCAACCAGATTTAGCAAACGCTTCATAAACATTTTAGCGTCAAATGATAGCACATAAATTATGAATAAGAATATATGACAAAGTCCTATGAGCATTGCAACATATACCAAACTCCGAAAAGGCACAGAACAAAGATATTTCACATGAGTCACGACTAATCACAGTACTGCTGTCTATTTGATACAGAAGCACCCTTCCATAACCGATTTAATTGAAGTATATCAGAGATTATTAAGTCCTTAGGGTTTTTATTTCAACCAATACTTTTCTATTAAATTGAAATCTGTATGGTTTAGCCTAACAATATATTAACTAGCCACAAGGACCTTGCCTTGCTGTAATATAATTAATAACACGCTAAGTTTACATCATAACTTATATGACCTGGGTGCACATTGTATATTTTACTTTATACATTAGTTTATAGAGTGGCTGATTTAGCAACATGAATAACAATAATTTAACACAGCTGTAATTCAGAAGAATGGAGGCGTAACAATTTGGTATTTAAATATTACAATACCGAAGACGTATCTAGGCGGCGAGTGACTGAAAAACAACATACAATTGCAGTTGAATTAATGTAAATATATAATGCAGGCTATGAAATACACTTTCGGAAGATAAGATAAAAATAACATGTTTTCGCACTTTACGCGTCGTCTCAGTAAAACAATTGAATTCAAACACTATAGAACAAATAAAAAGGTTTTTTGTAAATAATGTAATATATAGTAATTTTAAATTAAATTTGGAATTCTTCTTCATTAAATGGAATCAATCGAGTCATTTTTCTTTTACTTCTTCTGTTTTTCTTTATTTTTGCCCTCTTCTTTTTTTTCTTTGTCTTCCTACATTTCATTCATATAAACAGAAGCAATGATGATTTATATATTCTTCAAATAACTACATGTAGTGTAAAACACGGAAATGTATTTTTATTTTTCAGTTTTCCACACAGTTCTGTTTTACGCGGTGATTAAAGGGCCCGTCTGCCAAACAGCAATGTTACTCACACATGCAGGGTACATAGGTCTGCGTCAGATTTTTAAGACTTACCTAATTTTCATTAATTTTTTAATATGTAAAACCAGAGTCAAATATCATTTTAGTTTCAGCAATTACTTTTGATTATCAATTAAAGTCTATATTTTAACTTATTTTTCTTGCAATCAGAATTATTTAAGTCGGTTTATAGTTCTACTCCACTACTTTTATGTTTTATTGCTTTGATCATATAATGTCAATAAATATTTGTTGTACTCATCTGTTAGGGATGGGAGTTGTCAGTATGAATCACGGTTTCTATTAGCTTTACATATTTAAATATAGAAATAGAAACAATATAAAACAGTTGACAATGTGTTCATGTAAAGTGCTTTGGTAAAATTGCCTTGTCGTTGTTTGGGCATGCAACTTTTAAATACCCACATATGTATGGAAATAATAGGAACATTAGAGGCCACAATTGAACTAACTTAGCGCCGACGATGGATCAAGTACGTCGTTCTGACTAGCAGCTGATTTTCTGCGAATACGTCGCCTTTCAGCCTCCTTACAATGGGATAATGGACACTTCTTTGACTTCAATATAGAGGAAAAATGAACCATCATTACCTGACAGTCCTTAAATCAGGGCTATGGTCAATTCTGATTTCTCTGACACAATATGTTATTTACACAGACAAGTGACATGATGACACAATGAAGATTTAAAGAAAATGAGTTCAATCATTTTATCGTTTGGTAGAATTGTGCACACATTTAATGAATGACACAATATGTCGACAATGCCTCTTTTCTCAAGTGAATTTGATTTTAATCATTCAACTGTTATCCTGGTAACTTTCAAATGTGAGAAAGTGGGTAAGTCTTCCATCCAACATGGTGTTTCTTGGTGTTGTTATGCCAATCTATTATATTCATTGTAAATAGACACTTCGGCTTTGCGTCTGAAAATATCAACCAAAATAATATCTGGTAATTTATATTTTATAAACGAGGAACATATAAGGTCTACTTAGTTACAAGAATTGTTTTTTTATATCCAGATAGTTACAATTCTTCACCAGACGCATCAACGACAACTCTCGATTTTCTTTGGAAGTGGAATTTCGCTTGTTTCACATTAAGTTGCAATGTTCAGCTTCAGATTTAAGTGACATTTAATGCCATTTTGTAAGCTAGAAGTTGTTACTGTTGACATTCGCCAAATTTTAGCCATCCACGGGTCTGTAATTATAAATGCCGAACAGAAATATCGTGTCAACTCCTATTTTCTATCATCAAGCTTAATTTGCAGTTGATTATACGAAGGTTTTTTATCTGGGCCTCACGAATGACCAACGTATTTTTCTTTTCTCGGCGTAGGAGTCTAAACTTACTTTTGACATACTAACAAATGCTGATGTCAGGTCAGCCCGAATGAATATCAAAGAAACGCTCATTGGTAGTACATTCCATTATAACACTTTAAACCGTAGTTTGCCTTTTAACCTCCTCGAAGGAGTACTATTTTCCAAACGTGGATGTTGGGTTTATTAGATTCATGAAAAACAAAAAGTGCATTTCGACATACTATTTTGTAATTTGCAATTTGAGACCCTTTTCAGCTTAAATTTAACCCCCGTGAAATACCATATAACAAAACGTTTTCTACATAGCTGTCTTAACTAATTCGATTTATGACATAGCTACAGAACAATGGCTTCAGACGTGTGTAAGTCATGTTAAGTTAACCTGTAAATGAAAAAAAATATGCGCGAAAGTATCTGCGGAAATCGTGTAGTAGACATAGTTTCCAAAACAGCATTTCCAATTAAAAATGAAATGTAAATTGTCGATGAAAATGAAAAAGCTGTTAAGTGTGAAAACAAAACGTCATTTGTTTATGATTGTTACACTTTCTTTTGTATTAAAATAAAAATAACGTTTTTGCACTTGAAGCTTCGTATTATGCCATTTCTTGTTTTTTTTTTCCTGGTAGATTTAGTCAGAAACGATGACTTCCCCTGTAACTTTCCACTGTGAGCACAATTCAAGTTCCACTGCATTTAAGCTCGGTTTCTCTTCGTTTATATGACAAACGTGATATGTATAGTGTTTTTGCTTTAAAATGTCTTTTAGAGTTTCATTTGATTAAATGCCTGTTATTTAACCTAATGTATATTCAATTCAATTCGTGATACCTTCTATTACATTTTTTCAAAATACTGTAAAAGGGCATATTTCCATTTAACACTCAATGTCGCAACATACGTAAACAGTAGGATAATACAATTTCACAGCGCCATACCACGATCATACAGAGACTAGCTATTTCCCTGTTTTATTGACAAACAAAAAATATGCAGTCCTTTGAAGAAAGAAAAACACACAAATTTTAAAAACACTAAACAAGGGCAGGCATAGGCACAAACGAATAAACGTGATTAAACATTGGGTCTAGGCATTACTCTAACAGACAAAAGCGTTTATGTATGATACAATAAAACTAGCTATATATACTTGCTTCAGACAGTATCGACCGTCATTCTCTTGAAATAATACGACAATTTTAATTGATGGACTTAGTAAAGTGACGAGAACTATACAAATGATGCATCTTCTAAAATGTTTTTAAAAATACTTGCTTTTTACAAAAATTAAAACAGCTCACGATGTACACAATTTCTGTACGCACTGTTATACTGCAGTGTTGGCATTTGAGAAGACCTGAGGTCGAAATATTAGATAAAGAAATATTCTTTTCGAAAACACGAAAACACAAATAAAAAAAACTTTCTACAGTAAAGTACATTGGTATTATAAATATTACAAGCATTCTACCAGCTTAACATTGTAGACATTTCAAATTCAATCAGTACATTAAAAAAAACTCAAAATCATCTCTTGACCTGTTAACAAACGGTTTAGTAACAATGTTCACTTTCCTTAAATCTACAATCTATAATTGCATCAGCATTTCCAATCGATATATTTAAATTACCACAATATAGCACGGGACGCGAATAAGCTTCTTTTACGTTCTACTCTGGCAATGATATTCAAGAGATGTTGAGCTGTAGCAATAAATCACGATTCTTCTTTACTGTAACCATGCAACCAGCTCGTCTCTTGATCCAGTTTATGTACAATATTTTCAAGATTTTGTCTGTCTTTAAGGTTTTACACCATTGCCTGTCGGACTAAAAACGATTTGATATATTTATTAACGGCATGAAATTGCTGTTTAGTATTGATTCCTTATGTCCCTTGTTTCGGACACCACCACCCCACCATATACTCTCGCTGGCTGAAATCGTTCTCACCGAATTAGCAGGCTTTCTAATCAACAGTACCAGTTTCGCTATTTAGAGTATCACATTAGCTCAATTTAATTAATTCTAATTCAGAAGACATAACTTAATTTTGTAACGATTGGGCATATATTATCCGTAATTCATTAAATACTTTAATTGTATCTCTCCATTTTTACTGAGAAAAAACACATTTTGATCTCAAGCAAGCGGTAGGGGCCAGTATCTGCAGTCGTTTGTTTCCACCATTCAACGCGTGTTTTCGTGAAGGGTCATCAAATTACAACATACAGGTGGTTTACAAATACAATACATTCAATATATGTGCCATATACGTGCATGTACTTAAATAATACACTATGTAAAAAGAAACATATATAATTGTCTTAACTTATTGTTAACTTAATTTAGCACCCTTAATCTTCCCTTTTGCCGACAGATCGTTGAAATGCGGTGCATGAGCATCGTACAAAATTAGCTTTACCATATGCAACAAATACAAATTTCACCATTGTGTCTAATTAAAAGTCAGGCAAACTTTAAAAGGACATAATGAATTATATGAGCAAGCTTGTCTCTTCGTCTCTCCGGTCGTGCCTTATGCCCTATATAGGTGGGATAACTTAAGCAGTCTCCATATCCTTAACGTGAGATTGCACAGTAGGTATTACATCGGGATTTTTGGTACCATTACTACATATAATATGTCAACTGCGGATAAATCCTCGGCTTTTATTATATGATTTTTTAAAACATATTAACTCTAAACAATACTACGTTTTAATTTGTTGATTTGTGTTGTTTTCTAAAATTCTATGATTTCCTTCGTATTTTTTTCATTTCACTTTTGACACTTTTGGCAAATGACGTCATGGCATTGTATGACGTCATTATATTGTTATTATAATATATCAGCGCTTGTACTGCTTTATTTTATTTGAAACTACTCTTTCATTTGGAATTTTTAGGTTGCCGAGGCTTTTATCTACTGTACATACTGTCATATGTTGTTAGTTAATTTTATTTCTAGTTATTATGTATGTACATACGTTAATTATACCGCCACCACAAAATGTGTGTGTCGGGGGGGGGGGGGGGGGGGGGCTATAATGGTTTCGCTTTGTCCGTCCGTCGGTCGGTCGGTCCGTCCGTCCGTCTCCATTATCGTGTCCGCTCTATAAATTCTATACCAATTGAAGGATTTTCTTCAAACTTGGCTGAAATGTTCACCTCAACAAGGGGATGTGCAGAACCCATCTTGCCCATGTGTCAGCTCAAGGTCAAGGTCACAATTGAAGGTCAAATATCAAACAATCAAATATTAGACATTATGTAGTGTCCGCTCTTTAAGTCCTACACTAATTGGAAGATTTTCTTTAACGTTGGCTCAAATGTTCACCTCAACAAGGGGATGTGCAGAACCAATGTTACTATTTTGCCGGCTTAAGGTCAAGGTCACACTTGAAGGTCAAAATTGACTTAGAAAATGTTCTTAAATTTTAACATGTACTTGAATATTTCTGAAATTAGCAGAGGTATTTGCTTGAAACTTAAAAGATATATGACGTAACACAAGTAAAATATGCAGGTCAAGCTTCATAACTCTGTATTGCATTTTGACAAAGTCTTTTAATTTACTTACAATCAATACTAGACAATATGTCAGGACCGCTCTATAAATTCTATTCTAATGGAAGGATTTTCTTCAAACTTGACTCAAATGTTCACCTCAACTGGGCAATGTGCAGAACCCATCTTACCCTTGTACCAGCTTTGTCAAGGACATTGGTGGGGGTATGAATCGCATTAAGCGATAGTTCTAGTTATATCTGTTTTGACTCCCGATGCAGGTGCTAACTGTTAGTTGTTTCACTTTGACGGGATATTTTTATTCACAATGTTTGTTTGATAGAAAAAACCTTCAGGAAGTGCGAGGTTGGAGCACTCCACAAGCCAGGTTTAAGTACCCCAGTTGGCCCTTTTGCCGACTGACCGTTCTAAGGCGGTAACTGATGGTTTTACTTTTTGTGTGTTATGTCTCGTCTCTGTGTTTTTGTCACATTTACATTTACCTTGTTTGCCATTGTCTACAGGTAGATAAAATTTAAATATCTGTGGAAATTTTAATAGGACCTTTTTAATTTACCTATTGTTCAATTGTTCATATCGTGTTTAATTGATATTGTCAGGGAAAGTTGTGCAGTTAAAAGGTGCGCTTATCACTTATTTTGTCAATGAATAAGAATATATGACAAAGTCCTATGAGTATTGCAACATATACCAAACTCCGAAAAGGCACAGAACAAAGGTATTTCACATGCAAGCCAAGCGAAAAGTAAGAACAAATTTGTGATGAGTTATTTAAGGAAAAGAGCAAACCCGACAGTTACCGCCTTGGAACGGTCAGTCGGCAATATGAACCGACTGTGGTGCTTAAACCGGTTTTACAGAGCTCTCTAACCTCGCACTTCCTGACGAGTTTCTCAAATGCAAGCAACGAAAGAAAAAACGATCTATTCGAAAACAAAATGTCCATGCGCGGATATTTTCTATACGTTATGACGAAAGTAGTGACGTCATCGAAAAATAATGTCCACATAGTGTTTAGAAAAGTAATATGGTATTATTTCGATTTGAAAAACAACACAAAAATGGTTGACCACAAATAAAAATTAACTTTCTGAATCATGAACAAACATGACCAGAGACGAATAAATGACTGTAGCATCCTGTTCATGTGAAGATGGAATTGAAGAACCAAAGTTCAATGTCCATCAAAGGAAATACACGTAACAATCCTTATAGGATGAATAAAATGACAACATAGATTACATGCACGGGGAGATTTTTTACGACCGCCACACTGCACAAGTAACATTGTTGTGATCATGAATAAGAATATATGACAAAGTCCTATGAGTATTGCAACATATACCAAACTCCGAAAAGGCACAGAACAAAGGTATTTCACATGCAAGCCAAGCGAAAAGTAAGAACAAATTTGTGATGAGTTATTTAAGGAAAAGAGCAAACCCGACAGTTACCGCCTTGGAACGGTCAGTCGGCAATATGAACCGACTGGGGTGCTTAAACCGGTTTTACAGAGCTCTCTAACCTCGCACTTCCTGACGAGTTTCTCAAATGCAAGCAACGAAAGAAAAAACGATCTATTCGAAAACAAAATGTCCATGCGCGGATATTTTCTATACGTTATGACGAAAGTAGTGACGTCATCGAAAAATAATGTCCACATAGTGTTTAGAAAAGTAATATGGTATTATTTCGATTTGAAAAACAACACAAAAATGGTTGACCACAAATAAAAATTAACTTTCTGAATCATGAACAAACATGACCAGAGACGAATAAATGACTGTAGCATCCTGTTCATGTGAAGATGGAATTGAAGAACCAAAGTTCAATGTCCATCAAAGGAAATACACGTAACAATCCTTATAGGATGAATAAAATGACAACATAGATTACATGCACGGGGAGATTTTTTACGACCGCCACACTGCACAAGTAACATTGTTGTGATCATGAATAAGAATATATGACAAAGTCCTATGAGTATTGCAACATAAACCAAACTCCGAAAAGGCACAGAACAAAGGTATTTCACATGCAAGCCAAGCGAAAAGTAAGAACAAATTTGTGATGAGTTATTTAAGGAAAAGAGCAAACCCGACAGTTACCGCCTTGGAACGGTCAGTCGGCAATATGAACCGACTGGGGTGCTTAAACCGGTTTTACAGAGCTCTCTAACCTCGCACTTCCTGACGAGTTTCTCAAATGCAAGCAACGAAAGAAAAAACGATCTATTCGAAAACAAAATGTCCATGCGCGGATATTTTCTATACGTTATGACGAAAGTAGTGACGTCATCGAAAAATAATGTCCACATAGTGTTTAGAAAAGTAATATGGTATTATTTCGATTTGAAAAACAACACAAAAATGGTTGACCACAAATAAAAATTAACTTTCTGAATCATGAACAAACATGACCAGAGACGAATAAATGACTGTAGCATCCTGTTCATGTGAAGATGGAATTGAAGAACCAAAGTTCAATGTCCATCAAAGGAAATACACGTAACAATCCTTATAGGATGAATAAAATGACAACATAGATTACATGCACGGGGAGATTTTTTACGACCGCCACACTGCACAAGTAACATTGTTGTGATCATGAATAAGAATATATGACAAAGTCCTATGAGTATTGCAACATATACCAAACTCCGAAAAGGCACAGAACAAAGGTATTTCACATGCAAGCCAAGCGAAAAGTAAGAACAAATTTGTGATGAGTTATTTAAGGAAAAGAGCAAACCCGACAGTTACCGCCTTGGAACGGTCAGTCGGCAATATGAACCGACTGGGGTGCTTAAACCGGTTTTACAGAGCTCTCTAACCTCGCACTTCCTGACGAGTTTCTCAAATGCAAGCAACGAAAGAAAAAACGATCTATTCGAAAACAAAATGTCCATGCGCGGATATTTTCTATACGTTATGACGAAAGTAGTGACGTCATCGAAAAATAATGTCCACACAATGAAACACTTGTCCTTTTGGGACTTGGTGCTGTCTCTAACGTTTCGGATACCCCTATAAGCCTCTTGCATTCCCTTATGTCACACGTGGAGTGAATAAAGAATAAACTATACACACTTTTTCTTGACAGCAGCCAAGACGAGAACATTTGTTGATGTTGAGTAAATTAGCTTTGTTTTGATTCACAAAAAGCACCCTCAAGCTGTCAGACCCAGTTAACACCAAGCATTATACATGTTGATGTGTTAAATTTCCTCAGAATATTTCAAGCTTGCAAATGCTGGATTGTCCTGTTATGAAACTTAACAGTTGCGGCAACTACAGATAACACAAATACGATAATACCTGGACGAAGTATAAAGCGGCACAATATATACACTTAAATGCTTCAGATAAATAACTAACTAATAAATTAAATATTTCATATAAAGTCAATAAAATAAACGTCAGCAAATGCATTGCCTCGTGTTACAGTAAATACTCACCCAATTAACTTTTACAGCTTTATAGTTTGTTTAAAAGGCTTATTTTTATGTAAGGTTGTGTAAGGCTGTCAGAATTCTCATGGTTTTGTGAGAATGTTAAAATTTGAGTTTGAATATCTACGACAAATAACTAAGCTAGGAACTTAAAAGCCCAACTGACTACGTTTGGTGGTCCTAACAGCTACAGGAATGAATCCCCCAAAAATCTAAGTAATTCAATAAGACACTGGTTAGAGCTGTTCTATTACCTTAATCGACGACGCATTCTGGTTACTGAAAGGACAGCCAGATGACGAGCCATTCTTTACCTCTATATTTCCGCATAACAGACGGTCAGCTGGCGTGGACCAGGCAGCCATTTAGAATATAAATCATCTCATGCATGTCAGATTCAATGAACGAGATCATTGTATATGCTGCAAGTAAAATCTAATAACATACTCTCTCTTATGATTAATACATGGTAAATTAGACACTGGACACAGAAATTGCGTTTTATAAGAAGTGTAGCTAAATATGATAAATATAATAACCTTTTACATATTAGCACTTTTTCTGTTAATGTAAAAGATAAGAGAGTAGCCCTCTACGCTGGGCTTACATATAGCACAATGTATAATTGCTGTAAACATCGCCACAATAGCAGTAACACACTAGTTATCTATGAAAAGAGTTCGTTGTCAGCAAATGCCTTATACAGACAAATCCAAATCTACGTAGCTGCCTTGGTAACGATATGGCATATAATAGTCTGTAAATAGGTGGAGTAAGTCATATTTCTGTACTGATTTAATAAATAATATCACATTATGTTCATACTAAAACTAGATCTTGTAACTTGCATCGTAAGATACCCAGGCTCGACTATACCTTATTATTTTATTCGAACGTTGGTTTATTAGTAAGTTTTCTGTCGTCTTATCAAACTGAATAGGACAATAATAGACCAATCATAATACTTCTTACAAAATCCAAACTCATCAGCGTGGAGACTAGAAGTATAACAATGGGTGCGCCTTTTTGACAAATCTGTCAAAACAATGAAAGAACTAGTTTCATCACTGGACTGAAATCTTCATCGGATTATGATGTGCCCAATGACATATCATTTCCAGATACTGCGAAAGGTGAATTAGATAACTAGCGGACGATGAATGGGTAGTAACTGAATGGATCGGTCGTGGGTGTCCGACGATGTGTTACATGCAATGCCAGATCAACACGTCTCCTAAGGCAAAATAAACGAACGTTTATATATATATATATATTTTAGCGTTCGAAGGACTCATCCAGAAAAAAAAAACAAAAAAACCTGCATTACTTTTTCTCACCATTTATTTTCAGCTGATTTCTCTTCCGATTGCAGCTTTTAGATCATTCGTGGCAATTGGTACTTATTTAATGCCAATGTCCCTGGATTTCCGCCACAGAGTAGCCAATTTGTCCTTAATCGAATGAATCCGCTGATACCTTTATTCTTTTTTATAAGTAAAATCTGTCCTTAGATGCATGGTGACCACTTGAAAATTGTTGAGTAATCATTTCAACTTAACGTTAATAGGAATAAGGTTCAATTACATATATATTTTTGATAATGTAAAAATAATGTTTTATATAAAGTATCCGTTTTCGAAAGATTTATTAATACACGAAAATGTAACTCATGTAAAAGATAAAATTAACAATCACATTCAAAATGCTATGACAAATATTTCATATCTTTGTACAATATTGTAAACACGATCTTATTTTTAGTTCTTACCTTCACTTACTATGTATTAAAAGAATGTTCATGGAGTGCTGGCGGCTTGTAGGCGAGTCTAACGGTTGAAATAGGGGGAATGCAAAGATTGTACAATGAAAATTCAGCTATTAAATTAAATAATTAAATAAATATTAAAAATCGCCTGAAATAGAAAACTTCAAACGAACACGATCTCAATGAGATTGAGGATTTAACGGCGGCATCCGACATAAAATACACGTAAACCTAGACTGTGGGATTGTGGCATAATTTCTGCAAAAAGTCAAACCTAAGTCTAACAAAAAACGATTTTGAAAATTGTATAGACTATAAGAAAGAAAAAATAGTGAACAAAATAATTCCACATGCACATTACTTCTTAAACTATAAATAAACATGTCTTCTGCTAAAAAGAGACATCGAAGTCAGAGCTGATAACGCGAATAATTATATAAAGTTACGGTTCACGTAGTTTTCTTAGTTTATAATAGATAAATGTGCAGCGTTGCTTAAATAGGAAATACCTACTTTAACGACGAGTGATGTGTTATGCTTCACTTTTCACATAGATTTAGGGCATCAACAATCAGCATTTTGTGTGACATTTTCAGGCAACAGTAATGTATTTCGTTCTTTGAGAGAAAAGAAATCTGGTCCAATCTGTCGGATACCACCTTTTAACTAATTGGAGCAAGGTTTGCTTCAAAACGCACCTACTCAATGAAAGCATATTCTTTAATCCGTACTCAACTTTTTGATATTGGTTTGGCTGTTGACCGACAAGAACTAAGCCAGAAATGTGCTTTTGTTAGACTGTTGAAAAAGTTTTTTATGTTAGAACTAACACAATTAAGCATTGATTAATGGTAAAGCAAGTGTTATAGAAGATATACAGAATTTGTAAATCATCACAACTGATGTGTTGTTTACTTTAATAAAAACGTGTATGCCAAATTTGAAGACAATTCTCCATCCAGTATTGAATTTAAAATGTAAAAGCTTTACATGTTTCCTTCTAAATGTGGTAGAGAGATACAGAAATAGTTGTCAAAGTGAAAATGTACAAAGATAAAAGTTGACCATTCGGGCTCATACTGGTATTCGACTACCTTAAAAACATTACCAGACCTTTGTTCTTACTCGCGGGTATAGCTCAATGCTCTTCAACTCAGTTGTGTTTGGTAGTATTCTGCAATATTGTATAACATTACAATAATATACGGTTACATGTCATTATTATGATAATAGAGATGTGCACAACACATACGAACGGGAATGGCAGAAGATCTGCTATCAATCATTTCAGACTGTTTGTATATCCAAATACAAATTGTACAGTTCTTAATTTATAGAGTGTACAAAATGAACATAAGGCCGAAAACAATGAAAACAATTAATCATGGGCCGGACATGCAGTTAAAGTTTGAACATCGCGTCTATCTCTCTCTCTATCTATACATATATACATCCATCTCTCTATCTATACATCCATCTATCCGTCTCTCTATCTATACATCCATCAATCCATCTATCTATCCATCCATCCACCCATCCTTCCATGTAAATAAATTAAATTAAAAAAAAAACACACGAGATGAACTATATATATTTATATCGTTGTTGGAAAGGGGCGTGTGTCTTTCCTCTTTCTTGTGTTTGTATACATTAAAACATGTTCCATGCTTTCCTACAACATATCTCCAAGAAGAGAAGAAATAATGTAATTGTATTGCTACTTTAGGATATACACAACACATTGAGAGTCTGAAATGTAGCTACGCAAGGGCAAAACTGATCAAATACATAGAATGCAGTTGCAAAATTTGCAGTCAAATTGTATGTTAGGAATCAGAGGCAATAAAACTGGATAAGTTTTCCATTAATGAACTGTGGTATTTTAACTTAACTTTTGTATGACGTTTGTTTTATTTCATTTGAAACTAGCACTAATAAGGCATACCTTAACACTAATTTATATTTAGATGAGTGGTGATGTTGGTTGTATAGCATTTAATCAATATATTAAATATGACAAACTTATGTGTTTGAATGTTCCTATTTTGAGTTTAGTACATATAAAGCACAAATAATACAAACACAATTCAGTTTATTTGTCGACTTTAAAAGCAATATGGTTTACTTGGGACTTTTGGCAAATATGAAATTTTATGAATCTTTTCTCAGACAGCAAGCAACAATGTGGCAGGGTTGAACACGGCCTATAATTACTGCGAAGAAACACATATTAACCAGACCTTTTATTCACCTAGACAGCTTTAATTTAATAAAAATATAAAATTTGTATTTATAACTGATTTATTGTACTGATTTATATACCACACGAAACAGTGTTCATTGCATTTTAAAAAACATAAAAATACATATTTATTTATGGGCATGATTCCACTTTCCATTCCTATTACCATTATGGTTAACCCTCTTAATAGCAGGTTACACCAGACACAGCAATTTAGGAAGACCTGAAAAAAATTCTCATATTGACGACCTCAGCGCATGCCAAGTAGGCTTAACTGTAGACGTCTATGGATTCAAGCCGTGCTAAATTGCTGCAACGGTAAGGCAAATCAGTTGCCCAAGTAGCTTAAATGTGCGTTTATATTGAGTGGATCTAAATGGCCAAAAATACTTAAAACGTTTTTTCCCAAAACCCTGAAATTGAATATGCCAGAAAGCTAAAATTAAATATCTTAAAGTCGGATAAAACAATTATGCCCAAATAGGTTTAAACTGAATATCAAGATATATGCAAATTCTGCTGAAAAGGCGATGACATACAATTCACAAAATGCTTCCAAGTACAAGTTATCCCAAGACATTTCGTTAACAAGGCGACTTCTCTACCAACTCAAGCATCACCGAATAAGCTTCCTCTTGCGAAAACTTGCCTGTATAGGAGTTACGAATATTTCCATATATAATTTCCACTATAAATAAGTATATAAGTTCAAACCTTGTAAGGACAACAATCTACCATCTAAGGTGTATGCACAAACAGTTTCATGAACCATTTTGATACTCCGATAGAGCTATATTCAAGTCTAACATGTCTTAAACTTTTGCATGTCCAGACGTAATAAAGATAGCACATAGCAAGCCTTATAATAGTATAGAAAACACCACTATAAAACTTTCTTGGACTGATCGGTCGCGAGAAAATGACAATTTTCTACGGAAATAACACACTGTATATTTTTCTCATGACTACCGAATAGATTTCTTGTAGATTATTGTTAAAACCTACCAATTTACTGTACAATAAACAGGTAACATCAAACAAAAGTTCATTTAAATACTGCAATAAGGCCAAGATTGTCGGGTGCAAACTTTGACTATATTTAGTTCCATTGTAGAAAAAAAAATACTCAAGCTCTAAAATATGTATATTTGGAATGTAGTCCTTTTATATGGCGACACATAAAAGCTAGTCAATTCTACATTCCGAATAAAATACCACGCTTAAAAACCTAAGTTTTTGTTATTCTACATTTTTTACTGATTCCAACTATCACCTTTTAATTTTGCTTTTACATGCACGTGTTATTCAATAACTAAGCAAATAAGAAAAGAAACAAGACAGAACAAATGGTTCATGATTCAGTGAAGCTGAGAAAGTGGATAGTACTACAAGTTATTCAAACATCACACCACCCGACATAAATGTAATTACATGCTTAGGTAATAGTCGAGTGAACAGAATCATACAACAGCAAGCCAAACATTATAGGTATGTCTGACGTGGTTGCAAAGTTGAATAAAAATATATAAAAAAGTCTTATGAGCATTGCAACCTATATCATAATTTACAAAGTTTACAGGACAAAGGTATTCACATGCAAGCCAAGTGTACAAGTAAGAACAAAGCTGTGATGAATAATGTAACAAAAGAGCAAAACCAACAGTTACCTTAAATCAAATTTCTTTCAGTATCATTCTTCTGGTGAACAACATACAGAAAAACAGAAAAAAAGGTGCTATTACAAATACACACTTTTATAAATATTTACTTAATCAGTGTTGTAAATGTTTTAAGAGAAGTGTAAATTCAAGTATTACTAATTTTTGTAAATAATTTTCCAGTTTGACTAAACGTTGTGACTTACGAAACTATTTTATCACCTTTCACACATATTTATTGAATAAAGGAATAAAGACAGGAGCAACATATTCACTTATTGCATTCTTTCTGATAAATTTTAGTTCTATCACCGTTGGTTAGTTCATTATTAACTTTGACTTTGCGATATAGAAAACAGGCAATAATGGACTAAGTTATTTATATCAGGGATGTTTTTGCAAACCATCCCAAAGACAACAGTTAAATAAAAGATTCCTTAAACGATCACATACATTTACATTGAATAAGTTTATAGTCAGAGTTTAGGCAGCATTTTTTGTTTAACTTTTCTAAGTAATAATAAGTCTCATCAGATACAAGCACAATAACCAGCGAAGAAAGGGTATGTTTTTGTACTATGGAACAATTTTACTGACTTTGAATTTTTCAATTGTCTCATCGTGGAGTTAAGAAACCAGTATAGCAACAATGTTTTCCATTGAATTTCTAAGTTGAGTAAATTGACAGATATACCAAAGAACGAATTATACTAAAGACCACCTCTGGTAAGAAAAGACAATCACTCTCGAGCGCATTGTATAACCCATGTACGTCAATAGGTAAATAAGAAAAGGTCCTATCACAATTTCCACAAATATTTAAATTTTATCTACCTGTAGACAAAGGCAGCTGCTATCATCTACTGTCTTCGTGTTTGCGTTTCAACATAATCTAGTGGCTTACTTATGTGAGTTTAGAGCGGGGTCAAATAAAGATAACGCATGAAACAATCGTATATAAATTGAGATGAAAATCTCACGGTAAAATTAAACCATACACAAGTATATTAGTATTCAAACGCCACATGCTATCAATCACCGTTAACGTATTTTCGGCAAAACTCGTCTTGTCCTTATGATGTAGAACATCTCTGGAGAAATATATATATTACTATTAGGTCTAAACATCGATTTCATTCAAAATATAAACAAGAAAGAGCACAGATGTGAGATTTCCAAGGAGTGTAGAGGACATGCGCTGTGAACAAGACGATGACTTTTCTGGGAAGTAAACACTCCCTTATACGTCAATTTATTACATAAATATTTGACAGTTACTCTAATGTTAGCTACACTATCGTTGATTCCTTTCTCCTTGTTATATCTGTAGTTGCAATCTTCATCGGCATACCCGGTGCCATTTGTCAAACAAAACCTCTCCAAACAGCTGCAAATTCATATTAATGCACCCTATATTTTTAGGATTTCAAGCTTAACTTTTTGTTGTAATCAACACAGTTATAAAAAATTCGATTAAACTTCGATTTCCTGTCATTGCACTCTACACAATTATTCACATAAAATGCATTCCAGAAAAGGCACCGCTTTCCTAAGCGGCGTTAATTACGATTAGGTCCTGATGAACCCTCACACATGTAACCTTGTAAAAATCAACAAAAATATGCAGATAAAGTTTACTTGCCTTAATTGCTACATAGCTGAATAGTACAGGAAATTGCAAGACGGCGATTACGTATATTTTTCAAGACATGCCCTGAAATATAACCCATCTGTATCATAGATAAATTGAAACAGTCATAGTATATATTGTACCAAGCTCCAATTAAATTTAATTGCTAAACGTCATTTGTACACCTCAAAACAGTGTTATAAGATCTGTTTGGCGCATTAAGCCACCCGGATCATGTGTTTCATTTTGTCCACACTAAATTTTAGTAAACAAATCTTACGTTTCCCTTTGAACGCAATGTTTGAATAAATAGTCATCATTGTCTCGTGTGCATAAACATTTATGTTTTATTGGAGTAATTTATCACTTTCACTTCTAAACAAAATACTTAACACCAGGAATTTCATTGACTTGTTTCTTAGCTTAGTGCAAAACCTTACACTTAATTCATTGAATATTTTCATTTAATATTGGATAAGCTTCCAGCGGTAAGAGAAACATTTTCCTTTGAGAAGACACAACAGCTCAATATAGAATGAACGATCTCCAATTAGTTTGCCAAATTTTATACAATACCAGCTTTATAATTATACTAATTTAGAATATATGAAAATAAGTGCAAAATAACATTACATGGTGTTTAAACGTTACACCGGTAAACTAAGAATTTCACGAGCCAAAAATTTAAAAAGGCACACGTTATTAATTCATATCCAAAAAATTCCTATGTATTTATTTTTTGCTTATTAAAGTTTGGTGGGACATATTGACATAATAAACTTTATTAAGGGCAATACTTAAAGTGTCGTTTTAAGATATATTCCAAAAAAGGGGAAATACTGTTCTTTCTTATTTATTTTTCAAAGATGGTCATTCCCGAATTAAGATTTGTACAAAAGCACATGGTTCCCACTAGGATTTTCTAAACGTGTCATGCAACTGATGCGACTAGTGAGATGGGAAGGATATTGCTTCCCGTCAAAGACCCTTTGATTAAACAACTTTTTAAATGGCTCATCTTTAACTTTATATCTTTAAAGTAAATCCAAAATGTAAACTGATACAAAAGAAAGAGGGTAGTTGCTTTAAACATTTTTGCTATTTTTCCTTTTGCAGGAGAAACTAGTTTTACCGACCCCACTTGGTACACACCAGTCAACGTTATATCAATATCACTTGAAAACCAATATTTCTGTGTCTACTATATACCAATACGACTTGATACACACTTGTAATCTTCTTGTGACCGTGCTTATCACAATGTTATCTTTTGAAGATCTGACATAAATGGCCATTAACTCTGATACTATAAAACGATGAAACGATACGAAATGAACTGATGAATCATCTGTATTGTGAAATACGAAAAGAAAGCACTGAACAATTGTAATGACACGCACTGTTACAAAAACCAGAAACGAGATATTACATAAAAGGAGCAAATTCAAACGGTCAGTCGACAAACGTGCCGTCTGGGATGCTTAAACCGGTTTACGGTCTGGTAATTCCTACACCGAGAGTAACATGATATTGGGAAATGACATAACATCCACACACATTGGAGACGTGATGACTAATTATCGGACTATAGGGGTGTCGCCTTATGAACTCACGTCACATCATGTGACTTATGTACATATAAAATACATTTGAGTTATACATAATAAGGGTCTCATATGGATTGTTTATTTGAGGCATAAATAAAGACGTTGGGTTGAAGGCAACGAAAACGGAAGTTATGCTGATTTGTATCAATGTAAATTAATTTATATTATATAAGTATCTGTTGATATCATTTATACCATAAAATTCGCATTTTTTTTCATTTCGTGACATTTTGTAAATTTTATCTGTTTACATGTTATTTCAATCACCCCAAAACACACAAAAACAAATACACACAAAAAAACAACACACACACATACACGCGCGCTCACAATTCGTCTTAATCTTGGTATATGTCCTTGAGCGATAGGTAATACTGGGTTTACTAAGTTTAATGGTTAGCCACTTACGATTACTGCATACTTATAGTGCCGATACTGTCCTAAGAGAATTAAATCCATTATTAAAAATGTATTTTCTACCGAACAAAGTACCATATTAAAACTCCCAAGGTTACGCCTTATAAATATACAGCAAACCAGAAGCAGACATTGTTTTTGTGTTTAATTTTTCTCGTTTAACAGCAAAGTAATAAATATTTATCGGTGTGTATTAAATTCGTGCCTGGTAAGGGAAAATCATTAGGATGTTACTTTGCATACAACAAATATATGTTTTTAAACAATTTTATCAGTGGCTAAGTTATACTAAATGACTATGGACGATGTTAAAGTAACATATCAATGCTTTATAGTGACAGTAATACACATTTAGACAACACTCGAGTTTGGGTAATTGATATATAAATTTATTATAAAACCAAACTCTTCTTCCCGTGAAGCAGCTTTGATATATTTCATATTACACAAAGAAACCAGAAATCGCACATTTTTTAACTTTCGACTGTTTACTAATATATTTAAGAATGCATTTCATGACCAATCTTGTCTTTTTCCTTTTATTTAATTTAATATGCTTATTTCTTCTATTCGATTAATTACTACAAAGAAAAAGGAAGACGTTTCAAAATCCATCAAAGAGAAGCACGCGCATATGGAGGAAAGATATTTGAAGTACGTTTTATGACTCATCACAAATTTGTTCTTACCTTTCACTTGCCTTGCATGTGAAATACCTTTGTCCTGTGCCTTTTATAAGTTTGGTATATGTTGCAATGCTCATAGGACTTTGTCAAGTATTCTTATTTATGTTCGATGTACAACACATATTTTATATTACGGGCGCATGTGATCAAATAGATCAAGTAACCATCATATAACACCTTGCTTAAACAATGTTGTTTGGAATCATTCTCTGTTTAAACATTTTTTCTGTTTAACTCATCGGGTGCTTGCATAATCATTTATGTTATTAAGTTCGCTGGATGCGTTTGCAAGAACAGCTTAATTGTGTCCTGTCCTAATTGCCGAATTCATCTTACGAATCTGTAGAGAAATCATGGACAGTGTGAAGCTACGAAAGTCAATGATTGCGTTACGTAAATGAATTATTTCTGTCAGTGCCTGACATAAGCAACCCATCTGCGAAATAAAGTCAAATAAATCTGAAAAGTTGTCCGTTTGAACAGAATCAAGGTTGCCAAACAGTTTGACAAAATGCCATTCTGTTGCTTTGAAAATGTAAGTAACATATCAAGTTAAATGGGTTTCGTATTTTTCGCTTGTAATGGCCACCTCACTGTTTTATAATGATCTGCTATCAAATACATACTTGGGAGAAGCGTTGACATTGATTGATATACTGGACCATATTTGCTGTATTCGTTGGTTAAATAACACCGGTTGGGATAAAATAGCTTCATTCAGCATTCAGAAGACAATCAAGGCCAACTAATCTTCGCTGTCGAGGACACGTCATTGGCTGCTGGCAAATGAAGTTAAGAGACACTTCATTTGACTCCAATATTTCCGGAGAAGATGCTATAATTTGGCGCTAGTTTGACTGTCCTTAATCCACGATTACGATCAGTGGTGGTACTATCTAAGCATATTCTTCTACTCATTTACATCCATATGTTTGAAGTAATGATTAATTCATTGTTATAGATGGACAACAGAATGATAAATATTTTGTGATACATTTTTGTACATTACGCCTAAAGATGCATTCAAACGGTCCGTCATTATATATTCTAAACGGTTATTGCTAAAGCATCGTTTTAGTGCTCGTCAAATATACGCAAGCTTTACTCAGATTTGAAGCAAAGTGAGTTTTGCTACTTGCATCTACTTTATCACAGCTACCTAAACGTTATGGGTACTTCATCTTCAAAAAACCGTATCGCATGTCACTGAGTGTGATAGACAATTCTGAACAAACGCATGAAGGTTTTGTGGACAGTTTTGTAAAAAGTCGAAAAATGAATGCAACATACACTATGATATTTTAATTATCTACAGGCACAATTATGTCATACATTAGATTTTACACTAAATACAATTTCCAAGTTATGATGAAAAGGTGCACGTACGCTTAAACAGAAACGTCACATAAATAACATGATTCATTATAAACCACGTACTACTAAGTCAGCTACACTATTGATCCGAACATGGACGGTTGCCTGGTTGGCACAATACAATGGGTGTATAGTCACAGAATACTGGAGAAAAAATAAGCATCTAGTAATGGGATTTGAAAGCTGCCAAAAAAGTGTCATCAGCGGAGAAAAAACATCTGGCTCCTTTCAAACTTCCAAATGAACTAATAGAAAGCTATAAGATTCTTTCAGAAAACTTTTCTGCCTTAAATGTACAATTATAGAATTTGAATAAATGGTTCTTTATGTTATCTTTTCTGTTATCAAATTGTATTATGGAAACAGTATTACGCGCCTTTCACCATTCCTGACTTTGCTTTTACTTTATTTTGTCATTCAATCAATTATGTTTTCAGATATATTCACTTTCTCTTAGTTCTTCACTGGTTCTTCTGCCGTGTGCTTACAAATTAGTAACAGTAGTATTATTATGGTTAAGACAAATTATGGTACAACGACTATATTATAGGAGAAGTTCATATATGTATCGTGGGCAATTTTGCAGACGGTTACCTTTTGTTCATGTCCATGAAGTGGCTTAGGTATATTTTAAAAAAAAGTTGACACTATACTTAGAATATTATAATCGAAACAGTGAGATTCAATAATGGTAAACATCTAGAAAAATAGCAATGTTTGAAAAAATATTGTGGAACTTATCAGCTGTCATGAAACAATGATGCGTTTTGAACCATGCAGTTTTTCATTGATTGCATAATATAATAGATCGTTATGGGTAAGTTTTAAACACGTTTAATCTTTTTTGATTTAACAAGCTAATGGTGAGCACCTAGACTGACAAACGCTTAAATTGATTCAGTTGAGAATATGGTTTCCATATTCATTGATATATTTTTGTTGTTTTAAAATAGGACGAAATAATCAAAACGTCACAGTAATTTTTATTTATTAACTGATTAGTTTTACCACGTTTGCAAAATAAAAGCACATTTCTTTCATTAATTTGATCTGCAGATTGGTGTATTTGTTTTATAGTACGTACCAAAACCACTGACCCAAGATTTGAGACCCCCTCTTATCTTATAGAGGAAGGTCACAGCCAAGTTTCAGAAGAAGCTGCTGATTTGATATATAAACGATATGATGCTATTCATACATGCGACTATTTAACTTAATGTCCTACTGTATATATTGTATATATATATATTATGGCTTCTATCACGATATGATTTGTGATTTCGTTTACAGATAAAACATATCGAAATAAGCTGTTACAAGCAAAACTCCATATAATCTGGGTTAAACCTGTCAATAAATCAGGTTTTTAAAGATCGTGTTGACACAATCTACTTTGCGCTTGAAAAGTGGTTTTAGAAATGACATAAGTTAAAATAAAAGCGTGACCTAATCTAGAAAAAATAAAATTCTATTTGTTTTTTGACAAAAACTACTTAAAGAAGACCGATCAGGATTTGGAATTTTATGCAGCTAAAGGATGCGCATTCTTTATTCGCAAATAGACTAAGTTATATCTTTCTAGAGAAATGTAGTTTTACAGTGAATGAAGTATCTCTGTCAAATAAGAATTGGGTGTCTTTTTTTCTAAGTGATCTTCACGTGCAATAGGGATTGAAAGTGGAACACAGACATACAGGGATTATAGAATTCATGCACCTCAATGAAATGAAAAGAACATTCTCTATTTACCAACAATTAAAGTCAATCTATTAAATAATGTTCAAGTTGAGATGGTGTGATTGCATTGCATGTATTAAGACATCAATACATTATTTTGGCTTTCTGATGTAAGGGTATACTAGTAGTTTACATTACTTTCACTTGGTTAACAAAAATATTGTTTGTTGAACAAGCGAACTTATTGTTATGTCCTGATATTTACACGCTATTATATAAAAAACAGGATAAACACCAGAACAAATTTACAGTGTATTTCTAAGCAAGCTGCATTTTGCTTGTGTTGAGATTTTCAGCTACATTATCTATTGGCAGCTGGTGTTATTCTGCATGGTTTTAATTTGTTTTGTTTTTTTCGGGTATCTTTCTTAACATTACCATGCTGTCGTCAAGTAGGACACAGGCTTTTTCAATAATATAGATCATGTTTGTCGTGCCTACTAAGTTAAATGCTCCTAGAACAACTTGCAATCGACTGAACAGATACAGCTAACTAGCTTAATATAGCTTATCCCAAAGAGAAAATTAAAATAACTAGAAAAATATGTTTAAGGCTTTTACGTTATTAACGACACCTGTCTCCACTGGTAATTTACCGTGTTTCATGTAGAATTATTATGCTCATTACATTAGCGTTTTAGTTTCATACGATTTAAAGTAACAGATGTTTTATGCTTTCAAATGGCTTTTTCGATGCTCTATGTCATTTTTATACTGTTCCTATTAAACAGATGTTGCTTTTATGCTCAGCAAATAAGCATTTTATGCTAAAATATTGTCCTTATTGATAATAACGAACCTGAATTACTGCGCTCGTACAATTACCCAAAACTATGTTTTAATACGTAATGTTTTCACATATAAATGTTTGTTTGTACCATCGATCAGCCAGAAAACGCAAATTCATTTAAGTAACAATGTAGTTAGTATGTTCGTACATTAAATCAAGACAATATTTTGTACACTTTTGTTGTTATCTGTACTGAGACTATCAACATCTTTATCATCGCTGTTACCATCCCATTCCTTGATGTAATGGGCGAGCCTTTGCTTCAACAATGAGAGCTTTCAGTTTAAAACTGTCATTGATATCCTCCGAGAGGATACTAAGAATCTGCATGTCTGCATGGTCTATTGCAACGATTTTTCTGGTCTGTCTGATCCGTTAAGACCATTTTAATACAGTTAATGTCGGCTTTCTTCACTACAATTTAAAACTGTGGTTTTAATGACGAATGATTCTGACACTTCCTTAGATTCCCAGTCTTCAAATAATTTTATGCATGTCTAATTTAACGAAGTCTTTTTGATATTTAGTGATTATGCCAGCATGCACCTTTTATTAAAGAAATAAGCTCTATTTAGCATTATTATCAATTACACTGATGTTACACAGTAATTATTTAATTAAATTGATAGGATTTAAACAATGGCACAGTTATGTCTGCATAATGAACTTTGGATACAACTGCAAAATGACCAATCGTCTGGCATATGAATTTTGGGACAGGTTCTTTAAAAACTGACTGCTGGTTCATTGTTGTAAATAAAACAGCAAATAAGAAGTATAAGAAGTAACGATTGCTTTCATGGCTGTAAAACAATAAATTGCATAATTGTTTTACACACACACACACACACACACACACACACACACACACACACACACACACACACACACACACACACACACACACACACACACATCCGCACGCGCGCACGCACGCATGTTTGATAAATCTATTTAAGCAACTTTTAACATTAGTCTAAATGTAAAAAAAAAACAAAAACAATTAAATAAGGGGGAATATATTAAAGGAAACCGCAACCTAGCGTAAAGTGTTAGTCGAATAATTATTATTACTGTCAAGAATTAGACCAGCCGGACCTGGAAGCGCAATCGGTAGAGCGTCGGCTCCAGGTACGAGAGGCCCCGGGTTCGATCTCTGGCCGCGACATACGAAATTCGTAAAAAATGGTAGTTGTATAGCTCCCTTGCCAACGCTCAAGCAACAATGAGGGTAGTTCCACGACTGGCTGACCCGGTGTCAGGATAATGTGACTGGGTGTGGTATCATGTCATGTGTTCACGGCACGCTATACACAGTGAAGGTAGCACTATATTTGCTTCATTTGGAAACCGTCTCCAGATAACTAAACACTGTTGGAGGGACGATAAACCCAATAAACAGACACAAATTAAACCTGTTCGCTTTTTCGTGACGTGTACTCTTTTTACAAACATGGGCACGTCTAAACATGTCAAAAACGAATTCGCACCGTTATTTTTGTTAGGGCCGCCACAGTAGCATATCACATGACTTCTCTGACGTCAATAATGTCAGGTATCTCAACAAACTTTCTTGTCAATTCGCACTTGTTTCCAAAAACACAAGGCACAAGAGTCGGTGTACACTAAGTAGA
The DNA here is from genome assembly GCA_007844125.1 of Sinonovacula constricta. Lineage (NCBI taxonomy): Eukaryota > Metazoa > Mollusca > Bivalvia > Cardiida > Solecurtidae > Sinonovacula > Sinonovacula constricta. The sequence continues at coordinate 5,306,779 of CM017566.1, read as the reverse complement.
CTTAATATGTTGCCTTTGTCTACGCGATATCGTCTCTACAGCGGTTATGTAACACTACCGTTTTCCCAGGCCCGGCAGTTATGTGTAAGGCAAGGAGTGTCCAGAATACTACACGTGCAATGGGTATGCGGCATTGTGACAGAGTGTAATATTAATCAAAGTTTGATTCCATGTTTGGCACTATTACTCAATTTAAGAACAATCTGTTAAAGAAAATGTGAAGCTATCAATATAGAACAGCTTATTATTAGAGTTTAATGCATTTGTATCTTTCAGATTAGTCTACGAAATTCCTGCACATCGCAGGTATTTATCCATACAATATAAACAAGTCATAAAGTACAATTGCCCACTGAATGCACTTGTTTTATGAAATTAATGATATACCATTTTATATAGACAGGCAATATTAACTGCTGATTGGCCTCCGACGACGAAGCGTGGTAAAAAGTATGGCGCAGCAAGCACGCGCTTTCTATCGGTACAAATCACGAGTGACCCTCAATCGGAAGTCCTCGGGTAATTCCGTCCTCGGGACAATCATCCCTCAGATGTATCTGGTGCATTGATACTTACTGAAATCACGATCGTTTTGTAAGCTGGAAGTCGAAAGGAGAATATGCCTATGCAGTTCGCACAAAATAAAAAAAGCTGCAATCGTTTGACAGCAGCGTTTCTGCTGCGCTTGGTAAATTAAAGTTGGATGATTTAATATTAAAGCCGCCTCAAATTGAAGTTTTACAGGCATCGTGATAAAGTAAGCTGTCACCCGAGCTGCCATCTTTGTTTTGAAGTCTGTCTTAAAAGTAGTCCATTTAGCGAAATGGCCGAGGTGATCCGACTACCTACATACATCCGACAGATAATTCGTGAATTATCCGAGGTGTTCCGATTGGAGTGACCCTACGCAACTTCCGAGTCTAGCAACATTAGGGGCGACACAAACCACAAGGGGCATATATATAGTGAAAATATGAAACGACACATCAAAATGGAGCTCCCCTTAAGTTCTTCGTTTTTCCTCGTAAATTTAAGTCATCTTCTGCTTTTTGATCTAATTCACCTCACCTCACATTGTTTAAATATTAATTGGTATCGATTTAAACGCCAAATATGTCAATGCTGTGATTCCCTTTAAGTTATAAAATTATCATTCATTTCCGACACAAATACTCTATTGAATGAGACATGCTCTCACATGATTTACTCGTGTCATCTGGTTACACGCGGATATTTACCATTGGTGCAAGAGTAATTTTGTTAAACAATGTAGCCAATCCAAGGTTCGAACATGTGGACTTACCGACTGCTTTATCGAATGGTGCTACAGATCTATTGAAGTACTATTTCAATATTTTACCTGGTTTATAGTAAAGCTTAATGTAGCATATTTTCAAAGAGTTCCAGATCTTTAGATAGGTAAATAAGAAAAGGTCCTATCAAAATTTCCACAGATATTTAAATTTTATCTACCAGTAGACAAAGGCAAACAAGGTAAATGTCAATGTGACAAAAACAAAGCGACGAGACACAAAACACATAAAGAAAAATGTCGTTGGTTTACGCCTGATTGTCTCTTGTTTTCTATGCTATTGTGAAAGGATTCATCTTTAGCAAAGTTCTGTGTAAACTATGTGCATCTCTATAAAATCTTTTCTTAATCCATGGTTATAATTTGAAGCTGAACAAATTTTAATATAGATATTTTATTTTCTCTGTCCAAAATGACATTCACTGCAAGTGTCATTTGTTGGCACAGAGGGAGTAGAAAAAACCGTATTTCAGCATTCCAATAAAGACAGCATCCACTGGTTTAAAGTTGACGGTTATGTATAGATATAACTGGCACACGAAATTTGCCATAGTCGTGCAAACTTTCGAATCTTTCGAACTCTTGTTTATTATAAAACCTATTTACATAACATGGTTAATAAAATAGAGATATATTTGTTACTGTATAAACTTTAAATTTCTCTCTGTAAAACTTTCTTCATACCAGAAGTATGTACATATGCAAATTGCAAAAAGTCTCGTTTTGAGTCGATATAGTGCTTCAGAAAGTTAAATACTTATATCTGATTCAAAGATAAATATATGACCAGTCGGTTGACATGATATATGATGAATAAAATGCTTGAATCAAAATATATCTCCGTCTTGAAGTAGAAATCCATATCGTCTGGATGTTTCGTGTAATAAAAAGAATTAATTCTAAGTAGACCTTGAAGTCCTCTGTGTATTCCTCGTTGAAAAATTGTAATATAATAAAATAGAAACTGTAGAAACTGTAGACATATAATAAAGGAAGTAATGTTTTTATTCGAGAATCACAAACATTTTTATTAGTTTGTACTGATAATTGAGTAACTAGCCAACAGTTGTTTTTAACGCTTAACCTCTCTTTTTGAAATTGATCATATTAGGAAACTCGTGAATTTATATGACCTTAGTGAGCATAGTACACTCTTAAGCAGTGGGTACAATTTCTCCAGAGAAGGTAGCCATGCCCCTGATTAAATATTGGTCGTATTCTTTCGGCATTCGTAATTAATATATAACCATCCCAATTTACTTTTGAGAGTCAAAACGTCTTTTTGTAATTTGGAATACCTGAGTGAATATTTTATATTGTACATTTTGACAATACAATACACTTATTGATTAGGACACAAAGAATATTCGTGTATGTTCATTGCCAGAATCTGTGACCTATATTGCCATATGGAGAATCAGTATAAATCGTATGCAAACCATGGATCTGGTCACTTTTACTCTTTTTATGTAACAATATCATGATGTACAATGCTTTCGTTAATTGTGTGTTATCTTTTCCCAAATGTTATTTCATATTTAACATCTTTGGGTAAATATTACAGCCATTATGACTTTTGTATTCGTTATCGAAATTTTAATTGTTTTAAAATCGACTACATTGTAAAAGGTAAAATTTGCTGTTTAAATAATAATTAACGAAACATTGTTAACTATTGGTTAAGTGCGTGTTATGGAATGAGGATACCAAGGAATGTCTAAGCCTTACTGTACTGAACCAACAGCATTAAGATCAAAGCAAATGCTATGACTTGTAAAATACCGCCTGCCGATATTTTGCCATGGAATGTTCAGATTTCTGCCAGTAAATTTCTTAGTAATGTACAAAGTTGTGAATTTATAAAAAGAAATACAATCAATTAGAAATACTGACTAAATGCTAAATGGTTGTAGCATCCTGTTCATGTGGAGATGGAATTGAGGAACCAAAGTCCAATCTGCATAAAAGGAAATACAGGCAACAATCCTTATAGGATGAATTAAATGACATCAATGGACGAGATGATAAAGATATAAAAGCTCGAAATCAACTATATATTGGTTTTGGCATACAATAAAATAATACCAGCAATATGATTTAACTTACTTTGGCCGTGTATAAACATTTGTATAATGGCATCAAAAGTAAAACATTTTGTTGGCTCTAACAACGCATCACCACACATTTCAGTTAACTGGATGCAGTGACCACTTGAAACATAAATAGTGATGTCTTCACCGTTTTATCACTACGTTACACCTGGCATGTTAACACTAGTCACACTATCGTTGACTTGACCATGCCATAATACACACTTTTACTTTCATGTTTTATTTATAACACATTTATACATATCCGAAATACATTACTTTTCATTTTGCCACAATCTTTATCATCTTTAAATAAAATATTTCAAATTTAGTGTTCTTAATAAGGTTATGAAACAGAAAATCATTATCAATATGTAACCTGACGCATTTTGGTTAAATCGTCTATGCAGAGTTCATAGCATTTGATTTTGTTCTTTGTTTTTTTCTAGCATAGTATATTCTTTCAAAATGATGCAACACCAATAAGTTAAAGAAACAATAAAAATAACTTTTTATGATATCAGACATTCGTATGATTGTGTAATGTATGATTAAATTGTAATTTTGCTAGTCAAGGCTCATAAGATTGTGTATCACAATCCGTACATATAGTTTTGTATTTAGATAATGGTAAAAACACCTGTCAAAAGCTAACATGTAAACCTGAGGTCATTGTTGTCCTTAAAATAATAAGTAATGTAACAAAAGTGATATTTTATGATAACATATATGTAAATGATGCTTTAATACATATGCACGTTGTTATGCCCAAACATTCTCACCGTTAGGTCTCATTTATAATTATGTGTGCGAAGGAATATTTTTAAAACTGTTATTTCACGTTGTCCCTCAAAGTAAGTTGTTGTCGCCGCGTATGAACCCGGCGTCCATTGACAATCGTTCCTGGAAAATTCTATGGGTGGCGCCATGTTGTTCTAAAAACGATGACGTGCAGCGCTTCCATTCATAAAAATTTGGGTATTATTTAATTTTGCTGGTGAATACCAGAAATTAGATTGTAATTTAATATGATGCTACATTACTTGTCATATAAAATTGTAAATGTCCCATATGTGTTATGTATGATTTGTTTAGTTTCATTTGCATTGGTTACAATGACTAACTATGTACAAGTTAAATGTATACTCTGTTCTTTTTTATTCCGACAGATGCATCCAAAGACATTTTGTTTCTGCAGATAATTAAAAGGCATGAACATTTGACGTCTTTTAATAACGACATGGCTTTGCTGCTTCTGGTCGGTGTGTTAAAATGTTCCATTTTTGAACAGGACCACGAAAATAACAACATGTACACTTAATCTTCTTGCCATATTTCAGTTAACTGTTTGACATGCATTTTAAATGTTTATAAGTATCATACGAAGTCACATACCCTGTTATCGTGTACACTACATTAAAAACCATCATGAATCAGTACAATATATACCAGGTCTTAAATACAAATTAACATAGTATGGTACAACGCTCCGTTTTATCATTTGTGTTGCCGGGTGATAAGGAAAGAATATTTCTGGTTTCCTCAGTCGTTAGAACATTCGCATGTTATCGAAGAGTCCCGGGATCGCGTCCTGGGCTGGCTGCACATTTCTATCTTGATGTTATTGACACTTGTAACATGTTTGTCTTGTTTTGTATTTGTAAGTGTAAGAATGTCGACTTTATATCATATAGATGAACTTCGACAGGAGTCTTAAGAATATTCGTGTACTGTCGTGATGAGATCAAACTAATTAACATCAATGGATTTCATTTTGCTGGAGAGGCAATAAAGTAACGTTTTTGACCCTTGACAATGACACAAAGATCAATACAAAATTTGAAAGTGATTTGCTGAATCATGCAAACATCTTCAACAAGTGTTTGGCCTTCAAATTTACGGACATCAATAAGGACGGCATCGAAACAAACATTTGCGCACACCTTTAGTTAAGTCGTTTTGACAGGAACTGGAATGCAGGCGGTCTAGACTTTTGAGATTTAAAATTTCTAAAATTAAAGACATTTGACAAACCCGGTGTTTATCTTGGAACAGACACCCTCATTTGCACAGCAAATTAACTTAGCAGTATCACAAGCCTATGGCCCTGTCACATATGGTATGTAAATATATAATGGTAGGTCAAAATGACATTGTCACGTGTACAAAACAATGTTATCACCGGAAAGATCTAATACAAATGACCTAGGAAAGAGCATTTATTTTAACATCTATTTTAGACAAAAAAATATTTGAATATTAAAGTCCATTTTCACCGTTTATATTTCCAATACTACTTAGTTCGATCTACTTTATTGGTCACATAAACATTTTTGATGAACTCAAACCTTCAAGAAGTTCAAGGTTGGAGCGCTCCAGAAACCAGGTTTAAGGATTCCAGTCGGTCCTTTCGTTAGCCGGTAAGTGCTGTTTTTTTCTGTTTGTGTCTTATGTCTCGTCTGTGGGCTTTGTCACTTTTAAATAAACCGTGTTAGGTAGTTTAGATTTAAATAAATGTGAAAATTCTTATAGGACATTTCTTTTTTATCATTGAATTAACCTTCAAAGGTTAAAATTGTCTCATGAGATCAAGCTTATGGTAAATAAAATTGTATCTGGTGCATATGTGTTTTATGAAAGCATACTTTAAACCACAAGTTATAATTAAACATATCAACATCTAATGTTTTGCGTTGACATAAGTCGCTTGTACCATTGGCAGATTCCTGACAGAGAGGAAATTTGTCGATATATTATCTTTGTTCGATAATGTTTGTTCAGAAGACAGGTATGCACTTTCTGTCACTCGGTGTAGTCGAATCATTATCTCTATTTGTACGAACATCAAACAGTTAAATGGTTCATGATGTAAAAAATAACCATGGCACAACTAGCTCATGTGCTTTGCCGATAAGCTTTTTGTCTTAATAATATTATAATTGACAACTCTGAAAATGAATTGAAACCGTTTTGATAATAATAAAAACGAATTCAATTTATGGTTACATCGCGCTTTTTGCCATTTTCCAAATTCAGTAAGTGAACAATATCTTATCTTTATTTTAGACAATTATGCTGAAGATTTTTTTGATGTATCTAATTGAATCACCGACTCCCTTATTTTTCCGAACTTTGAATTTATTTTTAATATTCTACACATTTCCATTAAGAAAATATGTGGGTTGTCATTACAATTATATCTAAACTTTTGCATAAACTCGAAATCTATTATCCCAATGTCTATTTTATAATTGAAAGTATTATTTTCAGTGTATTGTGTCGGCGTAATTTATACAGTTTTATAATTGACTTGACTCTTATGAGTCCATTTCTGCAAAAAAGGAACCAACTTATTGAAAGTAAATTATAATGAAACTTGCATAAAAATGAAAACGTTCCTATTCCAATTAATCTCCAGGGAAATCATCACCTTTCTTTCCATATTCATGGTATGATCCGTTTTCTTAGTTCTGGTTGATTAAAAAAATGTCATATATATATATATATATATATATATATATATATATATATATATATATATATATATATATATATATATATATATATATATATATATATATATATATATCTTCATTATTTCATGTTAATATACTTTGCACCTATTTTGGAACTTCCTCTATGTACATTTTAAACTATAGTCATAGTTGCTCCCAGCACGAACTATTTTAAAAATGTAAATATCTTTAACTTATTGTTATGTTGACATGTTTACATGACTAATCAAGGAAGTGAAATAACACAATATAAGTTGGGCCCTGAGATCTATGTTTCAACAATTGGTTCAAGTATCAGACATTGAATACATGGGTCGGAATATGGTAATATCGCATAACCAATAATATACACATTGATATCAATGTATAAGTATTACGAATAAAATGATGTGAAATAATGAAAAGGTTAACTTAATTAAATTCTATTGTCTGTTTAATATTGGTAATTTCTTAAATCGAATTTTAAGCTATATATTCTATATAGCATTAATATAATTCTAATTATTAGAGAACCATTTATTAAATCACTTTAATAAACTTATCGCGAATTACACTGATTGGAAAGTAATCATACTGAAAAAGTTACCAACTACATAGAATCAAATCCCGTAGGACGTATTTGTTTTAATCAGCTAGCTTCCGTGAAAAGTAATGCAAAACTAACATGACGGCAATTTATATTAATAAGTATATTAATTTCCTATATTTAAGTAGCACAATATTGTTTTCACGAATGGATTTCTACTCAAGGTAGTTGAATGATTACATTAACTTGTTTATATTAAGTCTTTGTTCTTGTTTGGATTTGTTATTATTTTTAGATACTAAACTTGTTACTTTTAAGATTTTAGATAACAATTATTCGGTCATGCTGACTTTTTAACGGTGGCCAAATGTTGATAGTAATGTTTCCCATGGTTTTATTAATGTCGGTATTTTATAACTGAGGTGAAAACTAAGCACGTGCTACTTTTAAAGAATAAAGAGGATGACTAAACAAAAATTAAGTTAAAAGAATTTTGTGCACATTGTTTTCATGTTCCAGACGTTAGAAAACATGCAAAACATTTGACGTTTATATAAATCTACCAAATCAGAGTTTGTTATGGTACTTTTCTGAGCATTTTAATTTGGATATATTAATCCTTAGACCTAGAACCATTGATGCCGAAAAGTATTGGCAAAGGTCACTCCTATGGATTTTGGTATTTCTTAGTTCCGTGTTTCACATACATATCTAATAATAATGTTCTCCATCTAGTTGTTTTCGTTGCTGTTGATTTTTAATAGGGATCCATAGAGAATACCAACCGTGTTACAAATATATATTTTGAAAGTACTTAACAATTTAATAAAAAAGCTAAACCTAAAATAGCAACAAAACATTATTTAAATATAAGATGCATTTACAAATCTTAATTAAGATATGGAAACAACATCCACGTCATAAACCTTTTGCGATCTAAACATAATAATAATTATGATCATAAATAACACGAGCATGAAATTTGCTTTTCAATGTTTTATAAAATGATGCATATAGCAGATAGCTTGTTAAACGTTGTTTAAGCTTACAATATAAAGATATTCGCGACAAATCATTTTCGATGTTGCATCTATTTCAACATGAGATATATGTTAAAATTCAATGCTAAATTTTAAATGATATTGCCTTTAACATTTTTAAATGGATGCATAATATGAATTGAGGAATAACAATAAGCACAGTAGGACCTGCACGAAATAACTGTATACTTTACTCTAAAGAAGAACACACTATTTCAACAAACATATCATGCCGTTTGTTTTAAATGTTCTGAACACGCTACCTTGTCGTACTGGTTTTTCATTGTAACTAATATGTCTGCTTTAAAATTGAACAATTTGTTCTATGCGCAAACGGGGAATTTTATCCGGACTAAATTGCGTCTGAGATAACCTAAGTAGTATTAATTTTGAGCAGAGTGCGTTGTCAATTTGCAGTCAAGCCTAAACTGACAATACATAGTGCTCGATCGAAACTAAAATATATAAACCAGTCAAAGCTACATTATATAAAAAGTTAATGTTTTGTTATTGAATAACTGATGGAACATTGGTTTTATTTGCATTACTTTTTCTTTGGGAAATAATACCCAATATGATCAGGAATTTGTAAGATTTGGAAACCAGGTTTAAGCTACAGAGGAGAGCTTTTCGCCGACAGACCGTTCCAATGTCCATGGTTATTCATCTTTTTCTTTATGTGTTTATTGTCCTTCCTCTGTCTTTCAGTGTCCTTTTTAACTTATGCATAAAGTATGAATATACCTCCGTTAATTGGTAGTTCAAAGTATACTATGTATGTTGTATTAAAAATTCACTTTCGGGTTTCATTGAAATGCATGCCTTTTATTAAGCTTATGGACACTTATGCAAATATACTGATAGATAAACTTTCTTGGCACTTTCTCAAACTAATTAGTAGGTGTATTAGATGAAACGATAATATGACTTTCTTTATATACTTAATGAACTGACAATAAATATTGAATACATTTACCTTTACCGAGCAAGTGAACAAACAGTACCAGAACGTTACTATGAAATATTCCTAATGTGTCAAACCTAAATATCTTCTTCAAAATGATTTCCTACACTTACATCCAACTTAAAGCTAATAGTTCATATTCTGTCTTATTATTATATTGACATACGTTTCTTTGTTATCAGCCATAACATTTCCATTTATTGTTTAAATTTGTTTTTTTTTTTTTTTCTTTTCAGGAAATAATTTGACCCTAAAAACAAAGTGATAAGGCGACTTGCTCTTTAATATTATTTTTTTTATATTTGCAAAAAAACGTCCACAACACGCAAATACTAAAAAACACAATACCCAAATACTACAAAACACGAACGTTTGTGTTATATATGGATGTGACCTGAACAAACGATTTATTATTGACGTGTTGAGCATTTTAACTGCCTATGTTCACCGAGTTTTGACGCGATAACCTGCCAAGCTAAAACCCCTCGTGCATTTTTTTTGACAATTCCAAACAGAAGATACACAGATTTTAAAGTAAATGGTATTGACTTTGCTTGAATGTGCATTGGCTTAGTTGTTTATGGTGACATATCCATATTCCAGGTTTGATATAATTTATTTGGCAACTTATCGACACAAGTAAGTTTATATGGTTACAATAATTTGGGAGATTGTGCTTTTCATACGTAAATGGAAAATTTATTAATTTAACACACTTAATCATTCAGTGAACATTTCTTTCTAATCTTCATAGCAGCTAGTTAGTTCTGTCAATCATGTATGTCTTACGAATAGATACTCCCATTGAAAAATGCTTCGTTTATTGTAAGGAAAATGATACCGGCAACATATATAGATGTATAAACAAATAATGAATAGCATAGGAAAAGCGTGATATAACAGTCAACAATGTATGACACTTAAGCTTACATACAAAATGTAGTACTAGAATAAAGACTCATTATACATGGTAAATATGAAAGCGACAAAGCACACTAAGATAAGACGTAACATTTAAAAGAGGAAAGCAAAAGTAATTGAATGAGAATTGTTAGTCGGCACAATGAAGCCGAAAGCGGTGCTTAAACCGTCCAGATTTAGTAGTGCTCTTACCTCTAACATTGGGCGTATTTATTCTTAAGACACACCCTCTAAATTAAATATATCTTGAAAGTAAAACAACTTCATTATACATTAGCACCTGCATTATGTCAACAATTATAAAATAATATAATTTGCAAGCAAACGTAAATCCAGTGTGATTTATCTTAATGTCTTTTTAGAATAAGATAAATGTTGGAATAAAAATAATAAATATAATAATAATAATAATAATAATAATAATAATAATAATAATAATAATAATAATAATAATAATAATGATGATGATGATGATGATGATGATGATGATAATAATTCTAATAATAATAATTCAAACTAATACAATAATGAAATTCCAAAGATTTTTTGCTTAATTTCTGTTTCAAAAGTAGCATGTTAATTATCTGACTCCGTCATCTTATAAAAAACGTTTTTCTTGTTATTTTCTGTTGTTTTTTGTGGTAAAGAGAATGTCAACACAATATCAAACTGAAGTTGCTGATTAAATTCGGTTTTGTCTGATCTGAAAACAACACTATCTTTTTGATTGAGGTCAACGCACTGTGTTTTCGCTTGTGTAAAGAAATGAGTGGATCAAGAAGAATAATGAATTACCAAAAATTGCCTAATTGAACGTGTCCAATAACATGTTTTACCTCCTGATGATTTGAAAAGGAAGTTGATTTTAAGTGGTTATGAATGACTTTCAATTGGATTTTAGTCACTTTAAATAGTATGGGTCAGGAAATCCTGGATATAACTAGAAGAACAGATTGTTTCAGATTGTTTTACTAGAGGATGATATTTTTTATTTGTATATTGTCTGTTTTTGAAGAATGCCAGTTTTGATCTACAACCCTTATGATAGGTACTCTATATCTTTTCGGAAAATATTTCTTTGTCCTACAAGAATATTTAACCTGTGCTTGTATAACTTGAATCAATGATGATACCTTATTTTAAATATTACATTTTTTGCGATTTAATAATTGGGTTTGAAGCGAAGTGTGGGACGCTGAAGGCAAAATGCCCTTTAAGCATTTTTTGTTACCCAATATAACCAATAATGTTGCAGATTTATGTCTTAACAGTGATTACATTTTAATATGTTAACAAATGTGACTCGAACATTGTTTTTTAAGTAGGGAAACATATAATAATCATACTATTATTTCTTTTTTTCCATGAATTTTCTGTTTATAATGTACATAAATATCAACATATAATACAAGGTTCATAACCGTTTCAGTTTTAATATAAAACATTGGATAGATAAACTTGTTTTCAATAATTACAATGGTAAACTCGTTTAAAAAAGGCAGAATGCCGTCGCATTTGGATTTTCCGGGAAAAAAAATTCTGCCAATCGTAGGGTTTGTCGTTATTTTGATGACGACAGGGCGTATTAAATAATCGCTCGTTTTTGTCTTGATAACGTCAAAATAAATTGAAAATCGAAACAATTTTGTTCTACATTGGAAGTAAACTGACGAGAGTTCACAAATAGCAAATAAGTGAATTGTATGTCTTTCATATGTAAAGGGTAAACACCTTACTAAATAATCATCGTACAAAATTAATTATGATTTATTTTTTCATTCTAAAAAAACAACGTTTTATTTGTAAAGGATTGCACTAATTTTTTTAAGAACTTACATACCATTCACACCAAATTAACAATGCAAGTGTTTTAAATTCAACACATATGGAATTATATCCTTTGGGCAATTCTAGCGTGTTCATTTAAGATAAAATAAGAGTGCCCCATTTGGAATTGGACATTTATTTTGGATTTTAGAAGGACTTATGGGTTTTAATCAAGATTTCATCGGGACTTAAGTCAACTTAAATTTGATTGCATATTGATGATAAAGTAATTTACTTTGTAAAATTATTGCATTGAACTTGAAACTTCCTTTCATAAAACATATTTTCTTATAAAAACTAGCTGCTTACTTTTCTTTTTGTTGCGCCGTGTTTTTGACTTGACACTTTGTATGAAGTTTGTCTAACGAATACTTTCTTAACGTATTTGTTTATTTTATTATATGTTCTGTGCGTATGTGTATAATACAAGAATGAATGTTCCCGTGACTTAACGTGCATGCGTGTTACAAGGTTGTATATATTTATTTAAGAATGCTTATATTTCTGGTGTCTACTGTATTGTCAATATTATTATGTAAGCAGTTCGAGAACATAGCTACATATATATTGTGTAGGAACTTAAAGGGTTCAGCAACATTTTAACAATTTGCATCGGCATACTAGTTGTTGATCTCATCCTTAAATATTATCGAGCTAGAGCATTGTATGATGCTGATATGAAAACACAACTAATGAACTTTATACTGTTTATACCTTTTTACTAAAAACGCATTGTTTAATCAAATTTTATTTGAAAAGCACCTGCTATTCCAGAAAAATAAAAGTTAAACAACGGGAAAATGGCTACTAGATGATATAACATTTTTTTGGTGTGTCATGATATGTTGCTACATAAGGCATATATTAAACATCAAAAAACAAATTTACAGGAACGAACAGATATAAACACAATGAAAGTTGAAAATTTAGTTCTATAGAATGACTGTAGCGGGTCCTGTTTTATGCGTTGACTTTCTGCGTCGTATCCAACAATATTATAATATATCAAACTGGTCAAACATACTGCATGACAGTAACAGATATTACAACGTCTTGGACATTTTTTTTCTAAAAACCTCCTAATCGGCCAAGAACAGCTCGTGTGCATAGTTAATCGAAACAAATAGTTTTGATTTTCAGTATTGAACATTAACAAATTTGCCATGCAACGCCATTTAAAGGATGCATTCTTTGGGATAGCAGTAATTGTCTTTCAATGTTTGGTCAGAATGCACCAGTTGCCTTTTTCTCTTTTTACTAAGCAATGTTGCTAAAATTGTAATTCAAGTTAAATCTAGCTATCTTTGATATTTCATAACTATTACAGGATTTGTTTTAATGATAACCTCATATAGATCCAATTAAAGCTAAAGTAATCTGCCTCTTGGCTCAAAATATGTTTTCCTGTATCTTCTCCCAGTTACAATTTTATAGACTTTTGATAATCAATTTGTGCAATGTGTTGTCAAAGTGTACACAGTAATCTTTGTTATGTTTGACATCGAACCATACATGTCCCCGTTTTATCTCTTTTAAAACATGATTCAAACCATAATCTTAAAACGACTTTCATTGTTATAAATAAGAATATATGACAAAGTCCTATGAGTATTGCAACATATACCAAACTCCGAAAAGGCACAGAACAAAGGTATTTCACATGCAAGCCAAGCGAAAAGTAAGAACATTTTGTGATGAGTCATTTAAGGAAAAGAGCAAACCCGACAGTTACCGCCTTGGAACGGTCAGTCGGAAATATGGACCGACTGGGGTGCTTAAACCGGTTTTACAGAGCTCTAACCTCGCACTTCCTGACGAGTTTCTCAAATGCAAGCAACGAAAAGAAAAACGATCTACTAGTATTTGAAAACAAAAATGTCCATGCGCTGATATTTTCTATACGTTATGACGAAAGTAGTGAGGTCATCGAAAAATAATGTCAACATAGTGTTCAGAAAAGGAATATGGTTTTATTTCGATTTGAAAAACAACACAAAAAGGGTTGACCACAAATAAAATTAACTTTCTGAATCATGAACAAACATGACCAGAGACGAATAAACGGTTGTAGCATCCTGTTCATGTGGAGATGGAATTAAAGAACCAAAGTTCAATGTCCATCAAAGGAAATACACGTAACAATCCTTATAGGATGAAATAAATGACAACATGGATTACATGCACGGGGAGATTTTTTACGACCGCCACACTGCACAAGTAACATTGTTGTGATCATGAATAAGAATATATGACAAAGTCCTATGAGTATTGCAACATATACCAAACTCCGAAAAGGCACAGAACAAAAGTATTTCACATGCAAGCCAAGCGAAAAGTAAGAACATTTTGTGATGAGTCATTTAAGGAAAAGAGCAAACCCGACAGTTACTTTATTGATAATAATTCATTGCCTGATGCTTCAATGTTGTAACTTGATACGTATCTGGCCATCAAGGTATGTCATTGTAGTGACATGACTATACCTGTCTTAAGGTCATCATACTAAAAATACATTATTTCAAAATAAAATCAAAGAAGACACTTTTAATATATATGTGTATTATGCTTCCTAGACCATCAAATGTCATCATGGTGATAAACTAAATAATTATGATACAGGTTTTTTGTTTGTTTGTTTGTTCTTGTTTTTGTGTTAAAGCAATGGCATTTGCCTTAGATAACAACTATGTGTCCGTTAAAAGAAATTGTATGTGTTAAAGCATAACTCTCGGCATAGCCATTTGCTCTTATTAAATAAAATGTGCTATTTATGTTCTTTATCTTAACTGTTCGTTAAGGATTATGAGCTTTGAGTAGTATTTCATATAAAAGGCAGTTTGTGTTTTCTTGGATACACTTGTTTTCTTGCAACTTGGTTGCAACACTCTCCAAGTGGCTCTGAATCAAGTTTTGTTTGTCTTTTCATACAAGGTTTAGCATGCAAACGGGTTTTTTTTTATCAAGACCTTTGCCTCTGACACATGCTGTAGTTTATAAACGAGTCGGTAAATGGAAGTATAAAGTCAGAAATGATAATTATACTACTAAAACACATAAAAGGGCAAAGATAGTATCAAATATCCTTTTGCTGCGTCTGGAAGACATATCGTATTTATATCCTATTTATGTTAAAGATACATCGTTAAAGCACCATTCTTTTACTATTATTCAATTTACTTAATCCAAATTACCAAACTGAAACGGCCCTAGCCACGTGATAGAATCACTGGCATGTCACTCCTCTTGCTTTTCGTTACATTACAGCGTGCATTTGAGTCCCTGGATGGTAAAAGTAAATGACTTGGAGAAACATTCCAGCTGAACTTCAGTGCATCCGTGGTTATAATTATAGAACGTTTTTTCTCTATGTCCAGATGCAAATAAAAAACAATAAGCATCGCTCTAAGTCAACTAACGGTCATCAACCTTAAACGTAATTTTAATTAGTATTCAATTAATAAGGTTGGGATACGTAAAAACTTAAGAAGGTTCTAAAAGAAGAAACATAAATGATAAAATTTGAATACATATTCCAATCAATATGATACCAAGGATTAAATAAATTGGTATCTTTTATCGATTATAATCAATACTTATGATTACGCTTACCACCAAACCACGATTTATAATCACTATTAGTACATGTTTATCTGATGAGAAACACAATTAACAGTTAACATATGCTATCTTGCATTAACTATATTCTACAAGCAATACAATATAACCTTGAACAAAGGATGCTATCAAATAAGAACCAATGTAGATTAAGTATTAGGAATTAGAGAACCGATCTTAATAAGAGCATTTAAATGCGACAACAGTATAATTGGGAAACACTAATACATTGTTAATGTTTGCTCGGAAGACAGTTATGCACTTTCAGCCATTCATTGTGTGATGTGCTGAGACTGATCAATTTAGATGTCTACTTAACAACAATCATTTGCATTAAATATTTAAAATATAATTTCCCCGCATTTTATTTGTTATAAAAGACAAAATAATCTTATTCTGTTGAGTTTATTATCTCATTTCTTGGTAAATTCATAGATAATGTTTTCAAGATCAAAGTATTTAGAATAGAAGTACAGGCCATGACAAGATAAAGAGACGGATATTTTAAAAGTTATACAAACATTTATACAGACACTCAGGCTTAATTGGCAGTAAAATAACTATTAGTATGTTTTAAATGTAGTTAGAATGATTCTTATCACCATTTTAACTTCTCCCCTCATACTAATACGATATAATATGGACTATATCAGTATCATTTTACGTCACTTCTTACATCTATGTATACGTCGTGGTTTGCACAATTTTGCTACAAACGAATATATTTTTTCTAATCTGTATTCTGCACGGCTTGATCTTTAGAAAACCTACTGAAGAGATTTTTATAGCGTGATAAATCTTGTTTCAGCACATCAGCCGGCCATATATGCAGACTGACCGTTCCAGGCGTTAACTGTCGAGCTTTCTTTAGCTTAAGAATATAAATCAAACTCAGTCGCTTCATGCGTTGTTTCGAAGCAGAAATGCGCAAGTATGATTCAAAATCAATTGCGGAGATGCCATAAATATATGAAATTTGCATAAGGATGAACACACATTTCTAACTAAAATATATTCGAGGAAATATTTATGTCTATGCCAAAAATTAAGAGAAGAACCGTCATCCTCAAATAATTAGTTAATATAGTTTTTTTATAAAATGTATATTCTTATTAAAAAATCTTAATGTTAGAAAATTTAACGACAAATGAATCACTAAATAAAATCCTCGACACGCGAGACTTTCATTAAAATCACTTGCCGTCATTTAATTGTGTGTGGTGTTACTCTCATGGGTTTTAAACATAATTGAAATGTCTTTCAAAAAGATTATTCTCTTTATATAAATCCCTGTATATCTACAACAGCGATTTATTAAGTGTACGTTAATTCTTTTCAATAAAAGCTTAACAATTAACTTTACAATTGTGACATTTAATTAATTGATTAAAATAAATTCAAAGGATTTTCTATTTACTTTAGAATTAAGCTTCGGTAATTGCTTAACATTTAGTAGAAACTGCCATTACGTGGTGTCATTAAACTTGTTGTTACGTATTGCCTATCAAATATGGTAAAATGTAAAATATATTTATTTTTACAAGACTTAATATATCATATTTTTTAATTTTAACATCCCTATTATTGTACCAGCAATATCTTATTACATATATCATGTATTACAACAAAAACATTGCCCAAAAAAGGGTTATCATAACCCCACCCCCCCCCCCCCCCCCCCCCCCCACCCCCACCCACCCACACACACAAAAAATAAATAAATAAAAATAAAATAAAATAAATATCAGCAAATTGACGCGTTAGTACAGCCGATTTTGACACGTATAATCCTATATCAAAAATAATCAAAACGTTCTTTTGTCTTAAATGTTTAGTAACCATAACCTTACAGTAGATTTACATAAACAAGCCTTAAACATTTTGATACTGTTTGGTTTTCTCGATAAGATGACGTTAATTAATACTGTGTTTTATAAGTAATATAGCCTACAGCATTGACAAGAACCAGAATAAATGTTTGGAATTTAATTCTTTTACTGCGAACGATAAAGGACATTGTCATGCTTAAGAATATTGATTTAGAAAACGCAAAATCTCATTTCAGGTACTGCTCGTTATAATTATATCACACTGATACAACATATCTGCATTCTCTTAAAAAATCTACAATAAACACTATTTTGTACATAATACATATGTCAATACCTGCTTTGATTTGTATTATGGTAATCTTTTTTCTTCAGCAGCTTTTATGTTTATAATGCACTTATATGGCATTTAAATGATCTAATAAACGGATAAAACACGTAGTTTGTCTGCATGTGAGTTTTGACATTTTTCACCGTTACATATTGCCGCTAATGCAGCTTGGAATTGAGTTAACGGAACATTACCGAAGCTAAATACACGTTACACTATTTGAACTGTGAGTAATATCTCATCCCAACATATCAGTACATGTAAAACCTACATGCTTATACGACAGTAGCATTAAATTGT
This sequence comes from Sinonovacula constricta, assembly GCA_007844125.1. Taxonomy (NCBI): domain Eukaryota; kingdom Metazoa; phylum Mollusca; class Bivalvia; order Cardiida; family Solecurtidae; genus Sinonovacula; species Sinonovacula constricta. The sequence continues at coordinate 5,288,509 of CM017566.1, read as the reverse complement.
TGTTTATTAGCAATATATTAATCTGAAGTATAAAACCTGTTTACTATTTAAAGACTGAGCTTGCTGTTCGAGTTTTTAAATGAATATACAAGTATTTATAATCCCAATACATATTAATGGAATAATTTTCCCAAGTGCATTGAAGATTGTGTTATCTATATCAATACATCATAGTGTCGGTATGGTGAAACATTTTATTAAAACCATTATAGTATCAAAAGGAAAAGATTCTTATGAATTTGTTTTATTTAATCAGTTACCATTTAATTCTTAATTGAAGTTTCAATCAATTTCTGAATGTCAAAATGTCTATGATTTGTAGTACACGGAATATTATACATAGGTTGATTCTCACTTGATTTAAGAATCTATTTTAAATAGCTATTGTTGTATTCCATACTGAAGTGGTTTTTCAACCGAATAACCGTGGCTCGCGTCTATGACAATAACTGTCTTGGTTTTTAATATGGGTTATCTTAATATTAAATGGCAATGTATTATTATTAATAAAACAATGAAACACACGTTTTGAACACCTTATGGTCTACTCATCTTTAATTCCCGATTTCACGACGACGTATTGTATAAAGACAGAAAAAAGAAAATACGAAAAGATCCTATATAAATTACCACGGATATTTATATCTGAATAACATCTTGACGAAGGCAAACAGGATAGGGTTACTAAAACTACTACAACAACAGTTACTGCCTTGGAGTTGAAAGTCCGCAAAAGGACCTACTGGTGCGCTGGTTTGCGGAGAGCTCCATCCTTGCACTTTCTGGATCTTTTTTTATCAAACAAAATATTCAATCAAAATCAGCATCAACAGCATCCACCTGCATCGTTAGTCAAAACTGATAAAAGGAACTTATATACTGACAAAAAAGCTATTACATTGTATTATAATTAACTATCAACATAGGTACATTACGTACAGGAGATAAAAGCCTGGGCAACTTCAAAAATACAAACAACAACAGATATTGAGCCAAAACGGGCTTTAGCCATCAACTCAAACGAAATACCTCTAGACAAAGAAACAGTGTAAATGAAAAAGTAAACAAATACACAGAGGTGAGACATTACACATATAAATGACCGACTGGGGTGCCTAAACCTGGTTTGTGGAGCGCTCCAAACTCGCACTTGTTGTAGGTTTTTCAATCAAACAAACAGTATAAAATACCCCATCTAAGCAAGACAACTAACAACAAACACCTGCCTAATAAAACTGATAAAAAGATCTTATATACAGACAAAATAACTCTTACTATAATAAACCACATATGTACAGTTGATAAAAGCCTAGGCAATCTAAAGTTCTAAACGAGTACGGGATATTGAACCATTATGGGCTTTAGCAGTACTCTTCATCTAATCATTTATCACTACGCCAAAGCTATTTACAGTATCGGCTAATTACATTTGATATTGCATTTTATATTAATGTTTTAAACTTTGGTAGCATTCACCTTTAAATCTTGGGACGGATTTAACAAACATTTGCCATATTTTATTGCTAGAAACAACAGTTTTAGTCTATTCTATGATTATTGCGGACTCACTTTTAACAAATGTTTGTACATTTGTTCGTTAATCGACATCATGTTTCGAAAACACTTTAACATAAATATTATGAAGGAATACATGTGGTGCAATTTAAAATGTTGTTATGCTGAATACATAAATACATTGATGTTGATCTTAATTAAAATGAAACAGCTGCGTTCGAATGCTTCTAAAGTTATGTAAAGCAGAAAATTGTGAAGCTAATTATTTACGTCATTATAACAGCTTACTTTTGCAAGCATATTTCAACAAATACGACAATAAAAAGGCATTATTTGAAATCCATCAAAATACTCAGTTCACGATACAGAATATGATACAAATGTATGTCCGAAGTGAGTCTTGACCTAACACTTAAAGTCGTGCGACAGTTGTGGGCCAGTCGTGGTACAGTCATGGGCCAGAACAATCAGTAAAAGAGTTAATACACATTAAGTCAGGTGCCCTTGAACACATGGGCTTTATGGCATCTTGACTCTCTGCTAAAATCTATGACAAGAGAGACGATTTTAACTTCAGTATTGTGAGTTATCCATACCTTGACGGGAACTCACCTCGTGCTTCTTCCTATGGTATTTACATATCCCAGCTTACAAGGTTTGCACAAGTTTGCCCTAAAGTAGAAGATTTAAATACTAGAAACCGGTTTATTACTTTTAAATTGTTATTACATGGCTTTCGATTTCACAAATTACGGAATGCGGTTTCAAACTCCTTTCACCGCAGTGATTTTATTGTTTGTTTTGTTTTTTGTTTTCTCTTTCATCGCACCGGCACAATTATGGTTATATTGGCGACGTACAGCTAATCATTGTTAGAGGCAGACCCCAGCCCTACGTCTGGTTAGAATTTTCGGCGCACCGTAGGTTAGCTGGACAATCTCCCAACATGAAAGCTCTCGCCGTTACCGGGACTCGAACCCACGCGGTGTGGGGCTGAGGAATTTCAAGTCAGCGACAATTTCAAACTGTCGGATACAACCTTTGAAAGGAATGCACTTCAAACATTTTTACACATTAATAACACCTTAAATTGCTTTTCACAATACATCCGACAATATATTTTTACCTTTTACCTTTCAACATTTTTCGATATTATACAATTTGACTAAAACACACATTTAAGTATTATTTACAATGATACACGTGACAGTTTATTTTACATATTTTACTAACACATTAATTTACAGGATTAATTAATAACGATACATGTAAAACCAAACTAAAGTTCTCCGTAATAGATAAAGCTACAAAAGACTCCAACGAGTAGTTACTTTACATGACTGCATCGATTGTAATAGTGAGAGCAAATATTGAAATAAGAAAATCAAATAGTCACTCATATATCACAACGAAGTAAGCGTTCATTTGTCGAGCATTTTATTACGGATATTGATGTTTCCTCTAAAAACATTATGCATACTTATTATCTTTCTTATGCTTTGTTTATATTGTCAGCACACTTAATATGAAATTAATAATACCTTGTAAATGTTCAGCACAAAGTAGCAATAGCCTGTGTGTATGATAAAAGACTTAAAAATTTAAAATTAACTACTTTTTGTGTCTTAGCTTAGTGTTATCTTAAATTTTAACAAGTATAAGTGTGTTTCTTTCTTTTACAATATAAATTTCATTTCACCGAGTGGAAAGCAAATAAAGTCACGAGCAGTGTTTTTACATACATTTTTTCTGAAAATGAAATGAAATCTTCAATAATAAGGATATATGTTCAACTGGTGGTTTTTCTTTATGTGTGTTATGTCCCGTCTCTGTGTGTTTTTTTTTCAAAATTGCATTTACCTTGTTTGCGTTTGTCTACTGGTAGATAAAATTTAAATATCTGTGAGAGTTTTGATAGGACCTTTTCTAATTTATCTATTTTATTCAGTTTATGCAGGGCTTACTATTACAGAGCTCCATAAACCAGGTACAACCACCGCATTTGAGGACTGACCGTTCTTTTTATATGTTATGTCTTTTTTTGTAGTTTATATTTTCTTAGTATGCATTTGTCTAGTGGCAGTCCAAATAACGTAATATTTGTGATAATTTCTCATAGAACCTTTTCCGAAAATTATATTGCGTCTTATAAAATCCCTTTTACCGAATTCTCCGCATGTTGTATTCAAATTCAATGCAACAAATTCTTTAAGTAAAATAGTATATGAATATCAGTTTATTTAGGATTTTTAGAAATCAAATATGCAATATATTTCTAAGCATTAACATGACATTATACTAAAATATAGCAAATGCGATGGTAATGTTGCACTGAGATGTCATATAACAGAGCAATAAATAATCTCAAAGAACCTTTTCATGCCTTGCTTTTTTAGTCATAAAATTTGCAATTGCTGTCATATATCAGCACTTTACCCATATGTAGTTTGTTCGAAGTGGAATGCAAATTGAAGACATTTGTATTATAATTATTTTTATTGTCAATTTTCCTGGCGACTGGAATGTAAGACGCACACACACACACACACACACACACACACACACACACACACACACACACGCACGCACGCACGCACGCACGAACGCACGCATGCACGCACGCACGCACACACACACACATATATTGGCATTAAAAGCCTAGGACGGAAGGAGATACAAAGATACAAAAACACGTTTTTTAAGGTTTCTTGAAATAAATGTCTTATGTTAATATACAGATGTAATTGAAAAACGTCGATTTGCTAAACATCAGGTTGACTTTTACAAATTTAATAATGATGATGAATTTAAATTTTAGCATTGTTCTATATGAATAATTGCTCGAAATGATTACAGTTGAAGAACCATTTATATATACATGTATTGTCTTGGTATCATTGTTATTGACAAAAAGAAGATTTTATGCAGTAAATGATATTCCTAACTTAAGCGTGTCGTAACAAGAGCTGGTGTTTGTTCGACTTGTTAATATATGTAAAAGATAAACTCCAATAAAAACAAACCGCAAGGTATAAATTGAGTACGAGACTTACATATGCAAGAGTGTGTTAAATAGCGAATGCATAAATTGTAGTAATATTAAAAATTAACAAACAACATAACGTTTTGATTTAGTATACTGGTCGATGAAACAATTATCACGAGTGATACGTGCACAATACAATCTCGGTTTGAAATAAAGTAATAATGCAGTTTTCATGTAAATCAACTCAAAGATGTTTACAGGATATTGGCAAAACACGAGACACTCATTTAATTATACGATTGTTTCAATTGCGTGTGATTACAATAACAAGAAAACATGACAAAGTCAATGAGCATTGTATCATATACTATATTTAAAAAAAAGCGACATGGCAAGGGTATTAACATGCAAACGAAGTGTAAGACTGGGAACAATTCTTTGAAAAGTCATTACACAAATAGAGCAAACCCAACAGTTACAGCCTAAGAATCTGAGGGGTTTCTCAAATGCGTGCAACGAAAAGAAACCCGATCTATTTGAAACGAAAATATCCATGTTATGATTATTATTGATAAGACGTCATAAAGGGAAGATACTGACGTCATATAAAATAAGCACTTTTTCTATTAGAAGAACTCCACAAAATTCTAGATTGTAAATGAAATTTAATGTTTGAACTAAGAACAATATCACCAGAGAAGAATTGTAAGTAGTTGTAGAATCCTGATCATGTGTTGATGGAATTGATGATCCTAAGAACATGGTCCATCAAAGCAAAATACACATAACAATCCTTATTGATGAAATAAATGTCAACATAGATGACTTGTACGGGGAGGTTTTTCCGAGCTCCACACTGCAGTGCACACTAACGGTCTTGATGATTGCTCAGATCTCAAACGCTGAATACTGTGGGTTTTTTTCATACGCAGGTATTTGCTAGGGCATCATTTGTGAAAAACCGTGAAATGGTGTTAATGCTGAACGAGAAGGATTATAAGTTGTTAGTTAATAAGATAAAAGTAACCCCCTTTAAACACATTTAAACAGCTTTCAGTTATATTGAATACATATACATTCGTGGTGAGAGTGTCGGTTTGCTTTGGTTTTATTATTACACAGTTCACAGTATATGATTCACAATAAGATAACATTAACTAAGTTTTGCTCTAGTTGTCTGATTACGGTTACGGTTTACACACATTTGTGCGAAACTAGTTATGCATGTGATCCTGTTCGGCATCCTGGAGTTGTGAATCAGTAGTTTTATTTGTATTTAGGCCCGTATAATTTGCTTATATATTATGTTATAATTATGTTTTACTCTGATTATCTGACTGTATCATGTTGCACTTGGATCTTAAATGCAGGTTATATTATTATGTTAGTGATATTAAGAAATTTTAACTTGCATTAGACAAGGCATTTAATTGTTAGATATCATTGTGGATTAAATTAATTTAGTTGTACGAGATTATGTCCGATAACTATGTTGACTAAAACACGAGCAAACAAGTAGTGATATTAATCAATTTCGCAACAAAAGGTGTTTATCGATCATTGCGCCTTTTCTTTTCAGGACTTTTTCTGCTGTTTTTTCATGTGTCCTTATATTTAACCGCATTATATGAAAGATTGTATCGCCTATTTATTGCGCATTTGTTCGACTGTTTTATTGATCTTTTTAAGTGTTACCCTATTTCTTGTCTTCATATGTTGTTCTCTCTGTAATATCTTAATTTTTTACATATTTACATAAACTTGTTTTTAATTTGTTTGTCTGAGTAAAGTTGCATGTTTTGTTCAGTTTGTAAACTTATATGTATTTATTTCTTGTATCTTCTTAAATAGAAGAATAAAGATTATTTATAAAAGTTACTCCAGAAACGACTACTTAGTGCATATGCAGGTCGCACTATAAACCGTTAAACGAAAACTCAATATGACATTTAAATACAATAATTTATGGAAAAATAACTGCCGTTCAATGTTTTTTTCTTCCTTTTTAGGTGTAATATCTTCCCTGGTGTATATTTTATTGAGGTATCCGTACACTAATGGGTACATTGAAAGATCATATAAATATTCCAGTTTGTTTTAAAATAATAGAGATTATATTAGAAAGCTTAAGTAAATGATAACATATGAATTAAAAGACCCTAAGCTAGTTGCGGCACTTATGTGTATCTTCTTATGTAATAATGACCATGGATCATAAATACACTAGAGTTTCAATGACTAATAACCGCTAGTTCACAGACTTTCTTGGGTATTTGGTTAATTTGTTTCGTAACACTTTCGAGTCTTTTTCCATTACAGCTGTAAAATAGCTCAGAAGAGCAGAGAGGAATACTATTTTTTTATTTTCAGCATATGTGATTCTGGCAAGAAGACATTTAAATTTCATAGAAATACTTCTACAGAAATAGCTTATCTACAACAAAACTTAGTTTTAGAATGTTTTTGGTACTAGAAACAAACGTTTTCTCACAAAATTGGACTCTTTTATCAAACACCATGTTGTTCGCATTACATTTATGATCACATAATATATTTTATTCAAATTACACGGAACTGATTTGTGTTATTCTGCTTGATGTGTTAACGAAAATTGTTTCGGTTTTGTTGCAGACAAACTAAAATAATCATAGAAAGAAACTTTTTTTCCATTAAATGAACATTTCTGTGGTAAATGGTTATTTTGAAGAAAACATGGCTAATCCCACAGTTCTTGATAAATTATAAGCTTCTGTCATGAAATGACATTGCAAATGCTAATGTAGAGCAATGTATGATTTTGAAAAGCTTGATGCGATACATTTGTTTCGGTCTTAATAATGCTTGCATATTTTCCGCTTCTAACATGATTGTGAAAACACAACATGAGGAAAGAGCTTGTTTGAAGGACATATGTTCATATTGTTGGAATATGTAAGACAAAAATATAAATGGACATACTTTCTAGAATAGATTGCCCTATCCATTTGCACAACTGAATAATATGCTTTATGCAAACGTGTCTTGTATAACATTAATAGAAGCAAAACAGTCATGTCACCATCATAGTAAAATACTGATGAGTTTCTTCTTTTATAATATTGTTTACAAGTTTCTAACAATGTCTAATACTCTTAAATCGACACGCGAATGTTTTTCCCGACTTGTAAGCTAGATAGACAAACCGGACCCCAATTGATCACGGACGATAAATGAAACAATGTACTCGCATAAAACCATTACAAAATAACTACGTTTGGAAACATTTATAACTTGGCCGAGATTGTTCATTATATGGCACTGTCTAAACAAGTAAATATGAAGGCAGATATTGGTTTCAATTTTAATTAATAAAGTGTTTACTTTTAATAGGTCGTTTCCTTTACGATGATTTGAATAAAAGATTAAAAATAGAGTAAGCGTAGTATTTAAGAACACAAGTATTTTATAAGTTTAATAAGTAAATTATCAGAAACGTGAAACATATATAGAGGTTTAAACAGTTTAATAATTTTAAATGTAAACATAATATGAACATTTATAGCAGCCAGCAAAATGCTTATTGACCTTACAAAAGATATAATTTGTCCTTTTCAATAGATAAGATCATTTTGGAAAATGCAATATAATGATTCTAATTTACATTAATAAAACATGTCGATAAGCCGACAGAAACACGTCGCCAAGTGCAATAAATTTAATCGTGTTTTAGCTGAAACAATCTAGCATGCATTTGTTGGTTCTTGTTAATATTTAATCGGTTCTGATGTGTATTGTTTATAGTACTGAGGAGAGAGTCTTAAATCAACTACTGCGTTGTTAAAGTGTGGGTTTTATGTTCTGTTTGTTGTTTTTGTCTCTTATCCATTTATTACGGATAAATGTCAATCTCACGCTGTCTTAATGTTCAACTGAAAAACATGTAGCCTTACAACGATAATATGTTATCCACATGCCTTACACGGGACATGTTTTAATTCATATATTTTAATATATATATTTTAATAAACCGGTTTTACAGAGCTGTAACCTCGCACTTTCTGGGGGTTTTCTTCATAGCAAGCAATAAAAAAAACTGATCTATATTCAAACGCTGGCGTTTTCCTTGATAAGATGTGACGAAAGTAGTGACGTCATTGAGAAATAACGTCCACATAGTATTTAGAAAGGAGAAGTATTACATTGGAAGAACTACAAAAACTAGTGGATTTTTTAATAAAATCATTTTAATCAATAAATAAAAAATGACGAGAGACGACGTGTACATAACTGTTGTATGATGATTATGTGATGATGGAAATGAGCAACCAAAGTCCACTGTTCATCAAAAGAAATACAAGTAACAATCATTATAGGATGAATTAAATGACAACATATATGACATTCACGGGGAGGTGTTTTACGAGTGTCACATTGCACAAATGAACAACGGCCCTGCCGGTAGGGACCTTAGAATTCTCCGACTGCCGCAACCTGTAGTGGGGTAAGAACCCTCCGAAGGTAGCCCACCTGTTTGCCGTGGGTGGCGACCCAGCGTCTCCCTGATGATGGGATACTGATGGTGGAGGTTAGTGGAGACTTGTCAGTAATGTCTACACTGACCATAACACCATAACCTGAGTAGACGGGCGGTTATATTCGTCCGATATTACCAATCGGCTGGCCGCGTTTTTCATAGATAACTACAAATTCCCTATTGTACACACTTACTTAGTCCTCCTAGTATCCATTCTAATTTCTGACTTTTATTTTATTTTGTACGGTGTAACGCAATACTCTCAATCTCATTGTCTCCTTTTACTTATAATCTAATGGACAGCCAGCTATACGGATCAATCTGGCATCATTTATGTTTTGTATTTCATATCAGAGTATAGCACTCTGATATCACTGGCGTTGGGAGGTTGGATACTCACTCCATGTCCACGTCCCCATGTTGAGCTCAGAGGCGGGTGGTGACACAGAGTGCCGAAATTTTAATTAAATTCACATGGTTCGCAAGCGCAAATGTTTTGAACCGATTGTAACAATTTCTTCAGAAGACTCTGATACGGACACTGCATCATCCAGTACACATTTTCCACGCTTTCTCGTAATTCAATCATACCAATTACCAAAATATCACATTATTTATAAAAAAAACATCAATTAATGGCCTAATTGGAAATGTTGACTCGGTCAAGAAAAGAGAAAATGACTGCCCCTTAACTGAAACTCATCGAAAGCCTCTGATAAAATGTTGAAACTTCAAGAATTTTGTTCGCTCAAAGTTAAAAACTTCCTGCATAATTCCATTAAATTTACAAAAGGTGTCATCCGCTGCACTGACCTTTCTGGACTCTCGGAGGATGAGATCCTGACAGAACTCACACCACAGTATATGAGTTGTGTTAGGAAAATTTACTTCTCCAAGACGGACGCAGAATAGCAACAAATACATAAATCCTGCCATTAAACAACCCTAACTTCCCCACCACTATTAATGTCGGTTACCTTATTGTCAAAATTCAAGTATATAATCCTAATCTATTACGTTGTTTTTTGTTTTGATTGTCAGAAGTTTGGTCACCACAAGTTTTCTTGCACAAACAATATCATCTGCGGAAGATGTTACAAACGCGCTCACTCATCAAACTTTGAGTGTCAATTGGATCCGAAGTGCCCGAATATCTCTAGATCTCACGAATGTAGGTCCAGAGAATGTCCAACCTTGACATTTGAAAATAAGGTTTTAAAACTTTAAATACACCCTCAATATTACATTTTCAGAAGCGCGTTATTAAGCAAAGGAGAAACTGACATCTGTCTCTTCCAAAACTTCTTACGCTGCAATAACTATATCAACCACTTAGGTTTGCCAGGACAATTCGACTCAATATGAAACTATTGGGTGACCAAGTATCTGATATAATCAACATTCTAATCAAGTTTAAAAATACAGAGTCTTTTGAAACCCAAACCACAGAGTCTTCTAAAAGTACCATAACTACAAAAACTACCTATTCCATACCATCTTCTTTTAAACAATCTTCTAAACCTACCTCTACCAAACCTTCCAAACCCACCTGTAACCAACTTTTAGAGCCTATTTCAAAGAAGGCGATGGCAGAAAGAAAAGCTGTCGCAAAAACTTTAAGAGAAACAACTAGCCCTTCCGGGAAAACAAGAGGACCCCAGTCCTCTTAATACTCGGGAGAAAATACTTGGCTGGTCCAACTATTTAGGTAGATCTGATTTTCTGAAGGAGACAGATTCTCTACCATACAAAGACAAAACATCAAGTTCACCCGTTAAAGGTCCAACATAACCCATTTTAAATACCAAATATAATAACCCCATGAACAACAAAATAGTACAATGGAATTGTCGGGGCCTTAGAGCCAATTTAAATGAAATTGTACTTTTTTTGACCACATTAAACCCTGCTGTACTATGTCTTCAGGAAAAGTTCCTAAAGGAAAGTGATAACATTGACTTTAAATGTTATTCTATATACAATCCCTTTCAAACAATGTGTGATAGGGCATCTAGAGAATCGACAATACTTGTCAAACCTAAACTGCCACATTCAATTATTAACCTTAATACTGATTTACAGGCTGTTGCTATTCGTTTAACAATAAATAAAGTCATTACAGTTTGCTCTGTTCATATTCCATATAATTGAGATATTCAAAAATCCAAATTAGATGACTTAATAAATCAGTTACCTTCCCCATATATTCTTATAGTTAACTTTAAAGGACAAAACCCATTATGGGGATGTTCTGATTATAACAAAATTGGGAGAACGTTAAAGGACTTTATTGCCCAAAACGATATATGCCCAATGAATAACAAAATGCAACTTACTTACATCCTGCGTAAGGACAGAATGCATCTCTTGCCCTTTCCTTTTGTCATCTTTCTATATAACTTGATTATAGTTGGGATGTATATGATGATTTATGTGAAATTGTTCACTTTCCAGTAATTTTTAACAACGAGTCTGTAAACCTAAGTGATAATAATACTAACTGAAGGATGAACAGAGCAAATTGGGAATAATTCTTGATGTTTTGTCCTGAAGGTTTGACTTTTTCAACGTTTGAGGATACCGATGATAAAATACATCCATTCCAAACAATTCTTCATAGCATAGCAGAAAAGTGTATACCTAAGACCACGCCAAAGTAAGAGCGTAACAAACCTTGGTTTAATGTTGAATGCAAAAATGCCAATAGAAAACGTAGAGCGGCGATTAAGAAATTTAATATTCGTCCTACTACTGCTAATTTAAATAATGTCAAAAATGAAAGTGGAAAAGCAAGCAAATCATTAAACAAGCATAAAGAACATATTGGCAGAAATTTGTTTCTGTTATAACCAGTAAAATTTCCGAAAACATGTCTGGTCAGCCATAAGGAAAATCAGCTGTAAATCTTATTCATTTAAAATCTAATGACTCAATAATAACCAAAAGAAGAAATTTCAGACACTCGTGCTAAAAGTTTTGCAAAAATTTCGTCTTTCGAAATAATTTCAAAATGTGAAGGATCGGGCAGAAAAAACGTAAAATCAATTTTAAGTCGAACAATAATGAAAATTAAAACAAAGCTTTTTATTTAAGAGAACTTAGAGAAGAAATGAATAAATCTTATGATACCGCTGCTGGACCAGGTGATATTCCCTACCATTTTTTTTAAACATCTGCCGCATACATCATTAAATATACTTTTGTCTACTTATAATAAAATTTGGTTTACGGGAGAATTACCAAATTCATGGAAAATGCATTCGTCATACCAATACCTAAACAATGAAAGGATCCAATAGATCCTTTAAGTTACAAACCAATTGCTTTAACAGGTTGTATTTGTAAAACTTTAGAACGGCTGATAAACAACAGACTCGTCTGGTTTTGAATCAAACAATTTATTAACAGACTTTTAAAGTGGATTCGGACACCAAACGCAGTACACTCGATCATTCCGTTCGATTTGAAACTTTTATAAGAGATACCTTTATCAAGAATGAACACCGTGTTGCGGTGATCTTTGACCTTGAAAAAGGCATATGATAATACATGGAAACAGTGGATTTTAAAAGATTTAGGTGACTTTGGTCTCATGGGTCGTTTATCCACATTTCTTTCTGACAGAAATGTTCAAGTTAAAATACGGTCTACTTTGTCTTCTGTTTATTAAGAGGAACAAGGTGTCCCTCAGAGTAGTATTTTGTCAGTTACTCTTTTTAACATCAAAATAAATAACATTTAAAAACGCTAAATAATGGCGTAGATTGTTCACAATATGCGGACGATTTCCTTATATGTTATCGTTCCAAAAATATGAATACGATAGAAAGGCAATAACAACTATGCCTCAACAAATTTCAATCTTGGAGTAACAACAACGCTTTTAAATTTGCACCCACCAAAACAAACTGCTAACATTGCTGCCAGAAAAGAACTTTACACAACGACCCTGAATTATTTCTTAATAACATCCGTATTTCTGTTGTCTATGAAAAATTTCTTGGTGTCATATTTGACAGTAAATAATCTTTTATACCGCATATTAAACATGTAAAATCTAAATGGTTTAAATGGGGAGCTGATATAATTTTTAATGCAACTATATAGATCACTAGTAAGGTCCAAATTAGATTATGGAAGCATTGTTTACGGCTTTGCCAGGAGATCATTTCTCTAGTTGAAAGATGTTGTCCACAACCAGGGACTTTGTCTGGCCCTTGGAGCTTTCGGGACCTGTCCGTAGAGAGCCTTTACGTTAAAGCTTTTGAGCCATCTTTATACCGTTGACAAGAGAAACATGCGTATCAGTTCATAACAAAAGTGAAATGTAACCCTAAAGATCCAGCACATAGTGTTATTTTCAATCCTAAATATAAGCACTTGTACGAGCGTAAACCAAAAGCCATTAGGCCGTTTGGTTTAAGGATATTAGAACTCATAAAATCATCACATCTGATTTTAAATCAAGTAATAGAAAATAATATATTGGAATTTCCACCATGGCAATGTAAAACTTCCAATGTTAACTCTCAGTATAAACAATAAAATCAAAAAGAGACCCTCTCGACCTACGCTCAAATTTTATCGAACTGCGCGATAAGAAATACTCTAACTACCTCGAAATATATACTGATGGCTCAAAAGCAGATTCATATGTCGGCTGTGCTTCCTTAAGTAAAATTTATTATTTTAAATAAAAATTGCCCCTCGAATTGATCATTTTACAGCCGAAATTCAGGCTGTTAACCTTTCTCTTGACTTCATTTCAAACCATATTGGCGATAAATTTGTAGTGTTTACTGACTCTTTATCAGTATTACATTCTTATTAAAACCTCATTTTTTCCAAACCACACATTAGAGAATTACTTTTGAATCTTAATGAACTTTCCCTTAGCAAGCATGTTGTTTTCTGCTGGCTACCTAGTCATGTAGGCATCCGAGGAAACGAAAATGCAAAAGTGCAAACTGCTTCAGTCTTTACTGAAACAGCTCTTCGAATCCCACACACGGATTTTAAATCACTTATCAATCGATATATTTTAACCAAATGGCAGACAAGTTGAGACAATAATGTTTAAAACAAATAACACGTAATTATACCTAACGTCGGTGCCAATATCTCTACTTGCAAAGAAAGTAGGCGGTAAGACGTAGCTCATACCCGCTGTCGCTCTGGACATACTAGATTAGCTCATTCATATCTTTTAAAAAGTGATGTTCAACCTTAATGTGTTCATTACCAGGAACCTCTAACAGTTAATCACATTTTATTACATTGTAACTACACGGACCATATTTGGCCTAAGTTTTTTAATAACAAAAACAAAAAAACGACAAAATCCGATGCTAAGCTTGTTTGCTTCCTGAACGAGATTTGTATTCTTACTATGTAATAGGTTATTAATTTTAAAACTGTTTATTACGCTAACGTTATACATTTGTTTAATATGTTAACCTGTCTTCACTTATAATTCACACTTTTAACCTAATAGATTTTTATTTCCATTCACGTATTTTAGTTTTAACCTGATTAATTCTATTGTCGTTAAACTTCAATGTATTCAGCGCCGTATGACCTATCAAGTGTCGGTGTGCCGTAAAATCCAAAATACAAATACAAATACACAAATGATTAAGAATACATGGCAAAGTCATTAACCAAAAAAGAAGCAAAAGCACAGGACAAAGGAATTCCTATGTAATCCAAATGTCAAAAGTAATACCAAATCTGTGATGCGTAATTTAACCAAAAAAGCAAATCCAACAGTTACCGCCTTGGAACGGTCAGTAGCTTCTCAACCAAACTTGCATCTAAATGGTGTCGTACAAAGTGTTGTTAAGCCACTGGTGAAGTGTTGGTACGTGAAGAAAATACTGACTAATTCAAATAATAATGACTATTTCGTATAGGCATATAAATAGAACAAGAGATAGGAGAGAAAACAGTTTCAAAAGATACATCACAAATGATGACCTATAATAAGTTGTTAAAGACGTCGGACGAAAACATGAACTGATATGCATATAAATGGACACTGTTCTAACTCGAAGGATATTATACAAAATAAACAAATGATATTCGTATAATTTTGTTGTAATACGTTGTCATATGTCAACAAATTCTTATTTTATTTGTTTGTTTTTCTAGTTTCTTTGATCATATAGGCCTTAAGAGGACTTCCATTTATTAAGAAAGCTAATCGGAAAGCAAAAAGTGAACACTAAATTTCACACTTTTATCACGGAATATCTTAAGTGAACTCGCAGTCGCCATTTATTGGTGTCATTTCTTTTAAACTCGTATAAGGCAACAAGAAACAATGTAATCTGGAAACCATTTCAACACGAAAATATTGCTATCTTTATCTTCAGGAAAATGTGATTAAAGAAATGTAAAATTCCTTAAATATCGTATCTTGATAATAACCTTTCTATCTAAAACGTGACAATGTCATCATGACATAACGCCGATTGTGATCTTCTGCATTTCAACATGAATGTTACAATTTACCACGAATTTGAATTTGCAAATATCGAGATTAAATTATATAGCGGGGCATATCGTAAGCTGTATAATCCAAATGTGTACAACCATTATGCTATGTAACATTGAAGTGAACGCACACTGTACTCTTATTGATGTTGTCATCATTTCTATTTTTTAAATTGTTTTCACTAAGGTCTCTCCTGAAACTGTGGTTCTATAATGATTTCATTTGTATTAAATCGACAATGACTAATCAGCTGTGTAAGCACGCTGTTGAACTTTACACTTAACGTAAAACAAGACGACTCTTCTTTTAATATTGGATAATTGTTATTTTAAAAAACGGAAACGGTGCGTACTAATTACAATGTATATTACAATAACTCTGTTAACATGAAATCAAAGTTTTTGTTAAAGTCACATTACACAGCCATTGTTCAAAGTTTAAAATTTAATTTCTCAAAACATCGTGACCAATAGCAACTGCGCTGATAGAACTTTATGTCAAAACAAAGTTTTTCCTTCGATTCAAATTCTACATCAAAGATACTTACCTTTTGTTGTTGTTTCAGCCTTAAAAGTTTTCAACAATTATGCGATTATCAAAGTATGTTAAATATGATATTTCCTGATTCTTAAGAAAATAAAATATATGCATGTCAATTGCAGAAGCAATACAGCAACAGCATTTACGGGAAAGAAATGTAAACTTTATTTCACCATTTTATTCATGAAAAACGCTCTTCTATGTTCTCCAACGTGTCAAAAGATAATTGTATGATACAGGTCATTAAACATTAAATATCAGCATTTCAAAGTCTATATAGTCAATTTTAAGTTGCATCCCGATAAGGAAATACAGAACGTCAGCCATTGCTGATAAACCTAGAGATAGCATTAATACATAAGATTACTGCGAAATAGAAGTCAGTCAAATGATAAACGGCACGTACGCAATATCATGATGCATCAGCAATGTACTCTTTCTAAACAGCAAAACATTATACATAAATTTGAATTAAATACCAGATGTATCACATCGAAGCCAACAATAGACATATCACCACAAATGTTTGTTGCGTTGTAATGCTGGGTGTTGCACAATTCCATTTTGCAGTGTACAGTTCATATTTTGGTAAGTTTATATAGATCACATCCTTCAACAAAGTAATGCAATAAGTGCACATACGTGAAGTAATGAAAGCTGTTTGATGTAGTACCCTCTTACCATGCACGTGATGCGCGCAATACCAGATTGTCCAGGACATAGTCGCTATAAGGAAGTCAAAGTGACTAAAAACGCGAAAACGAGATAACTTCACACAGGATCGACGGATTATGCAAATGTTGACCGAAAGGAAAGATAAAAAAACATATTAAATTTATTGCATAAATTTACACTAGAGCTAACACTAGGCAAAGGCACAAACACAAAATCTAAATGTGAAAACAAAAATGTAAGAGCAGACATTAACCGATATGAAAATAATGTAATGGATAATAGTTCGTTAAAATATTTTCTGTTTATTGAAAAGAATATGTTTGTTTTATGGTGTGTTTTTTTCATAATTTTATCAATTTGGTATCATAATGTTTGATCTAAAGTAAATAAACAATATTCGGTTCCTGGAAGAACTAAATATTCTCAGCCTCTCTTACATCGATATTACATAGATATTATTGGGGATATATTCTGGTACAAGGCAGATTACTGATCAAACTTGTTTAATTACTTACTCAAATTGCACTGAACAGTTTAATTAGCCGTTTCATTAACAGTATACCAAAATGTAACTTACTTTTATCATCCTTCTAGTTTTCATACAGATTATTACTAATTGGGTGTATTTAATACATAAACCAGCTGTCTTAGCAGTAATGTATAATGTATACAGAAGGTTTGTGAACCAATAACTAGTGAAGAAAACTGTTCCAGTATGTTTGATTCTTTACAACGATGCGCCTACGCAGTACCTCTATAGAAAAAGAAACTTACGAATACGTCGCAATAACATCCAGATTAATTGGAGCAATTAAATACTTAAATATAAATAAATGTGGTCATGTGTATACTTTATCTATGACCAAATTCAGTTTATTTAAATCTTGCATATTTAACAGGAGATCAATGAACACATTCACTTTTGTCCAACTAAGTAGGTTAGTAAAATTTTAAATATAAATAAAGGATCATTAAATTGTGTGTATTTGACAATAAAGTTTGATAAAAACACGATTGCTAAATGGTATATAATTATATTAAAAGACCAGTTTGCTAGTGCGACCTGCATATGCAAGGTGGGTTGTCAGTATTTATCTTTTTTCGTGTCGTTCCGGCTTCTATGACATTATTTTATGTTCTTTCATTGCAATATCAAAGTTCAACATTAGCCAATTAACCGCATTTGTATTTAAGTATAATCTAATTATTTGTGAGGTGAGCTACGAACGAAGCGATAGTGGTGCTGTCATGGCATAATTTTAAGTTGAAAAAAAAGAAATCTAAATATCACATTCTGAGTATTCTGTGTCAACTAACTTTTATAAGTTAGAAAATGGTATTATAGGAGACTCCATATATTTACCCCAAGTATTAAATGAATAACACTATCTCGCGGCGTTAAGCTTAAGTACCGTTATATATCCATTTGTATGTTCAACCTAATTATAAGGCTGTTGAAGTAGGCATTCATGGTATAGAATGTCAAATGTAGGTCACAAGTTTCCTTATTTTTAAGTCCCCTGAAAGTCACCAGACATCAGCTAATGACCTTATCAACTACATAATCATTACTGCTGTATTTGATCTATACCATAAAACTGGTGGAACCTTGTCAATTTAATTTAAAAAAGAAAAGTCTTCACCTTGAAATTACGTATACTTATTCTTTAACTAGAAGGTACATAAAATTGACCCACAACGTTGCCATATTTTTTTTTATTAAAACCTAAAACGGTTAAGGGTGGCATTGTTGTTATTAAAGTTATTTTTAACGAACGTTCACATTTTAGTTAATGTTATCAGTCTCAAAGACCTCGCAAAAAGACATATGTTTGCAAACTTTGCGATCTAGCACACCTTTATTCATAGTATACTCCGACTGTTAGTGTCAAAACTGAAGACTTCAACAACATTTAAGTGTTGTTTTGCTTTTAAGCTAATAATATCCATACATTTTTGGCGACAATATATGTTTTATTGAATTTGAATTTAGATATTAGATTCAGAATGAAAATATTCTTGTGTACATAAGAATGAACTTCAGCAATTACAAATTCAAACAGTACAAAATATCGTGTCTGCATGAGATTAGCACGCAACCTTAAATAGTATTACAATATTTTATTGCGTTCAAACGAAGGTACTGTGCAAATTAATAACTACTGGAATTACTTTTTACATTAATTCTGTCATCATTATCATATTGAATTGTTATATTGTAATTGTAATGTTTTGAAGAAGAGTTTGTTAATGTTCTTTGAAGATAAATTTTCACTTTATTTAATAGCATAAAGGTGAGTGAGCAAATTTTCTTTCAAGCAAATTCATATGTCTTTAACAACAAGAAAGGCTGCACAATAACAACATTTTCTTTTCTATTTGTCGTCGGAAATTAACATAAACTATGGATAGTTAAATGCCATTAGTTTATCTTATCATCCACAGTTGTCGCAATCGTTTGACATGGGTAATGGCTTTTTAGATAGGTTTTAGTGATGTTTATATATTGAGTTGAATGTTGATTTTATGTCATTTGGGCATAACGTTTATTATTGTCAAATTCTGTGCAGGATAATTGTACATAAAAGTACATATTTAAACTCCTATGAAAATATAACTTTCAAAATCAGCACAGAACATACAAAAAACCCACAAAGCACTGTTAAAACACTGCTGCATTAAAGAGTTGAAAATAAAGGTCTGTTTAATTGTATTTACAGCGATGTATTGAAATACCTTTGCAAGATACTTCTTTTTAACAAAAAGGCGAGTTATATTTTTGTTGGTATACTACCTTGAAGATTTGTATACAGTTTGAAGAGGCATTATTAAAGTACACTCTTCGTAAAATTAATTCGTTGCATTTATGTATTACAAAATCAACAAATGACATGATTGGTTGCAAGCAGCAACAATAAGGCACAACAAGACAGACCTATCTCTTATTATGTCAAAATGATGTTACTTAGCACAAACTTAGCACTTACCAAGGAATTGATACGCATGGTTTGACACATAATCAGACGATACTTACAAACAAAGACAATAAATGATGACGTCTATTAGAGTCCACAACGACAAAAGATTAATATCAACTTGACCATAAAGAGTAAAAGGTTAACGATGTTGCCATTGGTCAGCCGGACTCTATTCAACAAACTCGTCACCATACCAGTGGGGCGTCTATTATCTATTCTACCAATACGTTGTTACGTCAATATTAAAACTGCAGAAAAGAAATATTTTCATACATATCATTTACTGGATTTAGCAGGATTCTAGATAACCTTGATATTTCACCAAGACATGTTGTTTTTTTATATTAGGTCTATATTTCAATAATAACACTTGTATTGATTTGTTTAAAACGTAGAATAAATATCTTCAAATAGAATTTTATGTTCAGACAACAAAACACTGCCACATTTTTTAATTTCGTCGCATGCTTTTTTTTTCAAAGAACAGTGTACCTTAAAACATAAAATATCCATTATAACATTTATATTTTCAGATCAGCACTGCACAAGATCGTTATTGAGCAAGAATACACATTGGTTTGACCTGAAGTGTGACCTAAAATCTTACACGTACAGAACTTCATTTGCACAACTTTATCTTAGAATAAAAACAGAACTAGTTATGAGATTTCGTTTTTAGAATAACATATAGGATTAAAGTACTATTGTCTTAACGCAAACCGAAATGAAACGAGCAGCGATTCGCCAAAAGAAAAATCCAAAATGATAAATCGTTAAAAAGGGCCGTAAATGTAGACATATTTTCTATCATTTATATGTTTTATCAGAAGATCAAATACTAGAGAATAAAACATTTCCAAGTTTAAATCTGATTTGGAGTTTAGATTCAAGCAAAAAAAACAACACTTCTGATTTCATTTCAGAATGTTTAAATATGAAACTCTACAAGAACGAAAAGCTTCTGCTCTGTTTAACAAAAAAGAAAAAGAAAAAAAAATAGTTGTGCCGATTGAATTATGTAAACAAAGAATTGTATAAAAGTCTTAAAGTTGGAATCATTTGGGCCGCATTTATCTCTCCAGCAACTCAATAAATTACTGTTAGCTGAAAGGAACAAAATATTTATTGGTGCTCTTTATGTAGTTTTTTATCGTGACTAGCAACGTGCAAATCACATTGGTCACCTCTTTGTTATGTCGTTAAATTAAATCTGACAACTTTCCTGTAAAGTTTACTTAAAGAAGCTAAGTCTTTAGAATACTAATAATGAAATGAATCGTTCCTTGTCTTGAACTGCGATATGTGTGCTTGGAATTGTTATGTTGCCAAAGGTATGTAATTCTATAAACCATAAAAGTACACTAAAGATCTGTCTACTGAAGACTTATATGCATGTTGTCGTCTATAAAACAACATATGATAGAGAGCATTGTTTCTGAAGTATATTTCAAAGTTGCCTTTGTCTACAGGTAGATAAAATTTAAATATCTGTGGACATTTTTGTAGGACCTTTTCTTATTTACCTATTCACATGGCCATGGCTTCCGCTCGACATGAGAGACAATTTAAAATAAAATATATAGTTTATTTCAAATACTGTCACAATAACCGACTCTGTATAATCAGACAAAATAAGCACGACTTCTATTGTAATTTAATTCAAAATCGTGTTTTGTTTAATCTATGTCTTTTATGCTGAGTGAATAAGTATAAAATAGAACTTGCCTTTACAAAGAATCATCACCAATTAATAAGAAGCATTTGGCTTAGCGGTTTAACTCACATACTTACAATTAAATTACCTCACCTAAGACTAATAAAGCTTTAAGGTAAGTTGGGTTTCTATCGTACTGTCAATTTATTTGCGTTTCAGTGAGATAGTTCGTCTGAGAATTTATTCCTAATTGTATTACCCTGTCTTAAAGCAATACCAATGTGTGCCTCCCTTGCCATATTGCTAAATTTTATTTAATTGTAGCTCTTGTAAGAGAACGATGCTTGTTGTAAGTAGGATTGTTGCATGTAGTCGTCTGCATTTTTTAGAAAAAAACTAGTAAAATGTAACTGATATATATATATATATATATATATATATATATATATATATATATATATATATATATATATATATATATATATATATATATATATATATATATATATATATATATGCTAGTCTAGCCTTAACGCTTGACATTATAACAGTTCCTATGGAGTAAATAAATTCAGCCTATCAAAACTGCCCTTCTAACTCGCTTGAAGAAAATTTACTTTCAAATACTAAGACTAACCATACCAAGAAAGGCATGCAGTGGTGATGGGATTTCAACAATCTGATGAAAACAAGTTCAAATATACATATGATATTCAAGCATGTGTACAATTGCCGTTTATACTCTGGGATTTCGTCATATATAGTGATTAAGTACAAGCAGATATATTTCTTTTCATTCGATAACTTCTGGTTTGATAGTGTTAAGTCTGAACACTGCTTAAGAGTTAATGAATATGATGAGATACAATCTTTACAGGGGACATTCGACATCAAATAAAGACATTAAATTTGTCATTTCGTTCTCTGCCATTAAGTTTTGATGGTGCTCATTTGAACAATACAAATTACGACTCCCTTGTTCAAACAAAGTTACCTGACGGTTTCCAAAATACACATATTCTATATGAGTTTGTAAATACTTCGTTTATACACAGAGGCAAATATGGACAGAGCTACATATATGTGACCATGGGGCTTTCAGGGCGTTAAACATAGCAATTGCTAACAATATTACTCTATCATCAAACGTATTTTGAAAAAATATTCATTGCGTTTGACAAGAATGAAGGTTGTAAGTTGGTAAGAAGGTTGTTCAACTTTCTGAATAAAGAGCCCGGAACTGACTATGTAGAACCATGACCAAAGCGCAGGTTAGCTAGTCCGTCTCCTCAACTTACGCCCGCGTAATTCCCTCCCCTTCCCCCACACACTCTCTCCGCTGCAGCCAAACTCCTGAGAAGCTGAGTCGTCAAAGGTGTTACAGATAGGCGAACCTGTCATTGACCCTAGAAGCCCCTCTTAAGAACTATACACTGAACGACCATGCTTGTTGAGGGACACAAAAATAAAAAGTGAGTTCACAGAATATTTATGTTCGGGATGTGACATGTTTATGTTATATCTGATCAGTCGGCATTTCTTGACATATTGAGAAAACGGTGACGACTACACGATGTATATATGAGCGGGGTTGAGATGTCTTCTTTCTGGTGACATTTATAAATCAGCATTTTTGAATTACTTTAAAAGCAACCGTGGAATAAAAAAATTAGAACCACTTGTGCCATTTACTTGATTAAGATGTGTTCTTGCCAGCCTCGCTTCAATGCGACATTGATTTGTTCAATTCCAAACTTATCTGATGCATAATATTTTGTTTTAATTCCTGTTTACAATTGGTATATAGCTCTTGAGAAAATGGTCATAATGTACTGACCACAGGTACCTATCTGCTGTTTGTTGTTTTTAATCTCGGTGTTCTTCTTGCAACATTGAAAATTATAAACAATGAGGAGTTGACGAGCTAACTGAGAGACTGACAGTAGATTACTAGGTCTCGTCCGTCTGTTACGAGAAATTCGAGAAATTTTGAAGTCACAGCATGAAATGTGTTTGCGGTCCTACTTAATTTAGGATGGCAATCATAGTCAACCTGCCAGACGACAGAGTTGACACTTTTTTAAAAGATCTGTCTTTTTTATTTCAAGTCGTTTTAAGAAACAGTTCATGTGCGATATTTATTGTTATTATTATAATAATAATTACTATTATTGTGATTATTATTATTATTATTATTATTATTATTATTATTATTATTATTATTATTATTATTATTATTATTATTATAAATCACCATTACCATCACCATCATCATAATCAAATCATCATATCAAGTCCACCGAATTATATGTATTGTACATTCTTGTCGAAACGAGCTTAAGATTAACACATTTTGGATATATAGTCATTGAAAATGGTAACAGTTGTTATTGACAATGAACGCTGCAGCGTGAAATTTCGACGGAATGAGCGGAGTATTAACAGATAAATACAAATATGTGCAGTTTTCACAAGCAGCTTAAGGCTCACATTCGTCAACTGAAGAGGAACACGAATACAACTTGCATCCACCGTTTTCTTAGAGATAAGACGTTCACTTTAGTAAAAATGAAGCTGTTTAAGTCACAATAAATACGTCGATGGAAGATTATTCAAAACATAAAGAAGAAAATAATGCTAGTATCACTATGACAATGTTCTTAAACCATGAAATGTGTATAAATATCTTGAGGCAAATCCATTATACGCATCAAAGACTACTGAACAGCTCCTGATGCTTCAAAGACTAGATCTAACTAAATATTAACATGTGCTTCTGGAAATAAACCGAAGACACAGACAGTTACAAGATCTGACCGCAATACACCAGAACCTATCAAGTACGAGATAGCAGCTAGTTCGCGTATTCACTATGATGGTACATGCCTCGTTTAGGCGAATGCAAACTCGGAATAACTATACAAAAAGAAAGCAGCTTCAAGCAACAACACGCAGGTGCAGGACCGACTAATCTTTACTTGTAGGTGACAAAGTTTCGAGTATTTTGGTGTAGCTACCTCTGCAAACATTTTTCTAACAATCAACAATATACTTATCCACATTTGGATTCAATCAACAGTCTTTCAAGACACGAAGCAGAGACACGCCAGTTTACACAATCCTTCTTGATACATATGGTGCCAAATGGTGCCATTAAGTGTGTCGTTGATAATTTTTACGAACTTAAAATATTCAAGGATTCATGTTTAATCTGTTCCTGTCGCTATTTACACAATTCATAACTGTGGATTCAAGATCTTGGGAAAGGGAGTAATCTCTACATAGTGTAATCTCATCTTTATTGACCGATTTGTAACTTTAACATTTGATTTGCGTGTATATATCTTTGTCTTAGCTTTTTCAAATGTTAATGTATAATTCAAAATCAAAAACAGGACTTTGTCATTTTTATTATTACTGTTACCTGCACATTGGGTTGGTCGTAAAATTATCTCCGTTGTTACCTTGTTTTCTTTGATTTACATAAGACTATGGTACTTCAATTCCTTTTACACATGAACAAGATGCTACAACCATAAACAAATCATCTCTGGTCATTTTAGCACTGACTTAGCTATTAAATTTCGTTTACCGTCACGAAGAATTCTGTGTAGTTGTTTTAATAGAAATAATACAATTCACCAAAATACAAGTTGAACCTTAATTTTAATTGCCTCACTACCTTTTGTTATGATATAACGCTAAGAATAAATTAGTTTTAAAAGAATAATTATACATTTCACTATTTGCATTTGAAAAACCCTTCAGGAAAAGTCCAAAATGGTAACTGTTGAGTTTGCTTCATTGTTTATAATGTCTTGTCGTTACGGATTTGTTTTATTTTTTACATTTGACTAAACCTGATAACCTTTCTCCTGTGCCTTTTAACATTTTAAAATATACTGCAATACTAATAGGACCTTGTCATAATTTCGTATTGTAAATTAGCCAGATTAGCTACATGAGACGATGTTGCTTTACCTAGACCAGACAGAAAAATATGATCTGACTTGAGACAGTGTAAAATTGCTCATGTTTTACATACAGGCAGGTTGGTATAATAATCCGGACAAACGATGTAACTTCGTTCGATGTCATCTTATCTTTAAGCAACAAATTGATGGTAAATATTTTCAAATTAAGTGAATAGCAATTCGAAATATTTACACGACTGGCTGCCGAAAGAATGCATCATATACTAAAAGTAGGTAGAATATATATGGTCCAAAGTCTGTTATAACTCTACTGATTTGAATGTTATTAAGGAGAAAAGACAAAAACATTTCTTCTAAAGTAAGGCACCAGCGTATTATTTGACAAAGCAATATTTTCACTCAGACTCAATTATTATGGTGTATAAGCACAAAGAAGTCAAACTGGATACCATACAGAACGATGGAGGTTACACAATAAACCAGATCAGAGATACTACTTGCTACAAGTTTCATCAATGTACTTACATACTGCCTTTTCTAAGTATTTACTTGAGATGGCACTTATGAGATTTGATAACAACATATTTAAGAAATCACATCCTCTCAACCTGTTATCCCTCTAATGTTCTAAGATTTCAAACTATTCTTTCAGAGCCGCAAACATATGTGGATATATAATACGATGTATCAATATTCTTACAGTTACTGATAGAGTCGTTGTTCATATATAACTAGTCAGTCGGTTGGTCGGTCAGCGTGTGGCTGAGTGAACACGTAATTAAAGAAATAGAAAAAAAACTAAAGAATATATATTAAGACTCTATTTTTTCTCTGTCAATATGACTGTAGAACACTAATTAGTCATGTTTAAGTATGTTGCGTATGCATTCGACAGGTACATGTAATATAAACATAAATCCTAATTTACAAACTTGCATGTTATACACTTTGACACTTGCATTAGGTGTGTGTATTTGTTTTATGTTATAAATTAACCTATTGTTTCAAATTTTGTCAATGGGAAAGAGTTACAAAATGCACATATTTAGATATGTGATCGTCGTATATTTTATGTTCAGTTCTAAATTTACCTTAGCGATATTGAACAGTTCTAAATTCAGCCAAATTATAGGCCGTTATTGCAATATGACATTGTGCAAAAATGGTCGTAAAATAATCTTTATTTTAGAATACCTTTTCTCTGTTGCTAGGTTGGACATTAAATAGGTTGAATATGGGTGCTGGTCTTAATGTACCATTACCGTAATGTACCAGGACTTAATGTACCATATTTGGATCGAATGTACCATCTATAGTTTATATAGGGATTATGGTAGGCTTATTGTTCAGTGTGAAGGACCCCATTGAGGGGTGATAATTAGGTGTGAAAATCTCCCTGGGGCATTCTGTTGTGTATTTGTCAATTGATAAACCTGTTTGTTAATATGAAAGGCTAGTTTTTAACCATTTATAAATCTGTTTGAAGAATAAACAACAAGACTTGTATGGGTTTTTAACAATTGTTCCATGTGATTAAGAAATTATAATATTGTTTTACTTAAGTAAAGAACTTGTCAATAAACTTTAATAATAAAAATAATTAAAAACAATACAACACATCATCATTTAAATATATATATCCTGATATCAGTCAATGTCACACAGTCAATGTCACTGGTCACTCGCCGTCCAGGCGGTCATCGGCGAGGGGCAGAGGACCAGTTCCAGTGAGGTAGCTGGCCTCACAGAGAAGCCTTGAAGTGGAGAAGCCTTTGATCCATTTCATATGACCATATTAATTACCACTATAAATAGTCTTTAAAAGCATATTTTCACATCTTTAATACTTAAATCATGACCATTTGAAACTTTAAATACCCTTATTTACACAATTGTACTAAAACATTCACAGTTTAAATTAATGTGTGAATAACTAAAAAAAACAATCACAATGATTGTTTAAACACATCACTTGGCACATCACTTGGAGATGTGTGGGACAATAATTTAATACATTAAATTGTTATTCATTCCAATCTTAATTTAATTAAATACAAAACACATTTGTGACTGGATTAAATTACGAAAATATAGGTTTATAACCACTTACTTAACAGAACAAACACAGGTATTTATGCATTTTATTTAAATAAAACTCAATAAAATTTCAATACATACACATTTAAATATTATATACACAAATTTACAACATGTTCTAACTTTATTTGAACTAAAAACAATATATATAAACGTTAACAATAATTCCCTATATATTCTATATATGGTACATTCGATCCAAAAATGGTACATTAAGTCCTGGTACAATACGGTAATGGTACATTACGTCCGACAATTGTTGAATATAGGAATGCTTAATAAAAATCGTGTTTTGTTAGGAACGCCTGGAATGATCTAATGCACAGTTGATTGATACACTTTTTTGTTTCATTGTAATATGATAAACGTGGTTTAAACATTTCAAACCGTATAAGAATCATGTCAGCACGATATGTTTAAACTTGCTTTTGATATTTTTTTAGTAAAACTATTGTAATTAATTGCAAAGTCTTACAGGTAGAAAAGTCTTTCTTATGAGAAATAGAAGGTCAGAAAATATTTACGCATCGTACTTGGTTAAATACAATTTCGACATTTATTTATAAATAATTTAAGAATTTTAAATAAAACATTAAATACAGTAACAATGTTTAATGTTTAAAAATTAAACAAAATTGACCGCAAAGTTGGTGAATTTTTGGTTTTGACGTTTGAATTATTATTAATTGGTATCCTGTTCCAAATTATAATAGACGTCGAATGGCGACTTTAAAAATGACACATTAATAAAGGAGCATTCTTTGGAAAATAGGAATACATGTCATACGTCCTTCGTCCTTGTTGACATGTAAAATCGGCAAAGAGCAGCAAAGGGTTAAGTAAATCTGTGACAAACAATAGAACAGAGTACAGATTTAAAAAGAGGAATACAGAAATTACGTCGAAAATATCGTCGAGCATAAAAACGCGGTCACAGAAAATCGCAGATGTCGTGGTATTGTATAAGAATGAAATACCAGTGTGCAGTAGAGTACATGTGTAGTTATACAGAATGTATTTAGAATAACAGTTTTGTTTTGATATTGATCTAGTTGTATTTAATAAACTGAGTTCTGGTGGACTTCAGTCAAAAATAACGCAAAATATAATGTGTTTCATTATTTACTAGCGATTCCGATTGAAGCAATGAAGAGTCACTCTTACCTTACTCGACTAGCTGACTGCCCTATCAATGAACTGACACGTGTGTTTATTGTTAACTGCCAACCTGTTTCTACAGCTGTATGCGTAATTTAACTTGGTGTAGGTGGCACGTGGGAGAGATATCATAGCCCACCCCTCTCTATAGGAGCACAATCACACATCGCTGGCGTGCTTCAGTCTTCTGGTGACAATACACTCAACTACAGAAATACGACTTTATCTCTTAATTAGCAAACGTAAATAATTCAATAAGATTAGTAAAGAATTCGAATCCCTTGATCTCTATTCAAATAATACCGACATGATATTCGAATATTCGTACATTCGTTAACATCCCAACCTTTTCACAATATTTATCAACGTTATTATGAACGGTATAAAGCAAACGTAAGTAGTTTAGATATGCGAGTGATGGTGCTAGAGCTGGCATTAGCAATGAATCGTGACTTGTTTGGTATTTTGTAAAGCTTAGGAACCAAATATGTGATAGTGTTTGTCAATGACTGTCGGAAAGTCAACGTTGGTGTTGGTGTAAGAACTGGTTGGTGATAACACTTATTGAAGTATAGTCGTCAGACAAAAATATGTTGTCCGCAGCTTTGTCCGCAGGTACAAGTACAAATTTATCGCGGATATTCTAAAAGGAATGTTTTACGTGTTTTAGTGATAAGAAGGTATAACTGGAACTATGGAAGCCGTAGAATTTAACGCGATTTTGTATTATCTTAAAATGGCTTTCAAATTGCATGAGCTATTTCTTTGCAACAGAGGTCAAAATCTATTTCAGCAGGCAGGCGATATTTCGGTCCCTTAATTTATAGTCATCGATGATGTTTAAATCCCCGGTAATTATATGGCCAGAAGGTAAATAACAGAAAGGTGAAGTTGATCAATTAAAAGAATCTTGAGTTGGATCATTTAGGTTAAGGTCTGATACAGTTTGTTTGTAATTAAAAATAAGATTTCTAATGTTGCTTTTGTACTTATAACAATTCATTAGGTTTTCTTTGTTTTCGAAGTAATTGGGGATTTTATTTACGATTTTCTTTTTCCACGAAATATATTAGATAAGTCAATAGAATCAATCCATTTATAAATGTATAAGATTTTCATACAAAGTCGTCTGTGTTGGCACTGTTTATCAATATGCGGTCTTAAAGCATAGGTAGAATAGTTTTAAATAATGGAAGCCATATCATATAAAATATGAGTACAGACATATATTTTATCTGTCTCATTGTCCAAAATAAGTAGTGGTGTCAAAGGTAGATTTGTAACTGTTCAAAGTTAGGCATGAATACCACAAATACCAGATCGAATATAAAGTGTGTTCAGATCTTGAATGCAAACGTTTTTTTTTTCTTAAATCTGCGTTAAAGATAATGATTTTTTCTAATTCCATAGGATAGGTGTTTGCATTTGCGTAAAGATAGAATACTAAAGATGCCAATTTTCGGATGTTTAGAAATAGTGCCCGTCTGAAGAATTTTGTCATTAAGACTGAAAGGAACTTGAGTCTGAAGTGTTTAAATCCAGTCAAGGTCGGCACTGTATCTGGCCTGTAATTTAAATCCTTTAGAAATATCGTCATCCAAAACATTTATTTCGCAAAGGTTTATGTTCTCATATTTAAGAATGTCCCGTAGAAAGAAAATGATTATTAAGGAAGTTCTTACGAGGACGCGCGTTAAAGATTTTATATCAATGTTCTCGAAATCTAATTTTAAGCGCCGTTGCGTTTGTCCAACGTATTGCAGTTTACAGTTAGGACGGCTAATGTTATCACATAATTTATAATGTCCTTTGTCAATTAACATCACAAGGAAAGGAAATCTTAAAAATAGTAACTTGACAGTGGAGCAACTGTTAAGGAATCTACATACACATTATGTCCACTCTGCATTTGTGCGGGGGATGCTTCTTATTTTAACTGTCGAAAAAAAATGAATTAGAAATATAAAGGGTGTTATTTTAAAGGTGAACTATTGACATTTACTCTTCTATAAAATATATCCTCTGTATCATTAGACAAACGCACAGTAGACACATTATGTAATTTCAAGGGTGAAATGTTAATGTTTGGTAGTAGGTTGTTCATGGTTGTTTCATTTCAAGTAAAATAAACCAAAGTCAAAGGTATGCCAAAAGAAAATATGCGTAACAAATTTTATAGGGTGAATTATATAACATAGATTATATGCACTGGGAGATTTTTTCGACCGCCTCACTGGAAAAGTTAGTCAGAATGTTCAGCAAATATTATTGATGAGCTACCCATAATGCTTCACAGAGAAGTTTAAAAAGCTGCAAACCCTTATAAGACTCTTTAATGCGATGAAATACACGCAGGAAAGTAATGATAAAAGTGCCCGAGCGTAATTATTATGTGCATTAGCAAGGTTATGAAAGAAGGAAAAAAATGTATTTGAATCACCACAAATATAAATAAATTTTAAGTCCGATAGAACAAAGGCACAGACAAATTCACACACACACACACACACACACACACACACACACACACACACACACACACACACACACACACACACACACACACACACACACTGAAGTGACAAGTATTTGGTGCGCATAAAGTTAGTCCGGAAAGGTAAATTAAAGGATCATTTTACCAATGAAAGAACTATTTATCACAAGACTATAGTCAAGAAAGGGTGACGTTTAATTAAATGCCTCTATAACGCGTCGTTCGATAGAAAAGGCTTTTGTTAACCTCAAGTCACCCGACAGAGCAGGATAAAACGACTCTGCTATGAAAGCTACACGGATGATTCCCAACAGAATAATAATCAATTATCTAATTAAGATGTCATTACATTATATTTAACTGAAATCAAGTAGGAAATTCACCAAGTACTAATCGAAAAGCAATACAGATTGGTGTACAATATTTCATACATTGCAGCCATTGTATTATCAAAAACATAAAGCATCATAAAAAATATTTCTAACATGGCTGTATACAATAAATGAACGCATCCAGCAATTATATAACTATGTACCCCTCTTTCACAAGGATGCATTTCAACAATTATTGGCCAAGTATGATTTTGTCGAAAGATGATTCCTATTTATTTTATGAAGGAAAGCAATGTGGTGCATGTTCGAAGGTGTACAAAACAACAATATCTACAAAGGTATAAAGTAAATGTGCTCACTTGTATAACTTTGAGAAGTTTTTCCCAATTAGATATTGTCTTATATTGGAACATTTAAATTATGAACAGAAACTACAACGCCAACTGCAAGTAACTTGATTATGTTCCAAGATCTGGCATTCTGGCAGGATGTACTGTAAGTTCCAGTCAATTGGCTTATGTCCTTAAATTAGATCTGCACAACTTTTAAACAAACAAAACATACAAAATTGCTTATATTTGCAGCAAAATATAATATGTAAGTAAGAAGTACATAAAATATACTGTTCAGATGCATTCGTGTGAGTAGGTAAAAAGAAAGTATTCACTTAATACGCGTGCATATTTAAAGCCTTATATTTGTGTACATGCGTGTTTTTTCAGTTCTGACTTATTATATATGCTGAGACTTTTTAACGGTACGACAAATTGATATCATCAAATGTGAGCTTTCCTTACTCAGTTTATCACTTTCGAAGGTTTTCTGGGAGTTAAGGAAATATTTAAATGTGAGCTACAACTAGTTCATAAAACCTATTGTGTATACTTTTTGCAATGGCCAAAATTAAAGCTAAATATATGTTGTTATACTCGTATGAACTTGTCATAATTTCCTTTTGACAACTTTGACAATTATTTTTTATCACTGAAACCTAAAATCTTGTCACAAATAGCAAAGATCTTCAGACATTTGATGGAAATGTAATTGCGTATCTAGTTTTAATAATCAGGACTTGTCCGAAAAGAAAACGCTAAAGTTGTTCGAAACCACAACTAATACAATTTTAACTCCCCAAACATTAGGTCTCACATTTCTTTTTCTAAGGATTAAAACCATCTTAGTATTGTTCAAATCAACAAACATGATACAGGCATCTAATGTCTGTTAAAGGTTGAATATATTTGCTCGTTTGAACTTTAACGTCACCCATCTTCCGTTGGGGCCAATTGTTAGGCATCAACTGAGAAAAACCAACAGTTCATTAAAAAAATGCAACACAACCATTAAGCATTTAACAGAACTATCAAACATAACCATTAAATCAACGAACTTGCGTCTTGGATAAGCAACAAATAGAACAATCAGTGCTATTAAATGTGATGTCGGCAATTGTCAATCTTAAGAATGTGTGAAAATACAAATTAAAAAAATAAGAGCGGACTTTTCTAGCGTTGCAAGTTTGCAATGTTGTCGGATGTTGTCAATTGTCCAAGCTAAGGATGAATGTACCAGACGTAAAACACATTTGTCGGCAATATAAGTGAGATTTTGTAGTAAAATAAATCTGTTTTACATCTGCTTGAACATTGATTGATGCATCGCAGTAGACTAGCACATAGAAGCATTGGACACCCTACCGATTAACAATCATGGGTAAGACATACAACTTTTTAATGAACATAGTATTGGCTTACAGTTCTGTCACATAGTATATGCTTACATTTCTATCAGAATAATGTTTTATATTATATTATATTTATATTATTATTATTAAATTGGCAATTGAGTTATAAAATGTTGGGGATGGAAAATCAGAGTGCACATCTTTTTAAATAAGAGTCGTTATTGTACTAAAAACTATTATTATAACCATCTTGGCTAAAGCCGATGTCTAGACAACGTAGGTCAAGGACGTTGTAAAGTACATTGAACATTGAAGATAACTTCAAAACCGAATAGTTCAGTTTTCTTCGCGTACTTTAAATAATTAACCTATATCTAAAACATGAAAACATGTTTATTCGTGTTTTAAAGATCCTGTCTGTCAGCCGGTTTACCTGCATAGTTAAGATATGTAGTTTTGCTTTTACTGGTGAAGTCTTTTTTTAGCAACGCAGTTATGTCGAAAATAGAAAACTCATTGGGCAGTTCTTAAGTTCAACAAAATTAATGTCGCTATGCTGATTAAGTCAATAAATAACTCTGAATATGACATCGGACAAGATAGTCGAGTGGCAATGTTTTTGTTTTTCAAAAGAAGACCTTCGCTTTTGAACACATGCTGTCATTAAATTATTATTATTAAAGACAATCTAGCTGTTTAATATATTATTTTATTTACGAACAATAAATACGAACTTTTAATCTTGTGATTTTTTTAACTGTGAAAACAGTCATTTCCAAAGGTCAACATATCTCTTCAAATTTTCTCTGGCAGGGATTTTCAAGGACAGGTATTTTAGCTATAGTATTGTCATTATAAGATTGCCTAATGCCCTTAGCTTTATTGGTTTGTTACGTTTGAGACTTATTCACTCAATTCTGTAAAAAGGTACATGTACTTGTTTCCAAACATATCATTAGAAGATAATATTAACAAATTAAAAACTTGATTTTAACTTATTTTAATAAAACATGAATGTGAGCATTTTTTTTTCTTCTAAGATTTATTTTCCCCAGTTATTGAAAGCTTTTTGTGATACTCTTAACATGGAAATCTCTGATTATCTGTCGCTAAAATTAAAAGTCAATCCATCCTTTTATGTCGTCTAAATACTTTCAAAATGAGAGCTTTAATTAACTATTAACTTAAAAAAGCAATCATATGCGCCAGCATATTTTTTAACTAACGCTAAATGCGTCCGCTACTCTTTCAGCGCGGGCCCAGATCAAGTATTTAAATTCTCACTTTAATAAAAATGTAAGCTTAATATTTTCATTTAGCTGGAAAACTATTCCATATTATTATCATTACAACCTTGTTAAAGAAAAATGAATTCTACAATCGCAATCAGATACGCTGATTTGAAAGCACTGCTTATTTGTCATTAGAAGAGAAGATATCTTACAAAAAGGACATTAAGTTCTTATGTTGATAAACACAAACCTAGAGAGCTGGTTATCAATGACAAACAGAATACAAAACTAATATAACCATAATCTAGTAAGCAATTCTAGTTTATATTTGTTCGGAGGAAGTGTCAAGGTAAAGATTTATAATCGCTGTTGCTACTTTTCAAACCCAAAAAGGACGTTTTCCTTTACTCAACGATCTTTTTAAAATACACTGAAATCCGCTTTCATATGTTTTGAAGGAATCTTGAAAAATTTTAACAGAAGTAGAAAATTTGATTTACAAGAAAATTGTCATACAGTTCTGGAACCGTAAGCGTTGTCGCACGATACCATATACGTTACGGTTCGATATCACACACGATGTGCGTTACGATAGAAAATCAACACGGGGTACGCTTTGATACAATATACTGTACGGTTTACTTGTAAATCAGGTAACATTACGAAATACCATATCAAATGCGCCGTGTTGTTATGATAAAGGTATCTACGCCTACTCTCCACATCCGTGTCTGCGGTTTACTGAAGTGAAATTTCATTGCCAGACAATGTATGCTGGGTTTTTCATGTGACGTGTTGAGACCGGATGCTGGTGTTGCGCACTACAGCTTAATGACATCTTACAGTCTAGATTGGGTTGGGTAAACATGGTGTTATAAAAGTGGCAATTTGTGTGGAGGTTTATAAACGCTCATGTGACTCATATGTATGTGTACTGAATAACATAAATGAATGGGCTAGCGGCAAGAAAATAGATGACATCGGAAACATATCATTTTGAAGCACACAAGCAATGTGTGATTGTGCTCGTATAGATGGGGTGGCTTATGTTATCTGCCATCTGATTAACAGTATACATTCCAGAGTATTATATCACCGCTTGCGACCCCGTTCTCTCCGCCACCTAGACACAGTTACATCACGCATATTGCTGTGGAAACATGTTGTGAGTTAACTATAAACACGCATGTCAGTTCGTTGATAGAGCAGTCAGCTAGTCCAGTTAGGTAAGACTGACACTACCTTGGTTCAATCGGGATCGCTGGCAATTAATGCAACACGTTATATCATACGTTATTATTTGATTACAGTGCATCAGAACTTATTTTTTTTTAATTACACAACTAGATCAACATCAAGCCAAAACCTTTATTTTTCTTATTTTTTTAAATTTCCGTATTCCACTATTTAAATCTGCACACTTTTTTTATTGTTTGCCACAGATTTACTTAACCCTTTTCTGGTCGTTGCCGACTTTTTACTAGGTAACACATGGGTCTATATGTCAACAAGGAAGGTAGACTCTATTTTTATATTTCTTTTCCATAGGTATCAAAGTTAGACGGATGTAGAAATGAATGCTTTAATGTGGATATTGACATTTATTAATTTGTATTCGTTCGCAATGATCAGAGAGAGGGAAAGAGAGAGAGAGAGAGAGAGAGAGAGAGAGAGAGAGAGAGAGAGAGAGAGAGAGAGAGGAGGAGGAAACGGCTTTTCAAGTTCTTCCTTTTCTTAACAATTAAGATCATCTTATTTAACATAGTTTATAAATTTCAACAATTAAAAGTAACTTAATCATCTTACCTCTCCTAATTGCCTTAAAAATAAGAGTTGTAACATCGCATTTTTTACGACCGGTGTCACTATTTAAGATTTATTTATAAAATTGCACGTTTACTAAACGACGAAATGGTGTACCAGAAAGAACAAGCCAACAACAAAATAGTACAATAATGTTTTATTTTAATAAACAGTTAAATCTATGGCGTAACAAAATAATATCAAATATATAATTCCAAATCCAACACTTTATTATGTGTATCACTGTAGAATATAATAAGTCCTCGTAAGTTC
The DNA here is from genome assembly GCA_007844125.1 of Sinonovacula constricta. Lineage (NCBI taxonomy): Eukaryota > Metazoa > Mollusca > Bivalvia > Cardiida > Solecurtidae > Sinonovacula > Sinonovacula constricta. Next base: position 5,252,144 of record CM017566.1, on the reverse strand, counting down.
CAACACAGAAAGGTTTAATATAGAAGCTGCAAGTATTTTAAAAAATATATGTCTAAACTTAAACTTAAATCGGCAAACAAGCCCTTATATAGATCCAAAGAATTTTTAGAACGCAGAAGTCTACAGAACATTCACTAAACACGGTTAAAAATAACAAATGAATTTTCTATGATCCTTTTCTTTCTAGCTGTAACGCGAATGCTACGTCATGCCAAATACGTCATTAATACTACAACGATAAACAACCCCATAACCTGACAAGCGTAACCTTAAACGCTGGTGTATAGTGAAGTTAAGTCATGTGTGAGGCAATATAATAGCTTCTCTGATTGATTTACTTGTTATGTTGGACTGGGGCAAGGCGAGGTTATCTCCCCTGCCCTTGTGTCATTGTTCTTGGACGACCTTGAATTGTTTTTAAGATCCAACACAGAATCGAATATTTGCATTAAGGATGTTTTATTTAGTGTCTTACTATTTGCTGACGACATGGTCATACTGGGAGATTCTCCTAAAGATTTACAAAATAATTTAGACTTGCTACATAATTATTGTCAACAATGGAGCTTAGAAGTAAATGTGCTTAAGACTAAAATCATGGTTTTCCGAAACATAAGGCGGCATTTATCTTCTGAAAAATGGATATACAACGGAAATGAAATTGAAATTGTTTATACTTTTAATTATCTTGGAAGAGTGTTTTATTATACAGGTTCTTTAAGTAATAAAATTGAACTTTTGGCGGGAAAGGGAATCAAAGCACTGAATGTATTAAGTAATCACCGTCGAAAAAAACCATTGACTCCTAAGTCCTTGTGTCAATTGTTCGATGGTTTCGTTGGTTCTGTTATTAACTACTCATGTGAGTTTGGGTTTTTTGTACAAGCAAAAGTCTGGAACGTCTGCACTTAAAGTTTTGTAAAAATATATTAAATGTCCGTTCTAGTACAAGTACGGTAGCTGAATATGCAGAACTTGGACGCTACTCTTTATATATTACTCGTTTTGTGAGAATTATTAAGTACTGGTGTAAAATAATACATTCTGTAAAAAAAATAACTGTTATATTGTATAAACAAGGTTTGGAAGATTGTTTAAATGGTTGCAAAAAACTGGGTTTACAATGTAAAAACCTTATTAGACAGGAATGGGTTTTCAAAAGTGTTTCAGAATCAAAATTCAATTAATAAGAAAACATTCCCTCTGATATTTAAACAACGTATTATTGACACTTTTACACAAGAATGGTATGGCTTATTGAATAGTAATAATGTATTAGATTTTTATAAGAATATAAAGGACATGCCAAGCTACGAACCATACTTGGATATTTTACCAAATGATCTAAGACATTTTATTACAAAATTGAGAATTTCTGCACATTCTTTAAGAATTCACACTGAACTATTTTCAAGAAATCCTTTATCTAGAGAAAGCAGATACTGTTTGCAATGTAATAACGGAGACATCGAAGATATCTTTCATTTTATTTGTATATGCCCAGTATACAATGATTTAAGAAGAAAATATCTCAACTCAACTTTGTATAATAGACCGTCTGTATATAAAATGTGTTTGCTGTTTGATTCAAAAGACAAGAACATACTTATTAATCTCGCCCTTTTATCAAGAAAGCAACGTTAGTAAGAAAGAACATAAGCGTTAATAATACATAAAGTTCATTCTTTAAAGTTGTTTCTTTTTTATTTCTTTTTTTTTATAATGCAACTATCACATAAAAAGCTTAATATATTGTCATTATTATTTATTCGCTTCCATATTAATAACTAAACCGGATACTATATTTTGTATATTGTATTTATAATACGATGATGTACATGAGTTCAAATCTGAATAAAAATATGTTCTGTTCTGTACTACTGAACATAACACCATAAAAAGTATCTAATTGAAATATGTGCTCTTCCTACAATTATGTAGGTTATGGGAAACACATCACTGGAAGGGTCACTCGATTCTCTATTTCACCTTTAATTATTCTAGAACCATTAGACTGCTCTTTCATATCTTGAATTATGATTAAACAAGCATGGAGTCAGCTGTCGCCAATTATCACCTAATTACCCCGTCTTGACTCTGCACACAGCGGTATAAAGTTAGACTGTGCACTTCAGGAAAGAATACGAGGATCTGCACTTTGTGCCATGGGGCTCACAGTAACTAGGTCTCTGAGCAGCAAACGGTTAACACGCTTAAACGTAATAAGTCTTCATGTTTTTAAACAGTCTTTATATATTGATCGGCATTTAACCTTTCAAAGCGCGAAATATTTCGATAACGTTTTCCTACGCGTTTTCGTCCGTTTATATATATTACTTTTCTCTTTGTGGCTAGAGAAATTATACCGATACATTGGTCCTTTTCAAAAACGTTTGCCTGAAATATGAATAGTTAAAAAAAGATACTGTTGTATATCTTGCTTTCGCAAAGGGAATGTTAAATACAAACATACGGTTATTTACACGTATGACATGTATTCCTATTTTTAGAGAATGCTCCCAGATGAGATAATATGCTTAAAATTATAAAAGTGTCATTTTTAAAGTCGCCATTCGGCGTCTACAATAATTCGGGACAGGGTACAATGATAGAGCAGTCATTTTCCATGCTAATTTTCTACACATTTACCATTGGTTATGTATTGAGTGTATAATGCAAAATTATTTTATCTTTTCATGATAATATTATATATTGTTATGTTCAACTTTTCGTAAATACTTTATAACTGATACCCCTCATTCTTCGCAAAAAGAATTTTTAAGCGCAGGAACACCTTTATAAGCTGATGATCTCGCTAAAGAAAATGTAACAACATCAGTCAGGTAATCTTGACATTAGCCAGTCGCAATCGCAATCCGTAATTGTCACTTGTGTATTTGTAACTAAATGTCACTAATTGATATTTTACGACTTCGGATTAACACCTGAGCGATACTCTTTTCACCAGCCAATCACAATTTTACAAAGATCTGACCACTATTAAATCAGAATTCATAATAAGATGTTTACTCGAATTATTACTGTAAAAATGTAGTCTTATTAAATCTTTTATTTCTTTGATTAAATCGATACTTAACAAATATAGGAGGGAGCTTTAGTAGCTCATATAATTTAACAAGTATGTGCTAACACAAATAAATCACTGTTTACATAACCAGTTTTTAAACTCAACTTAATAAAATGACACTTAGGTTTGAGGTGACCCAAAAATAATGCGTGGAATATTTGGGACTTTAATGGTCAGCTTAAAGTTTATTGGTTACTCTATATGTTAGCTGTAAAGAGTTTATTTTTTTAAACTCTTCAATTTTTACCTTATTGTAAAATTCTGCCAGCTTCTCACGCATTAAATCGGACGTTTTGAATTGACAGAATTTACTTGCAAGTTATTGGTGACCGAGAAAAGTAACACAGCTTCTGGTCCTTCAATATTAACACGATAATGACAGAGTGATAATATTGTCGTATGTATTTCCATAGAAAAGTCGTTGCTTTAAAAATAACTGCTATGAGTGGGTCGTAAATCTACGTGCACTACTGCATAAAGTTAGGCGAGTAATGTAAAAACTTAAAAGTAAAAAAAAATAAAAATAAATAAAACGCGTGTTAAATGTTAGGACGAATTATCGTGTCGTGTGTCATTCTGATGCAAATTAGTTTCGAATAATTGAATATTATTCGAATACATGTGACGAATATTCGAATCTCGTTTTATGATTCGATTTACATCCATATGAAAAATAGTATGACAATTCGCAATTAACATTTTTGATCTATTAAAAAAGTCTTTAAAAGTCTTCGACCAGGTATGCACTTTTTACATTTCATTGTTCTGCAGTTAAAACTTATGATTTCTTACGATGTACACTTCTTGACCTCTCAAATTAATAAAGGCTAAATTGATTGCTCTTAAAGTCTATACATTGCATGTCATGAAAGTAATGCCTTTTTCTTTCTTAGGAAAGTATACTATGTTGACTTGTAAGTATGTTTGTGAAGCTATTTGTTTCCTATAGACAATATGTACAAAAAATGGGATGGGATGGGATGAGCGGGTATTTTTGCTGATACTGCGGAGAGACATTTCTATCATTATAGCACAGGGGCACTTATGAGGTGCCCAGGGACTGAACCTAGATAAATTTATCCCCTTTAAAGAATATATGACAAAGCCACATTACAGAGGCCTTCAATTCAACGTCACGCTATCTAAACGATTTTCAAAGTATACATAATCCTTTCTTTTCTCAAATGATCCACCTGATTTACCATCCAGAACTTACCCTTTATGAAGCAAATAACTGACATTTAAATGCAGACATTTCTGTAAACATTCTGTTCGCTATTTCTAATGAAAACGTCTCTAATAAAATTTAGGACAAAAGAGATGATTTCAGATTTAGTATTGTGATTTATATAACCTTGACGGTGATTCACCTCGTGCTACGTCATATGGTATTTACATATCCCAACTTACAAGGTTTGCAAGATTTCTTCTAAATTGTTACAGCAAGGTTTTCGATTTCACAAATTAAGGATGGCGTTTTCAACATTCTTTCACCAAAATGATTTTATAGCTTTAAATTATAATAGCAGTATGAAAACGCGTATGCAGCAAGGCATACGCCATCCTGCATTTTATGGGAATGTTTTATGCAAGTAAAGGAAAATTAAGAAAATTAAGGGTTAAATAACTTTTTTGACCTTTTTTAAAAAATAACTTATAAGACAACTTATTGCTGACGGTTACAACCCGAGAATCCTTCATTGTACTGCATTGCTTGCAATTAATCCTGTTACAGACTAGAACTTGCATAGCTTTTAAATTACACGATGACCGAACAGGTCGTTCAAACTATATGATAACAGTGACTTTAGTCCGCAATTGAGAGTCACTTTTGAATTTCTTGTCTCTTCATTCCTCCAGCCATTCCTTATATAGGTGCGAAAACATGTAAGATTGCACAGTAGTACAACATCGGGATTTTTGATACCTTTATTATAAAATGCCAATTGCAGATACATCTTTTTATTATGTATTATTTAATCTTATTACCTATTAACAACTCACAATACTACATTTTGTTTTGTTTGTTTTGTGTTGTTTTTTTTTAAATTCGATGATTTCTTTCGTGTGTGTGTTTTATTTTTTTAAATTTCACTTCTGATACTTTTGGCATATGACGTCATGGTATTATATGACGTCATAAAATTGTTGTTTTCATTATACGTCATTGCTTTGCCTGTTTCATTTCAAACTACTCTCTCATTTGGAACTTTTAGGTTGCCGAGCCATTTATCTACTGTACATATTGTACATATGTTTTAATTACTACTCTCGATGCTCGAGCTTATTGTTAGTTGTCTCACTTTCACAGGTTATTTGTATTATCATTGTTTGTTTGATAGAAAAACCTTTAGGACGTTCAAGGTTAGAGCGCTCCGCAAACCAAGTTTAAGCCCCTAAGTCGGTCCGACTGACCGTTCCAAGGCGGTACCTGTTTTGACACATAACATTTACTCTGTTTGCCTTTGTCTAGAGGAAGTTTAGATTTATATATCTGTGGTAATTTTGATAAGACATTTCTTATTTACCTATTACGCCAAAATTAGACATTGTTTTCTAAAGGTGTTTGTTGTCATTTATAATATAAAGTCACCATAATAATCATTGAAAATACAAAACAATCCGGTCACGTTGTGTGCCCGAAGAGCGTTGTGTTGTTAGTTCTCTTGCTTCCACTTGCGACAGTTAATAAAAAACTATTTCATGCAATCAATTTCTTTAATATTCTCGATTTTAAAAGAGAGTCGCCAAAATTGGCTTCCTGAAGGATTTCTTTTGTAAAGCTGATTTAATAAAGAAATACCGAAAATTGAATTAATATAGCGGCACAAGGCCATATTTATGACAAAAATGCATTACTTCTGCCATCGTCGTCAATGTGCATTTGAAAAGCACAGGTTAAGACTGATGTTGATACATTAGTTTTACACCAATCCAAGAAAAATATGCTTTTCCGTCATGCAATACAAATCATTGAAAAATGTCATTGTTTTAATCTAAAAAAATGGTATTAATGATTTTTTCTGGATGTTTCGTCATTAAGGCGACATATTAATCTTAAATCTTAAAGTGTCTTAACGAGGTATTGATTACTACGGTTTGATTGTTGAATTATACAAAGAAAGTATGCATCTGAATGTACAAAATCATGTTTTCTATCTCAATAATTATTTGAACGTGTGCGTTATCAAATTTGGAAACAATAAAAATCAATGAGTAGCTATGAAATTTGATTTCATTTTTTATTTAATCATCTACCAATGTGTGATCAACCGACGTCCAAACACTGTATCACATTCTGTTTAATTTGTTGTAATAGGAATTAACAGTAAATTTTGTAATATAGTAACTTTATTTCCGTGGCGACCGTTTTCTTAATAGATTTTTACAATGCATTGATAAACATCGCACTGAAATATCAAACGCAAAATCTATCGGTAGCAAGAATTTTCTGAAATTTTTGAATAAACAATCGCTGCAAAGAATGATTGGAAACGGATTTTAAGAACGCCACTGACAACAATAGCAGAACATAAAGGTCTAAAGGGTCTGGCTTTATAGTCTACTATTATGCAAATGCATTTCAGCCAACGTGAAAGTTTGGGAACAGGGATGCATATTAATGCTTTACACATGAAGGAGAATTGAAGAATGTGTACACTCAGTGAAAAATAAATACAATTGTTATATATATGCATACATACAGACATACAGACAGACAGACGCACAGACACACAGATACACAATATATATATATATATATATATATATATATATATATATATATATATATATATATATATATATATATATATATATATATATATATATATATATATATATATATATATATATATATATATATATATATATATATATATATATATATATATATATTGCTTATAAATGGTTATGTAAACTTAAATAAAAGTCTGTGTCTTAGATATCATATAGATAATACAAAGTAACTAAGATACTGTTAAAACAATGGATTTAAAATGAATATAGAACTAATGTCCGTTGACCGTGTCGATATCTGTCCATAGTGATTGTATGTGATTTTCGTTTTGAATTCTATGAAAGAACTATGTGCCTGTAGACAATTGTACTTTCTACAACATAATTTCTTTCAGAGTTCAGGTTCAGAAGTTTCAACAAGGGCTTTGATAGAAGTGTTTTAATAACGATGTGTGTTTAAATTTGCGATGGACCGCTAATGCTTCAGTAATTGCATCGACTTTGACCTAATGACCTTATGAATGAAAATTAGTAACCTTCGTTGTTGTTTCTTGACAGTCCTATGGCATTTGTTAAACATTGCCAACCGACTTTTATAAATTTATATAACACTGACATTGGCCAACAAAGAATTACTTTTTATGTATAACGTTTATGACGTCAATAAATGTCATAGCTGAAACAAGCATCACAACTACTCGTTTTCCATGTCCAAAAACATGTATATGCTTGAACAGTGTACAGTTACATTTAATAATGATGATAGCGCAAAATTACATAACACACATTCATATACACATTTAGATGCATCTATAAGGCTGTACAGAAAAAAAAACATGAGCTATTGGGCTGGTACAAGAAACTAAAGAATGCAGTGCAATAGTTTTGACTTTATTTTCAATAAAGCGTTGACCAAGCAATATAATTAATCTTGAATGATTCCATGGCGAGCGGTATGTTTCTAGATAACAACAAATCACATAAGAAAAGTATATTTCTTTCGGATTATACAATTACAACGTATTGTTTAGTTTGGTATCGAGCAAACTGTAAAACCCGTTAACACGGCAAAAAAGTACTTTAGCATCTTTGACTGCGGTTGGAGTGGGTGGTTGGGGGGGGGGCGAGTTCGTTTGTCCGTATACGACCAAGGCGATGTAGAGGTAGTAGCGATTAAGAGATATTTTACTTCAGGAAGATTGTTTAATGGACAGCTAATCGGACAATTAACAACTGCCACGAAAACAGCGTGTTAAGCTAATGGAACAAGGCATGTTACATGATCATTCTTGGATGCTATATATGTCGTATAGCCACGCAAGGGCCAACTGTTACTGTTAATTTATGCATGGATCAAATTTTTCCTCTTTTCAATTGATTATTGTTTTTCAAGCATTTTGCTCAGTTGGTACTAATTTAATCAATTTGATTGACTTATTCAGCAAGGTTAGCATAATGTAATGGATTTCATTATAATGTCAGAATGTTTTTTAAAAGTTTAAATGTAGTTTTTATTATATTGTAGCACAGTTTGATACAATTACGTTCGCACTGCAACGACAGCTTGATTTTAACAATATCTGGAGACCTGGATGACAAGTCGTGGAACTACCATTATATTTGCTTGAGCGTAAAGGGGCTTGTACCACTTTGTTTTAAACGACTCTGATATGTCTCTGGAAGGTTTGGACCAAGGATATGCTATACCTGTAGCTGGCTCTCTACCGATTGTACTTCTAGGTCCTGTTTCTACTAAAAAGTACATATTTTGATGCTTTAATTTAAAATACCACCGAACATGTGAAACGAAAGTATACTATAGAGACACAATGATTCTATTATTAATACTCTAATAAAAATAAATACGACAGTTTCTTAAATGAATAGAACTATGAAAATCTGAATAGGTCATGAAATCATCAAATGGTCAGGTAGAATATTTACAGTATTTTTAATGAGGTCATCATTGCGACTTATATAGTGTTGCTTTTACTCGCCAACATGTAATTTACCCATATAAATATTAAGATTTCTATATGATGGCTTTTCCCCGAGTAATTGAGCGATTTATCGTTTCAAAAGTTTGTGAAACATTAAAAATATGGCTAATGGTTATAAACGGCAATGTAATGGAATGATTTGTTCAAGCCACTACATATTTGAAACCTAATGCTACATATCAATTATTTGCAAAGTGGCATTTATAGACAATCGTTATTACAGGCAATTATTCAACGTTCTGTGATAAATAACCTCAGATCAAAGATACATATCACTACGTTGCAACGATGTTATCTCTCTCTCTCTCTCTCTCTCTCTCTCTCTCTCTCTCTCTCTCTCTCTCTCTCTCTCTCTCTCTCTCTCTCTCTCTCTCTCTCTCTCTCTCTCTCTATCTATCTATCTATCTCTCTCTCTACATTGTATACCCATATTAACAGCCAATATTCCACTTAATTGACAGTCTAAACACACATTTCATTTTTGCATCAATATGTAAGTAAAATCTAAAGAAAAGCATAAAAGGGCGCATCCGAAAAGGATAACTGCATTCTTTACATCAAAATATTTTTATTCTACGAACAGGTGCTTAATTTACAATAGTGCATACATTTTATTAATCGGTAAAAACGAAAGTAGAGTGAAAAATTCCTTTAACACAGAATCATAGGATCATCTTCCTAAAACATCCATCAATAACAGTAAGTTACGTCATAACACTTCAGCGGTCGGATATTTATTTTACCGGATTATCAATGATTCAGTGAGCTAATCTAACCATTCGTCTAATTAAAAAGTGCAATTGGCTAGGTCTTTCGAAAGGATGAATATTTTTTTTGGCATTTATTCTTTATTTGCATTTGAATATTATATATTTTATTACGCATATGTTTGGTATGTTTATGAATACCGTAAAATCAATAAATGTTGTTAAACAAATACCACTTATTTGACATGACTGCCTTTGCTTTTTAATTGTAAATAACTTCGCATACAATTTGATTTTTTAACTTTAAATTGAATGTTTCTAGTCTTATTTAATCCCCTTTCTGTAAAATAATGTTATAGCTAGCAATCTTAAATTAATCGACATATCCGCTTGTTCGATAATGAGTCATTTCAATATAAGATTACCATATTACAATTAGCAGAATTCTAAAATAATCAAGAGACTCTCACTTTAACATTTGGCGTGCATGTGAATACCTTGGTCCTGTGTCGTTTCAATTTTTGTATATGCGGCAATGCTCATAGGACTTTGTCTTATATATTCTTATTAACAATGTTAACTAAGTCACCTTTGGTTATTATGAGAAACTTTATCAAGTATAATTAATAAGGTAGCAGGATAAATATTGCCGACATGTATGCTGATTGGATCTTCCAAAGGAAACTACAACAAATATTTTTTTTTATCTTAGTTACAAATACAAGGAAACATATTTGACTCTTTTCACTCACTTGAATATCTTTACTTGACAAGTGAGCAATGATAAATACGCATTAAAGTTCTTATTATTTATTTCGTTATTGAAGATACCAATTACGAAAGTACAACGCAGCAAGCAATATACAAGTGTATGGATGGTAGTTGTTGAATGGTACAATAAAAGGAGCTGCGATTGTTTAACTTAATTTAGTTTTTTTAAATTTCCGGACCTGTGCCATAGACGTTTCATTTTCGTAACACATACATTAAGCTATTAAATCACATCTGTATGTCGATATAACCTTAAATATTATCTTTTCATCGAGATAACTCAGGATCCGGATTTATATATATATCAGACGTACTTATCTTAGTCAACCTGCAAATTATATTTGATCGAAGTGGGGAAGCAAATCTTCTTCTGAACAATAAGAAATGCTTATGTCTACTTCGGTATAAATGTCGGTATCAGACTGTCTTATCGCATTGCAGATTTTCAGATAAGTGTCATTTTGAGATGAATTAAGTATTTATTCATTTTATTTCTTCAGACAATTATAATCTAATAAGGTTAAGATGTCCTGGAACCACATCTGCATTTCTGAACATAAATTCGATTTTAAGTGTTTATTATTTTCTTGAAAAATTAAATAAAACTTTGAATGTTATCCTATTCAATTATGCACAGGCGTCACTATTGCTTTTCATTTTTACTAGATTACATGTAAATGTGTTTTGTAATGTTCGCAAAATATTGCATGTATTTTAATGTAACGAGTGGTTAATTTTTATTTTAATTAAATACATGCATTGTATACAGGCATTGTAAAATCCAGTCTAATGGTAAAATACCATGTACGCAGCATGCGTTGTTTTGAATATTTCACAACATATAAGATGAAATCATCTGGAAATTTTTCAAGAATTTAAACTTTGCCAATAAAAGATGATCTCAAATATCTAGAAATCCTGCTTTCAATACCATGTATTATTTTCGGTAAGAGAAAAGTTCTGTTTAATGTACCGCATGGATCAAGAAAGAATTATTGATGGTTGAATATCGCCAATACGGCTTCTGCTTTGACATCTATGATATATACGTGGATGGAATAGGAGACTGAACAATAAATGTCACATTAATCGTATATATGTGTGTGGAATGGGAGACTGAGCAGAAAATGCCATAGCGTGCATGTACTTAGCAGAACGTGTTTATACGGATAACACTAAAACCAGCAAAATTTAAAAGAGTTTCAATACTTTAATCCACCTGATTTGATGATATATTTCAGCAGATGTCAATACGAAGTTGTCTGTTTCATCAAACAGGCAAAAGGCAATCATAAATAACAAAAATTCTCTTCGCTATTTTCCTCCGTCTTCACTAAGATATATACAGTAAAGAATCGCATTTAAATGCAATCAGCTGCAATCCAGATTTAATGTAAGTACTGTACAAATATATCTGTGCATGATGAACGTGCCTTATCTATCATACAATCAAGATAACGTAGATAGCGTTTTGATAAGCCATTTACCTTCAACAAATCTCCGAAGGTAATATTGGTATATTCCATCAATCCCATGACAAATAAATATTTCTTCATATATATACTATACTATTATTTTAATAATTTTAGTCTGATTGGTGTTTTGGAGTTAAAAATGTTACGTTTCTGATAGAATAAAGGAAGTACATTTTGAATTGTATTTAATGGCAGCGGCGCAGTTAGTTATTGACGTGACACTAATTTGAAAATATGTTTATGTTTGCTTTAGTAGCATCCGTGGGAGTCAACAGCACAAGGCACTACCGAATTATATCATTAAATTACTATATCAGTCAAAAGGTTGAAACGTCTCATGTTTGTCACTGCTGGTAAATCCAACTTCAGATAACTGTCTAGGGCTAGTTCTTCAACTTCATGATAAGTCGGCTAATGGAAAATTGGAGAACTTCACCCCACGGCGTTCAAAAAAGCTAGCTTGAGAACAAGCAATAAAAATAATATGTATGACATTAATTTACAAATTAGGGATGCTACCAATTAGGGATACGGGTGAAAATTCATTCTGTAATTGGGTGAAAATTCATTCGTATTGGCAATTTACGGTATTTAATTTAAGAAGAACTCGTATATGTGTTTTTATTGCATTATTCACATAACTAGATATAGTTTGAGCTGTACTTTCTGTTTCTATTGACTTTAATAAATTATTTTTACTTGAAAGTGTACGTCGCCATTTTCGAATATAGCTTTGTAGTTGTCAATTTTGCAGTCTCCGAGTATTGTGTAAAAATACATCCCTAAGTATATTCTGCATTTGTAACGTAAACATAAAGTTTTAAAGCATAGTTACACCTTTGATTAATTAAATTTGATTTATACATCCGACATATTTTTGCATTAACATAAGGACTTCGGTTGTATACTTGAAAGCCTAAAGTTTAATAAAAAATGGTACAAAAGTATGTTTTCACGGAAAAAAACGCTTTAATTTTGTTTTGTTAACGTTAACTGACTCAGTTTCGTGTTGTTTCTGCTGAAGCAACCAAATGAAGCGATCAAATATATCGTTAAAGGAGGAAGGTGAAGGTCGCTCGCCACGGCAAGACGTGTTTTTGTGACAGGGGGATTTTAGAGGGAGTTTTTCATTGTTTCTAGAAGCTAACTGGTGGGAAAGGGAAAAAATCTGTTGCAAACATGGAGTAAACCTTTTTCCTAACATGTGTGGGGTCTTATTAAACAAATTTTGAAGTAAAAATTGATCTTATGGACAGTTTTCCATAAAACGGATATACATGAGGGCCAGGCTGCTAGCTTGGTTACACATTTTACTTGGCCGACCAGGTGCAGAAAGCGTGACGGTTTAACTCGGACACTGCGGCGTGGGATTGGCTCAATTAGTCTCATGTATACATGTGTACATGTGCAAGGAGTGTAACATTGACACAGGATTTTTCGTAGCGAGTTTTTTATTGTTGGTTGGCGTTTGTGTGAATCAAATGTTAAGATAACTTTATAAACTGTTAAAACCTAAACGACGACATAGATCTTTATTGTCAGCATAATTCTTGCTCACAATGGGGGACACCGAAAAAGGCTCGACTAAGGAAATAGCTCTCCTAGCAACGCCCAGAGAAAAGTCCAAGACCAGAAGTGGGGGGAAGAAGAAAGACGAAAGCTGCGACAGGAATACGAAAGAGTCAGCCAGAGCTAGCAGCAAGGACCCTAAGGTAGATAAACAAGTGCGCATTGACGATATGCTCAGGGGTGAGACAGAATGTGAGCCCAGCATGGGCAGGATCGTTGAAATGATGGAATCTTTTACTCAGAAATTAAACACTCTTGCTTCAAAGGAGTATATCAACAAAAGCTTAGAAAATCTCACCACGGAAGAGTTCATTTCGGATAAGTTGTCAGCCTTTAAATCTGAACTAGCAGCGGATATCAAAAAAGACTTCGACAAGGTGTACGAACAGTTGCGTAACATAAAGTCTAGAATGTTAGAAGCAGTCAATAATATCGAAGACTTAAAGTCAGACACCGAAGGTATGAAACTGGAAATTGATAATTTGAAGAAAGACCTGCAGCAAACAAAAGAATCGAACAAAAAGCTCAAGGGACTTGTAGCTGAAAAGGAACAAGCTTTTCAGTAAAATGAACATAGGCTCAACGAGCAGGAGCAGTATAGTAGAATAAACAACGTTCGAATTTTCGGAGTTGACGACAAAAAAAGGAACGAAACTGCCGAGGAAACGACATCACTTATATGTGCCATGTTTCATGAAAAGCTAGACCTGCAAATTGGAGACAAAGATATATGTGTGGCGCATAGGATCGGGCGTTTTTCTACCGACGGAAACCGGGCGATTATCTGTAAGTTTGTCCGCCGATCTACTAAGAAGATGGTTATCCGGGCACGTCGACAACTCAAAGGGACACCAATCGTTATCCGTGAGAATTTGACGGTGAAAAACGTTAAACTTGTTCAACTATTATCGACACGTGAGGACGTCAAATCGGTCTGGACGGACGACGGAGTAATCCTGGTTCTACTGAGGAACGGCATTAAGGTCAAGGTCGACATTAACACAGACCTGTCAAAACCTCTATCGCGAGTGTAACTTTAGCAAGCAGCTATAAACAGCCACCATGTAATGGTGTAGGACTCTACAACAAAACATGTAGATGGTATATGTTAGTTAGCATTACTTTAGTTATTAGAATCTACTTCTGGTAACAGCATTTGCACCAGTAACTTGATATTTTCACTATTTGAGTGTCAGATAATACATTGTTTGTTTAACAAGTTCCTGTAAGTAATAGTTAATGTAATAATCTGAATACAAGTTTTGTGAAAAGTTATAGCTATGAGCTGTAAAACTATTTGTGTATTTAATAAACATTTTTTTAGAAGTTCCTTTAAGTACTAGCTTATGTGTCTTTTTGCATACAAGTCATGTGAACAGCTATATAAACTGTAGATCTATTATGGTCCAACTTTAAATTTTTGTAGCGAAAATGTCAGATATTTAGCTTTAATTGAGTATGGATTTTTCCTAAGTATACATATAACACTATTTGACATTGTGAGTGTACCGCAGATGGGCAATATGATACGTGCATAAAGCTGTTTGTAACGTAAAATCTCGATTTTTTTAAATTATTTTTTAAAGTACACTCTACATAAAATAATTTGTTTCGCACATAAAAGCAGATGTATATCTAACAGAACGATGCTAGGATTTACTAGGATTAAGCTGATCTTTTTTGTAAATTGTTTTATAGGGGTTCAGTAAAACAATAGAGTTTTATGATGTCCATTAAAAGTATCTGCCAATCTTAAGCTCCATACATGTTGGAAATGCTTATAATAATGCTTTTACCAAAGCTGTTATGTCTATCATCTGTGTTTGTGACGGTAGTTAAGACAATACTGTATCTGAATTATTGTACAAAGGTTGAAGACTCATACTTAGTTTGTGTGTGTATTTTTGCACTTTTAGTAGATGTCAGAAAGCGTTAAAATTGCGTCTTTGAACGTGCAAGGTTTAGGGGATAGCCGAAAGAGAAAGGATGTATTTAGTTATATCCGCAACAAAAAATATAACATTTATTTTTTACAAGACACTCATTTCACTGATAGGGACTATAGTATTATACGGAGCCAATGGGGTTATGAATGTTATTTAAGCAACTTTGGCAGTCAGTCAAGAGGGGTTGCTATTTTGATAAATAATAACTTTGATTTTAAATTTCAATCATTTGAAAAAGATGACTATGGGAACCTTATTATTGTACATTGCACTATATCAAACAAAAGAATATCTTTGGTTTGCATTTACGGTCCAAATAAGGATGAGCCTAATTTTTATAACAACCTGTGTAATAGATTGAAAATGCTTCAAAATGAATATATTATAGCTGGTGACTTTAACATTATCCTTAACCCTGAGATGGATTGCTTTAATTATGTAAACATAAACAACCCAAGAGCACGGGAGGCAGTTTTTAATCTTATAAGTGAACTTGACCTGATAGACTGCTGGCGGGAACAGAACCTGGAAAAAAAAGTATACATGGTTTAAAGGCAATCCTCTTAAAAAAGCACGCCTCGATTATTTTCTTATTTCGAACACGTTGTTCACAGACATTGCTGAAACCTTAATTGTCCCAGGATACCGTTCTGATCATTCAATAATAGTTATCAGCTTAAAATTAGGCAGTTTTAAGGCTGGGAAATCCTACTGGAAATTTAACAATTCATTGTTAAAAGATGCAGAATATGTCCAACAAACAAAGTCATTAATCCAGCGTATTAAAATTCAGTATGCTACAGAACCGCAGAACAGGGATGGGCCGGTAAATGAGACAAACAATGCAAATATTGTCTTCTCTATTGATGATAAAACTTTTCTTGAAACACTACTAATGGAAATACGAGGGCAAACAATTTCATTTGCAACCTTTAAAAAGCGCCAGGAGTGTGCAAAAGAGGCTAAGCTAATACAGGAATTAGAATCATTACAACAGAGCAGTAACATGGATGACCAAACCTTGCTAGTTTTAAAACAACAAGAACTATTAGAAATTAGGAAAAAACGTTTAGAGGGTTCTCTGGTAAGATCTCGTGCTAAATGGGTGCTGGACGGGGAAAAACCATCTAAATATTTCTGTAACTTAGAAAATAGACATTTCGTTTCGAAGCATATGGCAAGTCTGTACACAAACACGGGAAACCTAATTATTGATCAGAATTCTATCCTGAACGAAACTAAAAACCACTATAAGCACCTATACTCCTATAAAGAAACCAGGTCAATAGATCTGAATAACATATTTGAAAACATTGATATTAAAAAGTTATCGGAATCAGAAAAAGTAAAATTAGAAGGCCCTATATCCAAAGAAGAAGCCCTATTTAGTCTAAAACGAATGTCAAATGATACTTCGCCGGGAATTAATGGATTTACAGCAGCTTTTTTTAATTTTTTCTGACTGGACATAGGCGATTTTGTGTTACGTGCATTAAACTGTGCATATGAAACAGGTGAACTGTCAGAGTCTGATAAGTTGGGTGTAATCACATGTATTCCAAAAGGGGATAAAGATAAACAATATTTAAAAAACTGGCGTCCCATTTCATTACTTAATATTACATATAAGATAGCATCTGCTTGTATTGCTAATAGAATCAAATCGGTTTTGGCCAATTTGATAAGCGAGGACCAAAGTGGTTTTATCTCTGTAAGGTTCATTGGTGATAATATCCGCTTAATTTATGATTTACTGTTTTATACTGAGAAATTCAACATTCCAGGTATGCTGTTGCTAGTAGATTTTGCTGCTGCGTACGATTCAGTGTCTTGGGAGTTTATGCTTGATGTTATGAGGTTTTTTTATCTTCGGTGACTCTATTCTTTCCTGGGTTAAACTGTTTTACACCAATATCCAATCCGCTGTTGTGGTTAATGGCCACCTGTCCGACTGGTTCCACTTATACAGAGGCTGCCGGCAAGGGGACCCCTTTTCTTCGTATATTTTTGTCCTGTGTGCAGAAATCCTAGCTTTGTTAATAAAGAATAATAAGAATATTAAAGGAATTAAAGTTGGTGATATTGAGTACTTGGTAAGTCAGTACGCGGATGATACCTGTTTAATACTTGACGGCTCAGAACAGTCTTTTTTAAACACAATGAATGTCTTAAAATTCTATGCAGATGTTTCTGGTCTATGTATGAATGTAGATAAAACCAGAGTAGTATGGATAGGGTCTATGAAAAATAGTGGTCTAGTTATGTGCCCAGAGTTTAATGTCAAGTGGTATAATGGTCCATTTAAATTATTAGGTGTGACACTGTCGGTATACTTAGAAACGGTTTGTGAACTCAATTTTGCACCAAAGATTAATGACATTAAAAGGTTATTAACTATATGGTCCAAACGGCTACTATCACCTTTGGGCCGAATAACAGTTGTTAAGACACTGGCATTATCAAAATTAACCAGTCTTTTTCTTACGATACCAAATCCTAGTACAAATTTAATAAAAGACCTGCAAAAAATGTTTTTCATTTGGAATGATGGACCAGATAAAATTAGTAGAGGTACTATAACACAAGATGTTTGCAATGGAGGTCTTAGAGCTGTCGATGTGAGAAAGTTTATACAGGCTCTTAAAGTTACATGGATCAGGAGACTTATGCAGTCCAATAGTAAATACTCATATCTTGTTAGTGAGATCTGCCCATTTCTCCATAACTGTAGCAAATATGGTGTGGAATATATTACACGAGAAAAGAAGAATGTAAAAAATGTTTTTTGGACAGATGTCTGGGATGGTTATTGTGCCTATGTTAATAGTATTCCTGTAAATAACTGGGAGCAGATTTTAATGCAACCTGTGTGGCTTAACCCTTTGTTCAAAGTAGCAGGGAGGTCATTTGAATACAAACACTACCTAAGAAAGGGTATTGTATTTGTCAATGATTTCATAAATGATTTAGGCGTGTTTTTCACCTTTGCAGAATTTCAAAGAATTTTCGATGTTAATACAAACTTCCTACAATTTGAAGGTATAATACATTCAATTAAAAAGATTTTCATTCAATCTGGGCTAATTAACAAAGGATACAAAATTGAAAACCCACTAATGCAGACATCACTAAATATCCTGACTAAAGACCGAAAAGGTAGCCGTTCTATATATGATGTTATGGTGATAACAAAACTTCAACCAAAATCCCAATTGAAGTGGCAAAACAATTTCCCTGAGGTCTTTTTTAATTGGAAAACCCTGCACTCTCTACCTTTTAAAGTAACAAAAGACCCTAAATTGAGGTGGTTACAATATAGAATTAATCACCGAATTCTTGGAACTAATATTCTACTAAAGAAAATGACAATACGAGATAACGAAAATTGCTCATTCTGTAATAATTCTCCGGAAACATTATGTCACTTGTTTTGGGACTGTAATATTGTTAAGCATTTTGTAATGGAAGTTCATCGATGGTTAATGAGCAGTATACCTAACTTAAATTTTGAGCTCTCCAAAAAGACTTTCCTCTTCGGCTGTCCGCAATTAACCATACCTTGTAACAACATCATTCTTTTGTTAAAATACTATATTTATAGGTGTAAAATGAAGGGAGTTTTGCTGAATTTAAGTGCATTTCAGAACCATGTTAAATCATTGATTGTTACTGAAAAATTAGTCGCTATCCAGTCGGTTAAGCTAGATACATTTACGAAGGTATGGCGGGATTTTATACGCTTGAGTTAACTATTTTGATAAAAAAAATCATATGCAACATTTCAGATACAGTACATGTTTAAGACACACTTACTTTGCTCTGTCACAAGATACGTTCGTGACGATGTCCTTTTCTTCCTTTTTAAATATCCAGAAAATCGTACTTGTGTTTACTGACGTTAAAAATGTGTTTTTTCACGACTGTATACTTTTGATATCAATTGCCATTTTTCATAGCATTTTGACATGTCTATAATGTTACATGTAGATGTCTGTAAATGCAGTGTACATAAAAGATAAATAAAAAAATATATATATATATATCGTTAAAGGAAATTAAACACGATCTGCAGTAAATGTAATTTATTTAAATTGCACATCTCCTTTTATAGTTAATAAGTAGGCCTTAACATCATGACTATTCAGTGAACTGGAAACATCTTATTATCTGCCAGCTTGCAGATTGTGTTTTGGCCAAGTACAGAGTCCAATTAGCCAATAATCACCAGCTTGTACAAACAACAGTACAATCAACTAGGAAATAGGTTATGTTATTTGGGACTAACTGTCATGGATTGTTTGTCTCGGATATTGTCACCTGAGGCGAGGGAACAGTTAGAAGTAGACACCAACACGTGTTAGGATCACCATGGTGACGGATACGGGTGGGCCGGATACAACGATACTTGTACGATGTTGTTTTATAGAAAGAAATATAGCATGTACCTTTCTGTTAACCTAATCGACATATCGTAACCGTTTCAGAAACCGCTTGAATCTCCATTAAAATAAATTGAAAACAATCTGAAAGGATGGACGATTTGCATGCTTAAAAGGACAATTTTACAGGCGAGTTGAACACCCTGGGCTACAACTGACGGGCCATGGTCTGTTTTTGAATGGACCTGTTGAGGCAATAAGCCATTAAACTAGGTTACTTTTGTAGGTGCAACGTAAGGTACATGTACAGATATGTTCAATTAAAACATGATTTCAATGATTGGGGCACGTAAACTGTAATCATCCGGTCCTGACCGGCATGCCCCGGCTTTACAATGTTACAGACTACGGCAAGGGTATAACCTGAAAACCACAGAGCTTGGAAACAGGATATAGCGGAAGTATACTATTTACCCATGCACTGATTATAATGCATTCGTTGCGGATCTAGACAAAATATACAGCATTATTCTTTACAAAATGGACATATAGTGAATAATAAACTCCCTTATTGGTTTCAAGTTCTGAACGAGCCAAAAGTAGACAACTGGTTACAAAGACCCAATGTCGACGAACGAAGCCAAATAGTACACCAAGCGTGGCGCAGTGTACACTCCCAGGAATTTGCGATGACGGGAACAGTTTTTGCATCATTGACAATAGGCCTCAAACCGTCCTCAAACTGTCCAAACTGGCAAGGCGTGTCGTGTTGTTAAGTCTTAGTCACATGAAGGAAAATGGGGATACATGCTCCACCAACGCTTGCATATCACAGGGACCGCATTCTGCTAGGTCTGTTCAGTCAACTACAGCGGCGAAAACCCAGTAATGCAGAGGTTGCATGGAACCTGATCCTTTCAACAAAAGATAAGTTCGTGTATTCAGATAAATACCAAGGACGTTTGAAAAAATGTAAAAGTCAGATTTCCTATATTAAAACTATTTCTATCGCTCTTTTATAGCTAAAATACGGGAATCGTGTTTCAGTAAACGTATTTTGACTTTTAATGAACGATACACGGTGGGCAAGCTCCAGACTTGACTTGAATGGTTCTTTATTTTTTGTTATTTTAGCATGTAGAAGATTACCAGATTTTCTAGAAAAAATATAAATTGCCATGACATATTTTAAAACAACCGCATGGAAATATTAAGTGGCGTTTATTGAAATTAACTTGGCATCAGGCAACCATCAGGCCACGGATTTTAAGACCATTTAGTTAATGTATAGTAACATACATTTAAAGTCGGATATGATACAATTTCAGTAAAAGCTATTCGCTTTCTTTTTGGGGCAGCTCAAGTTACTGTATTTTTTTCTTTCCGTTCACTTTTTATAATTGTAATCATGTATTAAAAGGTTTATAACAGAGATTGTTTCCTCATGCTTAAAGTGTTTGTTTTAATTTCATTATTATGCTATTATCATCAACTGAAAAAGATTACAAATTGGTTTAGAAATATTTAGTGAGTACTACAAAATTGATTATTTCACTTTAAACTATGCAATTACATAGGCGTTGTAATAAGGTGTCATTTTTAACCAGGCCTTTCATACATTAGCAGCTCAGGCTTTGAATGCGTATTATAAGGTACATATTTGCCAAACATATTACTGCACGTCATACAAATGAATCATTCAACATAGGCTACTAGCTTAATCATTACTCTATTATTATGGTGCTGAAGTATGGGTCAACTGTGAAGCAACACAAAATGAACGTGTGCATTTGATGTTCTATAAAGGAGACAAATTATGAAAACGTGTGAATGGCTAATTTTGTAGAAAAGTCACACAGGAAAGAATAGTTAATATTAACGCTGAAATCTTGGTTTAAAGTATGAAATGAAATCTAAAATGCAACAATCAAACATTTTGTTTTGTTTCTGCTGCTTAATATGGAAAATAAACTGAAAACTAGACACTCAGATTAAGATCAGGGTGTATCAAATGTTAACTTGAAACTAGACATTTATGGTTTTATGGATAGATCATATGTTATAGACATATTGACCATACATTTATTTTGGACATGTTGTTAAGAATGTCGCAGATACAACGTCATATTGAATTAACCTATACTGTTTGTTACTACTGTTTTACGTGCCTAACATAAACATATAACTCGGACAACCCTATTTCAAAATTGGCTGTAATAGTTAATAAAACGCTGGATAAAAATAACGTTAAGTCATATAATTATGTTGAATTATACAATAAATAGGATATTAAACTTATATCGTGCACATAGGTTAATATTATTTTTCAATACATAGCAGCGACCAATTATGAACATTTTGTTTATGAGCTATTCTGGAAGCGGAAGACCGCAGACAAATGACTGGGTTTAAGCAAATAGGAATATATTTGACAAAGTCCTATGAGCATTGCAACATATACAAAATTTGAAAAGTCGCAGGACCAATGTATTCACATGCAAGCCAAGTGTAAAATTAAGAACAAATCCGTGATGAGTCATTTAACGAAAAGAGCAAACCCGACAGTTACCGCCTTGGAACGATCAATCGGCAATATGGACCGACTGAGGTGCTTAAACTGGTTTTACAGAGCTCTTACCTCGCACTTCTTCATGGATTTCTCAAATGCAAGCAATGAAAAAAAATACGATCCATTTGAAGAATTGTCCAAGCGCTGACGTTTTTATTAGTTATAACGAAAGTAGTGACATCATTGAATGTAAACTTATTTGAAGCTCTATGGATTATCTCTCTTTGAAGAGAGACATTAACAACTGTTCAGTTTTGTCCTTGAATTTGTTGCTTAAAAACCATTGTGACATTTCAAATGAATGAAGCTTTAGCAGTGACACATATAACAAGCACCTTATCTGCAAACTTCATACGCCATTAAAGAAAAATAAGAACTTTCTTATTGTTGCATTTATTGCGGTGATAATCTATTGGAATGAATAAATTAACCATATATACCCACTCAAATGCAACCTCATATGTCGTTTGCACATTCCTGACTGCTGACACGACATTAACTTAACATATCGATCTTTTCTTAAATATTCCACTTTATAGCCTTATAATTGACATGGGCCTGGCAATTATTCAAAACAAAGTATGCGCAATATCCATTCCGAAACGCCATAATTTTAAGAGCATATTCATTAAACGAAAATAAATGATGCATAGCACACAATGAACATGAATCAAAATCCAAAGTGAAAGGACCGATAAGAACTATATTTTTAAAAAGACCTGCGCCGTTGATATCTTTTTTTAATGATACATTTTACCAGAAAATAAACTTGTGAGAACCGACAATCGCTATATGATTTTTAACAAACAAAACACATATACACTATACTGGCACGTAAAATGTTGTTTTGTTTGTCTTCTATAAGAAATTTGGCATCTGTATCCCAACCCCATGCAATTACGGTTTAACTTGGCCTGACCTTCAAACCTCTGAAGTTTGACTTGATATAAGAGCAGTTAGACAAAAAAAATGTGTGAAAAGTGGGGTTTTGCTATTTGACACAAAATTCGTTTACGGTGAAATGTATATAGTGTTGAGGATTGATTTAATTCTTGAAAACCAAGACAACAATATTGTCCGAAATTTTTGTTTTGGATTTTATTACTTTACTGCACCCCTTTCTTTTAAAATGGACTGACTTAAGCAATTATATACCGTATATGGTGTTTTATGAAATTAATTCGGACTAACATAAAAATAATTTTATGTCTTCTAATTTATTAAGTTGGACAACAACGAACTATAACTCTTATTATTCTAGTTTATAAACCTTAGTAAAATATTTTAAAAGAGTTTTGCGTGCATTCATTGTATGAGTGCATTAATTGTACGACATGCTTGATACGCCCCGATTATTGTCTAAACGGTTGCCAGTCTTCATTTTTTATGATAGTCAAATGATAGAAAATAAGTGTTAATAATTGTATAATTTTTAATTGTAGGCAAATCCCAGGACTGTTGTGTATTTTACAACAACATGTAATAACTGACTGGATTGCAGTAAAACTGACCGTTACCTAATTCCTTCAAGGTTCTGTATTAACCCAATGTTTTTTTATTAAATGGTTTTTGGAATGTATTTTTTCTAAACATTAGAATGCACCCACTTTGTTAGGAATAAAACTAATTTAGCTCCTTCTCATTAGTTTAGTCATGGAACAATCACGGCGTTTCGTTTTAATTTAATCACGTTTGATTCTTTGATTTATTGAATTTAAAAGTCAATAAAAGTTGTTAAACAATACGTTTTCGTTTCGTCAGGTGAATCAGTCCTCTGTTGACTTGCTAACCGCGCTTTTGATCTACCTTGTACACAACTCCAAGACCAGATCTAAATTCAGTTTAGTATGTCTGTATGCTACCAACGTCAGTCATGTGTTGAGCACCGGAATTCACAAGAATATAACCTTACTGTAATATTATTAAAATAAGCTTAGATTATTATTTATATAAACTGTGTACTGTATGCTCAGAGCATAGTTTACAGTATAGTATCTGTTCAAAAAGTAAAGATATAGAAACATGAATAAAAGTAAAAATCTACCCATGCTTTACAAGGGACAAAAATGTCATTTGTCATTGATAAAAGCAAGGGACAAAAATGTCATTTGTCATTGATAAAAGCAAAACATGACCTTTTATGTTGATATAAACACGAATAAAAGTATCATACCGATACCGTGCACTGCGAAGAACGAAATTATACAAAACAGTCAATGAAATACAGTTACGGAAAAAAAATATATAGATAATAAACATTTGCAATTTATGCGTCTCATCGGTATATCGCTTGAACTCAAAGTAACAAACGCAACGAGGTAAATAGATTTCTCGCTAATCTAATAAATGAATATGTATAGTATAAGGATATTTTAATAATGTGATTTTTCAATTACATTCGATACTCGTGTTTATTTAATTGAACATATCAAGTCATCATACTGTATTAATATTCATAATATTCAAAAAAGCAAAGATAAATTCTTTTTATATTCGTCATTTGACTGGAAATAGCCAGTTACCAAATTAGCCTTGCCGTTCAAAATTTTGCGACAGATATCTACAATCCATATTCATCAGGTCATATCTGTCTAAGATCTTATTCGGGAAAACATGCAAACTAGATTTATTGACAACTGTTTGTTCGGCATTGTAATAACGTATTAGACAAAAACGTATGATAAATTATGACTGTTCTATAGGTTTCTGCTTTCTATTTTAAATGTCCAAATTTATAAACAAATGTCGATAAAATAAGATTCATCAATTTATGTTAATTCAACAGCGAAAGAATGTACATTAATATGGTGTATTAATTTTAACAAGGACCAAAACTTGTTTTTGCAATTGTTCTGTTAATTTGAAGCACTTCATATTGCTTTTACTTGTCTAACGTTTTGGATGTAGATTAATCCTTCGGTAATTATTCTTGCCGGACAGCAATGTTCGTCTTATCATATAAGCAGAACGCATAGATATTGTTAAAGTATTAAGTGAATCTACTATGCATTATCTATTCAATAACATATTTTAAACCACAGTCAACTATTGTATGGTCATAGCAATCATATTTGAACATCAATTAAGGCCTACATTTTAAATAAATTTCCTTTTCAAGTTCTTTTAAGTCGGTTTTTAATTCTCTAATTCTACTCCACGTCTTTTATGTTTTATTTCTTTGAACATACAATATTTCGATTAACATTGGTGGTTATATCAACTCTTTGTTGAAAGGGAATGGAGATGTCAGTGTGAAGCTTGTGTTTTAAGTACAGAAATAGAAACAATATATGTATACCACTGGTCAATGGCGGAATGGCCTGATCGTTGTTAATATATACAACGCTGGAATACATAATGACAATAATGGTAACATTTGAGGTTGCAATTGAAGTAACTAAGCGCCGAGGATGGATCAAGTACCTCATTCAGACAACTTAATAGCTGGCTACGTTTCTGCAGCGACGTCACATTTTCAGTCTCCTTACAAAAAAGATAAGTGGACACTTCTTTGACTCCAATAAAGAGGACCATTGGGCCATCGTTAAGCAACAACCGTGTATTCAAGACCAGCCGAAATGAATATCAAATGGACTGTCATTAGAAACAACTTCCAGATAATACTTCAAACTGTAGTGTGCTTATTAACATTTTCCAAACGAGGCGGTTGCGTTTATTTAATTCATTAACATATCAGTTAATTCATAAACTGATCTTTACTCCTTTTCATCTTAAATTTAATTCCTGTCAAATACCACTAGCAAAACTTTCCCAATCTAGCTCTATTAACTTTTAATTAGACGGATTGTAGACCACATTTCTTTTTAATCGAACCACACATTTTAATTCCAATTTAAATTAGGCCAGTATGATTTATTCTTTTGACTTCTTAACAAAACGTTCATTTAGAAGCATGATTATGCATGGACTTTGGGTTTGGCACAATGCCCCTTTGAACACAAATTGGATATACAATTTTTGAATATGTTTGTTAACTCTATGGAGATTCTGTGTAGTATTGAGCTTTTATGTCCCTTAGTGGAAATCATTTGCGTGTGTTTCGGACAAACCCCACCCCACCCCTTTCCCCACAAAACAAATCGAAGACTGAAACCAGAAATAACACATTATTCCAATATAAACTGTCCGCCAATTCATAAAGGACTTTAATTGTATCTATCCATTTTAAATGAGAAAAACACGTTTTCGTCTCGAGCAAGTGGTAGGCTTCAGTGTTAACAGACATAAAATTGTCAGCATTCAACACGTTTTTGTGTAGGGTCATACAGGTGATATACAGATAAATACTGTCATTTCTGTGTGTCAAATACGTAAACGTACTTGTCCATAAACTATGCAAACACACGATTGCTTTATCTTATTGTTGACTTAATTTAGAACAAGATATTTTCCGACTGATCGTTGGAAATGACCATTGAACAGGCAACAAATACAAATTTTAGTACTGTTTCAAATAAACATCTAAATTGTACTAAGAAAAACTTAATCAAACTTTAAAAAGACTAAATGAACCAATTAGGAACAAGTTTTGTAAACCTCCGAATTCATGTCATGTTTGATTATTAAAGTCAGGGCAAGGTTAAGTAAGGAAATATGACAAAGTCCATTGCAACATCTGTTCTTATTCATACTTAGTTTAATCTTAAAACTTTCCCTTAACCCATATAAGCCTTCTGTATTTCCTACCGTCACACGTTGAATGAAAAAAGTTTTAATTATACATAATGGGCGCTGACAGCAGTTGTGACGAGGACATTTATCGATGTTAAGTAGATTAACTTTGTTTTGAATTGCATTAGCAGTCTCTCGTTGAGTTATATTATTCACAACTCTCCAGCTGTCAGGCATACGTAACATAACACGTTATACATTTCGAGGTGTAAAGTTTTCTCTGAATATTCCAAGCCTGCAAATGCTGGACTTTCCTTTTATGAAACATGGCAGTTGTGGTTAGTACTATAAACACAAATACGATAATACCTGGACGAAGTATATAGCAGCACAATACGTACACTAAGATAATTCAGATAAATAGATCCCTGCTAAATAATTGATATGAGATATATAAAACGAACTTTAGCAAAAGTATTGTCTCGTATTTACAAAAACACTAAACAGTAAATGTTCCCAAGTAAAATTTACAGCTTTGTTGTTTGCTTATGAAACTTATTTTAAGCAGATGTGTGTACGGCTATTAGAACTTTTCTGACAATTTGACTACTTCCGAATGAAAGTCCAAAACACTTTATGTTTTCCTAAATTAGTGGAAATTAAATATGCCAAAAGACTAAAAGACCAACTTCTTAAGTCGAAATAATACCCCTTGCTTTTCTAAACACTGTGGACATTATTTTTCAATGACGTCATTCATCTCGTCATAACTTACTAAAAACATCAACGCTGGTACATTTTTGTATTAAAATAGATAATCTTTCTTCTCATTGCTTGCATTTGAGAAACCCATCAGGAAGTGGAAGGTTAGAGCTCTTTTAAAAAGGATTAAGCACCCTAGTCGGCCCATATTGCCGACTGACCGTTCCAATGCGGTAACTGTCGGGTTCGCACTTTAAGTTAAATGACTCATTTAAAAATTGTTCTTACTTTTCACGTGGCTTGCAAATGAAATACCTTTGCCCTGTGCCTTTTCAGAGTTTGATATATGTTGCAATGCTCATAGGACTGTCATATATTCTTATTCTTGTATTCTCCATGATTTTGCCTATTTGAACACAACTTCTTACCCATGTTACAGACACTGTCTCAACGCATTTGTTTTACTATAGACCCAACAGCAACAGCAGTTTGTCAGCGACATCCAGAGTACATTCACACTTTAGGACTAACTATTTCAATCAAGAATAATGGCAAGTTCACTTTAAAGAACTGACTACGTAGAATATTTACATATTTTTATTCATACCAATAGCTCAAGCCCAAGCGGTAAGGCGTCGGTTTGCGGCTCGGGAGGTCGCGGGCTCAAACCACGGCCGGGTCAAATCAAAGACTTTAAAGTTGGAAGTAGTGGCTTCCCTCCTAACGCTCGGGGCTAAGGAGACAGTATTACACCTGAGTCGTCGGTGTTAGTATAATGCCGAGTTCAGTCCGTGGTCACTTCATCAGAGCCCATATAGTGATAAAAATGTCGATGCACGTATCGGTAAAAATGCCGGCAAATCCCCCCACCCCAATAGCTTATCAAATCGAATATGTCAATATATAATTGCAACTATAAAAAATATGTGGGTTCAAACCTTGTAAAGACAACAATTTATCTAATCGTATGTGACGTCATTAAGTATGTTAGGTGTATATGACATTTCCTGATCACTTTGTTGTTGCCGTTTTATGCATTTTGTTGGACATTTCATTTTAATTAATAAAAAATAACATGGTTGTCATGTTATAAACGAAACTTTTCCCTTTTTATGGAAAACGGTCGAGTAAAAAGTGGAACTATTTTTGTGCGGATTCTCCCTAACCGAATTACACATGGCCGACTGTGATAAATAGAATCCAATTTTCGTATTCATTAGATATTGAAAATATTTAACCTGTTGTCTAAAATGATACAAAACTAGGTATAGTCTCGTTTCGTATCAGTTCATCGAACTTGTTTAATATTTACATTATCTAATGAACACTCATATCAGATTCTCTATTAACTGAATGTTTGCTATCTTTGCTGTATGCAAAAATGCACCAGAATGTTCACAAAACCATGTTAATACCCTGATAAAATACCCTGATAAAAAGTGTTAACTCTATATTTAAACCTAATATGTCTTAAATTAAGTACTGAAGTACTAAATATAGCACAGAGCAAGCCTTAAAGAAGTATAGAAGGCACCGCTAGAAATCTGCCTTAGGCCTTAAGGCCACAGAAAAGTACATACGGTATAAAAAAATAGTGCAATGCATAATGTTTTAAATTTAAGACTACAAAATAGATTTATCATAGTATTATTGTAAAACCTAGCAATGCAGTTGTGTATGAGATGCGGCTAACATCTTAACAATCAATAGATTCCTCTAAAACTACCTTGACACAAACAATCTCAACTGCAAAATATTATTTTGATTGAAATCAGTACCAAGAAAAACTTGTAAAAATACAAAAATCCTGAATATATATTTAGAATGCATTTGTAACATAAAAAATCTTTAAGATGGCATATTTGGTACATTTTACACTCAGGAAGATCCGTTTAAAAGGTAAATTTTGTTACATTTTTTCATAAACTAAATTCATATATTACCCTCAATTATTACCTTGACATGTGCATGTTGTTTAAACCACATTTTGGCCTGAAAAAAATGATCAATTAGTTGAGCCGTTAGAAAGTGGATCATACTACTATTTATTCAAACTCTTCGGGTGAGATATGACACACAGCGTGTATAAGACAGACACCAACATCAAACCACGCAGTCCGAACGTAACGCGTTACTACCGTGTCATAATTGCTATAAACAGGATTATGTACCACGTAATCCTACAACTCAAGCAGAACACACTGATCTGTAAGACATGGATGCTAAGAACAAATCTGGTTTACGTTTTAAATTTTCTCAGTAAGACTTTTTTCTAAGGAAGAAACATCATTAAAACGTTGATATTATACATACACACTAACTGATTCAAAGATTCATATTTAAATATTCTCTTCATTTGCTTAGTAACCATTTAAGAGTAAATATAAATTTTGTTGTAAACAGTTGCCCTACCGTTGATCAAAAATTAGTAGACTGTGAAGCTACTTTTATCAGCTTTTACACGTTTATATTTTTTACAATGCAAATTTATTGAACAAGGGAATAAAGGCAGGTTCTTTATGGATTTTCCTTGCTATTTTCTTTCTAAATGACAAGGTTAAAGCAACTGTGTGACACATAAAGAGATAAGCTTCTTTGCTAAATTGGTCTACATAACTTTGTTGATGAGTTCTACACAGTCTAGCAAATGTTTAAGAGTTCTTCAAGAGGACGACAGCTCAACATGCAAATTATATTTACATAAAATAGAAAGGTAAACAATCTTAAAGCAAATCATTTAAAATATAATACAAGTTACCTTTACAACATAAAATCAAATTGTAAACTTTTAACGTCTAGGTATTGTGATTTACTCAATTTACTCAGTAATTCTGCTCTAAACGAACGTCGGCTAAAAGTCAGCTACAATGAAACACCTTGCTTATATAAACTGCTAGCCTATCTAGATCAAACACAAATGTGTTTTTTATCTTGAAATACATCGCAACAAGCAATTATGATAATTACAGCGACATCCATCTACGTTGGTGAAGGAAGGCCCTAAACAAATGTCTAGATAGAACCAACTGTGCGCCACAGGTAAGCTTCTCACATTCAGTCATTCGCCCCAAACGGGATTCGAACCCACGTGGGAAGGGGCCAAGCGTTTTTTTGGTGTTACAAGTCGGCGACTCTACATCTACCCCACGGGTGCCCCTAAAAACACGCATTTATAATTGAAATAATAATAAATTTGAGAGTATTTAAAAATAATATTTAAAGTGATTTCCATAGTAAAATGCATCAGTAATGTTTTTTGGCATAAAAACCTTATAAACACTTGAGTTGCATTTTCCGTAGAAAAATAACAAGTCTTATCACGTCGAAATTGTTTGAAGGTCAATAGTATAATTTAAGTGTTGTTTGAAGGCCAATAGTATAATGTGCGCAAGACCAAATTGAAGTTAAATTTGTTTCAGTGACAATACGCTTAACGGCAGTTCTCCTCAATGTTGAGTCTCCGCTAGATACAAGTAAAACATGACTGCGAAAAAGGGACGTTTTCGTATTTTCCTATAGAAAAATTAACTGACATTTTATCGTAGACTTGTCTCAACGTTTAGGTATGGAACCACTGGAGCAACAAAGCGAAGCGTACATTAAATAGAATTTATGAAGCGTGTAAATTGACAATAACATGGGAGTATAATACTCAACGCTTTGAGAAAAGAAACAAAATTACGGCAGTTTTGCCTTTCGCAAGATATGTATTTTGCGTTTCAACGTATACTGCTTCAAGCATAGGCGAATGTAGAAAAGGGTCTAATACATATTATAATTCTATTTAAACAAATGATAATGTCACTGTAAAATTAAAACATGCATAAATATATTTAGGATTAAATGGCACATGTCATTAATAATCATTGCATATTTTCTAACAAGACAGTTTTTATTCTCTTGATGTGAAACATTTCTCAAGAACTAACTAATACGGTTAGTTCAATACATCGACTTCATAGATGGTATAAATAATAAGATAAGGTCATGATTCAATCAGTGAATCACTAGTAAATTACAGCACAAATATACTGATATATTTTACTTGCTTTATCTGCTACCTAGCTGAAGTTGCAAAACAGCAATTACATATTACCTGCAAAACATGCCCTACATTATAACCCATCTGGCTCATAGATAAACAATTATAAGAAATGTTGTATCGAACTTCTATCAAGCTTATCGTTTTCATGTTAATGCATTAAATTCCAACCATTTTTTTACACAACAGCCATTCATTGTAACATGTTGTAAATTGCATTTAATTTTATACTGATAACTGTTAAATGTATTTTCAAATAAATTGAAACATATGAAGGCTGAACGCCACTAATTAAGTTTATTCTATTTTCATTAGTCAATCACGAAACGTTGGAATAAATTGCACCATGATCCACTTATGATTGGTTAACATAAATATGTATAGACCTAGGCAAAATGTGTTAAAAGTGCGTAAACGAAACAATATGACAAGGAAAACAAGAAAAGGTCCTATTAAAATTACCACCACTATTTAAATCTGGACGAACTCTAGACAGAGACATAGAGAGAAAATGTAAAGGTGATGAAAACACAAAGACTTAATATTACATATAAGAACTGAAAACAGTTGCCTTAGAACAGTCGTAATAAATTAAACTCCCAGACAAACATTAAATATCCCAACTAACAGCAGGACAACCGGTCCTATGGGTATTGCTACATATATTTAAAAAAAACAAAATGCGCAAGACAAATGTATTAACAAGCAACTTAAATGTTAACTACAATAAAAAGGGACTTGACATTAATATAAAAGAGCAAACCCAGTAAGAACAGCCAGACGGCAAAAGAGCTATCTATTTTATGAAAAACACATTTGATATGTTGTAACAAACTATCTGTTTGCTCGTTCAATATTAATTTATATATTCTAGTTCTCTAATCTGATGAACTATGTGTCCGTATTGAGATGTGATCTGGAAAATGATTCTTGTTACATTAATAAAGCAAAATATACGTATTTCCATATCTTAATAGGGGTTTTAAACATTCGTTATAAAAACTTTTTGAGTTCCTATTATCTCTTCACTATACTAAAAGTTGTTTTGTTGGTCTGGATTGTTTTTTAAATGCCGCTGGTTTACTTCGAGTGTTTTTACTTTCACATTTAACTCTGACATTTGACGTCACTGCATTTTCTTCGTATGACGGCAGATTGTCACTATTACACGTCATCGATTAGATTGTTTTATTACAAAACAGTCTCTCGTTCGGAGGTTGCCGCGGTTTTTATCTTTTGTACATATTTTACATATATAGATAGTTGATCACGATGAGAGTTATCTTGTTTGTATATAATATACTTTAAGTTTTCAGTTTTAACCCCGGATGCAAGTGCTTGAAAAAAGTCGTCCCACTTTAATAAAGTGTTTTCATTTACACTATTAAAAAAAACCTTCAGAAAGTGCTAGGTTTGAGCGCTCCATAAACCAGAATTAAGCACTCTAGTCGGTTCTTTTCAGCTGACCGTTCCAAGACTGTAAATGCTGTTTTTTTTCTTTTTACATCTTATGTTTGTGTTTACAGTCACTTTTACATTTATCACGTTTGTCTTTGTCCAGAGTTGTTCAAATTTGAAATATCTGTGGTAATTCTTAAAGGACCTTTTATATTTCCCTTACATTAATATATGCACGAATATGGTATAGAAATGTGATTTGCTAAGAAAAGAAATAAAAAACACAGCCACTTAACGCGTCTTAAAATTATCATTGACCGATCAATCAGAAAACGAAAATTAAATTAGCCAGTTTTGTAATTAGTATCTTCGTTACAATAATTTAAAAAATACTGTTTTTACACTTTTGTTGTTATCTGCACTGATATCATCTCCATCTTTATCATCGCTGTTATCTCCCACTTCCTGCATATAATCGCCGAGCCTTTCCTCCAACAATGAAAGATTTCCGTTTAAAACTGTCTCCGAAATCCTGCAAGATGGTGCTAAGAGTCTGCATGGCTGCTCAGTTGGTCTATAGCAACGACTTCCTTGGTCTGCTTGGAGTGTTTAATCCATGTGGCACATTTTAATACGGTTAGTGTCGGGTTTTTGACTGCATTTTCAAAATATCTGAGTTTTTATTGACTCACTATTCCTTAGGGTCCCAGGCTTCAAACAGTTTTATTCATGTCTTAGTAATCAAGGTCTTATTTTGTCATTTTGCAAAACGCACATTTTAAGGAAATATGTCACTTGAGTTCTTTTTACACGCAAGTTACAGTGTAATTATTGAGACCTGTTTAATTTAGCGCTTTTTCCAAAGAGGACACAAATGCAATTTTGTTAACCTATCTTAGTAAAACATCTTATTGAATCGTCGGAAATATGTAGTATGTAGTTATAACTAGTTGAAACTAAAATCAAGTTTGACAACTTTGTCCAAGAAATCAATTCATACCGTTCCAACTTACAATTTTTTATCATGAAAAGACGTAATAGCTTACATGGGTACGACCGTTTTGTGCGTTAAAACGTGCACCACTCAAAAATTCGTGACAAACCTAAAATTATATTAACTATCGTGAACAGTGTACTTCATACAAAAGAAAACAACATTTACATGGCACAGAAGACTTGACAGAATATTTGAGAATTGTCCTTTTTGAGGCCCAACTTGAAATCAAATGAACGGGTTAGCACTGCCCGAAACCTCTCGGAAACCTCATTAGCACATAAGTAGCGGATACTGTATGTAAACATTGTTCCAGATGTAATAATTTTAATTTGTGTTTGTTCACAATCTACTGACAACAGTCGTTTGGTATTTTAGGCAGTTTTATTTAGTATACGTTAAATGCAGCAATTGTTCTCATTTTCTTTAACTAATACACAGCAGTTCCACAAATATCACAGTCCTTAAGTACATCATGCAATAAACAAATTATTTTTTCACAATTATCCACCTATGATATGCTTACAACGGAAAGACATTTTCCTTTAAGAAACTAAACATATTTTGACGTAAGTCTGTTTATGAATAACAATTTAACAAGTGGTGCATTAAGTTTCTTGATTAAACATGACATTTCTTGATAAAACATGAAGCAAATTCACACTTGGATGAAGTGTTTCCGCACATTATCTCCCCTATTCCACCTGGAACCACGCATCCTTTTCTGTTTGATAACAAGTGATTTACCAGTTGTGCCAAAGTAACACAGAGAAACAAGGTGTCGCCAATGCAAGGATCCAATAAGTGAACATTCCAATTACTAAACTGAATTTAAATTCTTGTTTATTTTTAAACCTTCAATCTACATAACAGGGTAAACAGAATGGGAATATCTGAGTCATTGTACTACACTTTAAATTTCTAAATGTAAATGTCTTTTTATATTAGTGTATATTGGATAATTAAATTTAAAAAAAAAAAACACACGATCATACATGTAGAAACATATGGACACAAGTTTTATACTACGCAGCTGTAAGGAAGTTTATGAACTATCTGGGTTTTAAGAGTACCAGAAGTATGTAACTATACCGACTGTAAATTGCCTCTTAATGAGTGCTTCAAAAACTTAAGTACTTATATCCGATTCGAAGATAAAATGGTGCCTATCAAATAGTGAATGAACGAATAATAAGTTTAATTAAAAAGGTGTATTAATCTTTTAATAGTCCTTGTCCTTTGGATGTTTCTCGATCAAGTGGCATTGATTTCATTTTTTTTATGTAATGCCTAGCTCAGAAATGTCAAATTTCATTCTTGATATAAATATTATTTCTAGGCAAAACACATTTCATGAACTGCTACCGGAATATTCCACACTTCACCAGCCTCGTGTGTATCGAGATAGCAATGTCAATGAATAAATTTAACACCTTCACAAGATCACAGCTTGACCAAGGTTTGTTTCAGAAACTGAACACTACACAGCCATCGATATGCGGATTTTAATTAAAGACAGAAGTCGCGGCTAAGTAA
This sequence comes from Sinonovacula constricta, assembly GCA_007844125.1. Lineage (NCBI taxonomy): Eukaryota > Metazoa > Mollusca > Bivalvia > Cardiida > Solecurtidae > Sinonovacula > Sinonovacula constricta. The sequence goes on along the minus strand of CM017566.1, from coordinate 5,216,598 downwards.
ATTGAAATAAACCTTGACCTTGTTTAGGTACTCAGGTTTTTATATTATCTTTGGGTTCTTAATTACAGAAAAAAAGAAAATTACTTATTAATTAGAAATTATTTAAGCTATTTTAAAGGTTATATTTAAAAATTGAGGGCAAGATGCAAAACACCAAATTGTGATTTAGAATTTCGAGTTTCCGTGATCCGAATGAAACGATGAAAACATGTTTAAGTCTAACAATACTGTTTGCGATGTCGGTTTCACTGATTAATGTGTATCCATGTATAATCCATGTAGATTTTTTCTTTTCAATTTATGAGCCTGGTAACTCTGTATTATTGGCTTCACTTTCAGAAGTATTCAACGGACTCAAATAATACGTTCAATTTGTTTATTTCCGGAATACATAGATACCTGGCTGGTATCTTTATATAATATCACTTTTCATGCAGAATGACGAACCCGTACTGTTGCCTATTAAAAACAAGTGACGATCAAGAAAAGATTAGATTAAAAAAGGCGGCCGATTGTCTGACCTAACGTCTTAGGAGTTTGCTAAAAAAGAATTGATTTTAAGTAGACCTTGATGTTTTCATTGTATTCTTCTTTTAAATGCAAATATTATTATCCAACAAGAACTGTTGTATCGCCAGTGTACATATAATAAAGGAAGAAAATGTGTTCATCTGACAACCAAAACATTTTATAAAAACACTTTGTAGTACACTTATTGTTGACGACATGGTAAGTATTCGGGTATGTTCGTTGCAAGAATGTTTAACCTAAACGAAAAAGTTTATACTTTTTATTACATTATACTTGCAAAATGCAAATTAACAATTATGTACACTGCATTCGAAAACTTTGTCTTATTAAATTTATATCATAATTCAACGCAACACATTTCCCTAATTACTACATCTAATTGAGATTGATTGAGACATGTGTTTAAGTTTACGAGCCGTCAGTGTAATATATATAATATAATATATAATAACAAAAATTAGGGTTTCCTCGCATTATTTCTCGAAATAAATTAAATAGCGGGTGGCCATTTCATTCTTAGATATTAGAAACATTGAAATATTAATATTGACACGGAAAGTAATAACCGTGTTTGGAAACATATATAATCATGTATAAGTATCAAAGTGATAAAACACTAATACGCAAAATAGAAACAAAGAAATAACTCCTTTTATTGTCAAATCGACATTCGTAGGCTTGTTTTGTAATTTATTATTTATTATGCTTTTTCATGACTAATGGGATTGCGAGCCACTGTACACCATATATATATATATTATCCTTTAAAAGATCTGCACGTTGCCATGCCCTTGCCAGAAAGCAGTCGAATGGGAATATGCTATGATCTACATCAAACACACGTGCAATTTGCTCTTATCTATAATTATCGCATAAGGGAATATAAATTTTAAAGATTGTATATCATGAAATCTCCCAAAGCGAGTTTTACAATTAATCTTCGTACCCAGTTTTAGCTATCTGTTTGGCATATATAGTAAATGGTTCCTAGATTAGTACGCAGTAACGCACACAGTTTGCGCCAATTTTACATGGCACCATATTACTTAAGTCTCAATAAATCAACATGAAATGGTTCAATCGTTTGGACATTACTATGATAAGAAAAGAATATGTCCGCGGCCTGATTAGGTCAGTCTCTTATCAATGAATAGCCCTGGGTTTGATTCCTGGTCTGGCTGCACTTTTCCCCTTCAAAGTATCTTACACATAAAAAGTGTTTTACTTGTGTTTCTATACATGTATGGATGTTAACTTTATATAATAACGATTAACGTTGTCTTGGGGTCTTAACAATGTTTGATTGTCATGGTGAGATTATTACAATAAATTAACATCAATGGTTGTTGTTGTTATAGTTTTTAACAGGAATAAAATAACGTTTTTGACCATTGACGGTGACTCAAAGATCAATACACAATTTCAAAGTGACTCTTTTAGCCACCCAAACACCTTAAACAAGAGCTTTTGCCTCCGAATTAAAATCAGTATTGACGGCATCAAAATAAACATTTGAACATAACATTAGTTAACTAATTTTGACAAATATTGTAACGTATGCGGTCTAGATTGTAGAGATTTAAATTCTTTAAAGTTAAGGCATTTGACATATACGGTGTTTATTTTGGCACGGACAACGTTACCAGTAAAGTAACCGGTCAGCATCACTAGCACATGACACATGTTGCTACGGTATGTCAGTACAATTGACAATTGTAGGTGTAAAAATGGCACTTGTCATGTGTACGAAACAGAAATATCACATGAATCTAATAAAAAAATCCAGGAAAATATTATTATATCTTCTGTTAGACAAAATTATTTAATAATTAAAACGATAAAAAATGAAAGGTCATTTACACCGTTAATATTTGTTTTTCTATTTCTACCTTTTTCACTTTGTTCTTGATTGGTAACAGAGTTTCTTGATGAGTTGTTTAACGGATGATATAAATATGTTTTCAAAATGTACAAATGTGTGAACCTAAATAAAAAAGGTTAAAATAACAAAAGGATCGCATACTCTTATGAATCTTATAACTTTATACAAAAAATGTGTTGTATAAAATATATTCTATTCAATTAACACGTTAAGTATCCGAAGGTTATATCTTATGTTGTGGTGCTTTGGTACAAACAGATGTAATTTAGTTTAAGAGACAGGATGTTTAGTTTATATTTGAGGTTACTTCAATATGTTTAATTAATTTCAGGGCATATTTATCTTCTGTGGATATATGTCACTCCTAACATTTATTGTTTCCTGTTGAAGCAAGCAAACAAGCAAACGAACGATTATTTTCTTATTATTATATTATGCGTGTGCTAAGAAAGAAAGCAAGAACTCCTAAAACCGAGATGTTGTGCTTTCTCGATAATGCTTGTTCGGAAGACAGGTATGCATTTCCTGTCACTTGGTGTAAATGTAGTTGAATCATTGTCTCTATTTGTACGAACGTCCATTTGCAACAGTTTTTCGTGTGTAAACAACCATGACACAACTAAAGCTCCGATAATTTGCTTATTTTAAGGAAATCATGATTCAGAACTCGGCTAATGAATTAATCACATTTCCAATTTAATTTATAGATAAACTGCCCTTTGTCCTCTGTTCTGAATACTGAACTACTGAATACAATGTCAGCAAAATCTGGTCAGTTCATTTCTATTTCTTTTGCTTATCTTGATAGTATATATTTTTGTTAAAGAATTTTTCGTCATAACCTAACAGACTCACACGACTCCCTCATTATACCAAACTATGCATTTATTACTAGTTATCTACGCTTCTTTTCATAAAACATTGCTGGATTGTCGTTACAGATTGCACGTCCAATATCAAACATTAAATACATAGGTCAGAATATGGCAAAACCGCATAACCAATAATAGTCACAATGTATTTCTATAACAAATTAAATGATGTGGAATAATGAAAAGATTACCTGTTGTTTTTTTTAAAATTGATGACTTAATTAATCGACAGATAATTTTTATTTTTCTATAAAGCATTTAAATTTTTCGCTAATTTCACTGATTAGAAAATAATCATATTAAAACAATTACCAACTATATATAAAATTAAATCCCGCTGTGCATATTTGTTTTGATCAAATGACTTCCGTCGAAAGCCATGCACAACTATTATGATGCCAATTTATATTAATAAAGCATATGAAATTCCTATATTTTATTAGCACATTTTCTCTTCCACAAATATCAAGGGAGATGAAAAGTAAAAGAAAAAAGCATATGCCAAGTCTGTGTTCCTTTTACAACGTGTTATTGTTTCATTACATAACTTGTTCCATTTAAGATCGCAGATAACAATTCATTGAAACAGACAGTTTACACTAGGCTTATTTCTCAACAATGGTTCAATGTCCTGCAGTTCGTATTAATGTTAAAGTATTGGATCATGTATCTATGTTAATAAATGGACACATGTGTCTGTTGTATTACTGTAAGTCTAATGGTGATCTCTGAGATCTTTTGACATGAGCAATCACTGTACTTGCACGGTCGGTCCTGAATCAAGGTGGTGAGAACTAACCGCTACTTTTAAATACAGAAATAAAGTAAACCGACTTTGAGATTGCACAGCAGGTATAACATCGGGATTTTTAGTACCTTTCTTACATATAATATGCCAACTGCGGATAAATCCTCGACTTTTCATGAACTGTTGTTTTTTTTAACTTATTAGCTCTTAACAATTCTACGTTTTATTTTGTTGGTAGGTTGTTTTCTAAATTTCGATGTTTTCTTTCGTATTTTTTACGTTTCACTTTTGGAACATGATGTCATGGCATTATATGCCATATTTAAATTGATCTTGTTATATATCAGCGCTAAAGCTGTTTTATTTGTTCTTATAATATATCAGCGCTTGGAATGTTTTATTTTTTTCCAATAATATCTTATAATATATCAGCGCTTGGGCTGTTTTATTTCAAACTGATCTCTCGTTTGGGGTTTTTGTTTTTACGTTGCCGAGGCTTTTATCTACTGTACCTACTGTACATATGTTTAAAGTTGCTAGTTGTTATGTATGTAAATAAGTTTATTGTATCTGTTTTAACTCCCGATGCAGGTGCTTACTGTTAGTTGTTTCACTTTAACGGGATGTTGTTATCTACAATGTTTGTTTGCTAGAAAAACCTTCAGGAAGTGCGAGGTTGGAGCGCTCCACAAACCAGGTATAAGCATCCCAGTTGGCCCTTTTGCCGATTGACCGTTCCAAGGCGGTTACTGATGTTTTTTCTTTATGTGTGTTATGTCTCGTCTCTGTGTTTTTGTCACATTTGCATTAACCTTGTTTTTGCCTTTGTCTACTGGTAGATAAAATTTAAATATCTGTGAAAATTTTGATAGGACCTTTTCTTATTTACCTTGTACAAAGTGTACTGATGCCATAGACATATGAAGATAACGTTCAATGTTTTAATATCCTCTCAAGCTGAGTGTATTATTATATATTATTATATATTTTAACTATTTATTTCTCCTGCCTCTTCTTCTCGTTACTGTTCATTTGTAAAAATAGGACCATATAGAATAAGAACCGAAAAACAAACATATGTCGACATATATCTTGAATGTTATTTACAATTATCTACTAAAGCAAAACCTATAATAACAACAAAACATGTTTAAATATGAGAAACATTTACAATACTAAAAGAGATATAGAGTAAATATCCCCGTCAAGGATCTTTTTAAGGTATGATAATCTTAATTGTGCTCTACATAAATAAAGTATGAAATTGAATCGTTTCATTATTTTATTACAACAATAAATACCAAATGTATTGACTTGCTTACAAAAACAACATGCTAATTTTCGAGACAAATACTTTTTCTGTCAAACAAACAGTGAATAAATAAAAATACCACTAAAGTGAGACATTTAGTAGTAACCATCCGCATCGGGAGTTTATGTGATAAAATGAGCTAATATACAAACAAAATCACTAGTAATATTAACAAACCATCAACACATGTACAGCATAAACATTAGATAAAACTCTAGGTAACCTAAAAGTTGCAAATGAGAGAGTTGTTTGAAATTAAACAGTCCAAGCAATGACCTATAATAAGAAAAATTTAATGACGTCATACACAAATATACTTCAAAATAAAATATTTAATATAAAGCCGAGGATTTACTCGCAATTGGCTTTTTTTTTAAAGTGTACCAAAAATGGTATACCTACTGTGCAATCTCACATAAGGGGCATGAAGACTGCTCAAGTTGTCTCAATTATTTAGGACACAACTTGGGCGATGAAGAGACAAGAAATCCAACAGTGACTGTCCAATTAAGTATGTCTGACCATATTCTAATTTTTTTATTGTAAAAGGGTCAGCCAATGCAGTACAACGAAGGATTTCCGGGTTGTAACCGACAGCAATAAATGTTCTTATATGTTTTGTAAAAAGATCAGTTATTGAGACCATTGATTTTTTTTACGTGTATAAAACATTTCCATAAAATGCAGGATGGCATATGCCTTGAAAAGATTTGCACGAAAATGGTTTGTACTTTTCTTATAAGAAAAGGCACACAGTTTTATGAAACATATTGGGCCGTTCGCTTTAATAGGTTTTGAACAGACTTCTGGGTTGTATTGTGTTTCAATTATAACTAATTTGTTTGCTTTCAAATTAAACAATTTATTTTATGAGATGACTGGAAATTGTATCTGGAGATAATAGCGTGTGAGATAACCAAGAAGTATTACGATTGAGCAATATGCTAAACCAATTTGCAGGTAAGTCTAAACTCACAACAAATAGACATTCGTTGAATATATATATATATATATATATATATTGTATATTGATTTCATTTACATTTTTCTTTGGGTAAAAAACTTCAGATTAGGTCATTAATAGATAGAAGCGCTTCGCTAACCGCTTTCGTAATATATTACTCTCTCTCTCTCACACACTCTGTCTCTCTCTCTTTCTCTCTCTCTCTCTCTCTCTCTTTATATATATATATAATATCCTTCGATGAGAAACATTCAAATCACTTTTAATTATTCAAAAAAGTTAATGTTAAAGTTACATTAGGTTTACTGTTACTGAATTATAACGACTAAAGAAACGATAAAGATTTTAAGATTGAAATTATATTTGAAAATAAGACCATGCCCCAGATAACGAGAAAGCAAAAATACATATATTAATTTGTGAATGTGGCCTGAAAGTTGTTCGTTAGGTTTTTTAATTTGTTTATGATTTAGCTTATCTCCAATATTATTTTGTCTGTTGAGATGCAGTCTAATGGGCAATATTTATCTGCGATCAGTCGCCGAGTAAAGTAAGCATGTGTTTTTTTCTGAAAGAGGGAAGGTGTTTTTTATTTAACCTTGTTTTCCGTGCATTTGGTTTGTGAATTCTTTGAAAATATCCATAATGATAAAGCTTGTTAGAAAAAATAAATATGTCTTGAAATCACCACGAGCAAGGTTATTTGGTTAATAAATCGGTGGGTTATGCTTTTTATATGTAAATGAAAACTGTATTTACATACTTTAGCATTTAGTACATAGTTTAAACATTTTCAAAAACATCTAGCAGCTAGTTAGTTCTAGCAATCATGCAAGTCTTCCAAATATATATTTCGACGTATGACACTTAAGCTCATATCAGAATTTTAGAAAAAAAAACACCAACACAATTATAATCAAAGTAAATGTAAAAGCAACATATCGTACAAATCGTTTAAATTAAACATCCCTGGAAAAGTAAAATTAAAGTAACTTATTAAGCATATGCATTATGTGTTTCGGCAATGGAAAATATGACAAATCGAAAATTCAATTTGCAAACAACAGTAAATACGATATATTTTCATGCAATATATACAATCAGATCTTAATATTGAATGTCGTTATTTTATATCGTTTACCTTTACTACCACTCTTTGTTTAAAAGAAAGTTCTTCGGAAATTAAAGAAGTTATTATCCTGTAAACCAGGTTACAAAACCACAGTTGGTCCTTGTGCCGACTGACCAATTCTTGGCAAAATAATTTAGGATGTCAATTTAGGTAGTCACTCTATTATTTATACATCTTTATGAAACGACAATAATAAAACGATTACCATAATAAAGATTGATTAATGGTTTTAAGTAATATAATGACGGAATTGTATAGATTTTGTCACAATGTCTTTTTTCGAAAGTAGCATTCTGATGAATTCATTTGTTATTCTATACGAAGAAGTTTCTTGTATTACTAGAAAAACAAAAACTTCCACTTATTTTCCTGTTATGTTCTATTTTACATGTATGTTGTTTAGAGAATATTCAAATTGAAAAAAATAACAAAATAACAGACTTTAGTTGCTTATTAATGTGTGTTTTTGTATTGTTTTTGTTGCCCGATTATACGGATAAAACTATCTTCTACATACTGCGTTTACCCTTGTGAAAGAAAAAAAGGGGATCGAGTAGGACATAAAATTAACAGAATATTACTTGACTGAAAGTCTCCAGTGAAGAAAGGATAGGCAGTGCCGGTTTAGTTGAGAAGGAATTTGATTTTTAGTAGAAATCAATGACTTTCGTCTCCCTGTCACTTTGAAATATATATGTCTGAATTTCGTTGAGTAACTAGTTGAACATATCGATGAACTATTAGATATTTATTTAATTGTATAGTGTATGATTTTGGAGAACATCAAAATTGTCATAAAACCCCATATGAGAGGTATGAAGCTTAGCTTCTTCTCTGGGAAACATTCCTAGTAAGTGTTCTATAAAACTTGTAAACCAATCTTAACAAATTAAAAGAAAACATCATTATTTCAATTTAAATGTGCCTGTACAAAATTGTTATATCCACAATAATGTTTCTGTCATGCCAGAGAAAAACGTTATCTGGCAGGATTTTAGATGTGTTTGTGGGTTCTTTATATTTATTTATATTTCAAATAAAAGATCGACACCAGTGCTATATATATCGGCTAGTTTAATGCAGCCGTCGGGACTCTAAAGGTAAAAAGGCCATTTTTACACACTGTTAAAAGATGTCGCTCTAATGTCAACAGTATTCTACAAGCAAGGCAACTAACCTTGAGCAAAGTGTGTTATAAAATAAAAACCCAGTCTGATTATGTTAGTACATACGTTTTAAATGTTAAGCATAGAAACCCGATCATTACTAGAGGATTTCTTACGGCAACGGTACAAATAAAAACTAGGTTTACAGCCTTTGTAATATCTGTTCGAAGATAATTAAGCATTTCCAGCCATTTTCAGAGTACTATGTGCATTGCTAGATCGGTTTAAGGTATCCACTTAACAATAACCATTTTCATTGTATGATTTAAATATGAAATAACCACACCGTTGTTGTTTTTGCTAAAAATACTAAATATTCAAATAATCAAATATTGAGTTTAATGTCTCACTTGTGCACAATTGTAACACACTTTCAAAATCAAAATGTGTTTAGAATAACTGACTTGTCATGACATGATTCTCCTCAATTTAATATATATGACTGAAAAAGATACGGTTATCATCAAATATTTGATGATTATTTCATATGGTATAGTTATTGATGAACTGTGTACCGTAATTGAAAGGCTTAACATAAGAGCATTAGGCAAAAATGATTCATTGTAGAACATTCTAGAAATGCGAGACCCTCATTAAAATCTTCTGCCGCCAATTAATATTGCTTGGTAAAGCTCTCAAAGGAAATCTTTTCATAGACTTTGTCCGCGGGACTCGGGTTTTAAACATAATTGAAATGTAGTTTAATAAGATTACTATCTCTGTATAAATCCCTATACAACTACAACCGCGATTTAATTAGTGCACGTGTATTCTTTTCCATAAAAGCTTTGCAATTAATCGTACAATAGTGACATTTAACTGGTTAATTGAAACAAATTCAAAGGATCTGCTAATTACTTTTACAGTTAAGCTTCGGTAATTGATTAACTTTTACTAGAAACTGCCATTACGTGGGCTCATTAACCTTGTTCTTACATATCTCAGCACAAGAAATGCTACCCATTTAGTTCAAAGAAAGATAAAATATGAAATATCTTTTTAACAAGTCTTAAGGCGACAAATATAGTTTTAATTTTAACTTCAATGGTATTGAACCACACACATTCATAATATGTGATAACAGATAACAAGTAAGACAACAAGATCATTGCCCCGGTAACTATAAACCCAACATCACAGCATATTAAAGCGTCAGTCCTGCCTTCTTGCTTCTTGTTCGTATATTTCTTCATAAAGAATAAACAAAGCATAAAAGTTTTTTATACTTTCACCTTTATGTTTCTTCATGTTAAATTAGGATTACATAACTTGATACTTTCTAGTTTTTTTTCTATGTAAGACAACTGTAATGATTACTTTGCGTTATAAGTAATATAGCCTGAAATAAAGCACATTATATGCATTGAAAGGAATAAGGAAAATAAAGGACTTTATAATGCTTAAAAGAGACACACTTAGATAAAATAAAACTTTATTTGAGATAATACGCGTTTTATCTATATATTACATTATTACAACAAAACTGTATTCGCTAAAATTCATTGTGTAAACCTTTTTTAACCCAGCATACACATTTGTTTATTTTATCGACGTTGACCGGTCATGTCATTCGGCTGTTAAATTGCTATTTCTCATCAGCTCTGGTGTTTATTATGTGTTTAAATGATTTTTAAATGATCTGATTCGCTGATAGGCCACGTATTTTGTTCGCGGCAGGTGTTCCGCCATTGTCAATAATTTAATATTGCTGCTCGCTCAGGCGAAGAAAAGGAGCACGAGGGTTATGTCGAACTAAGTTTACGGCCCGTTTACGATGAGAAAGAATGCTGCGCTATTAGAACTGTGAATATCAGTTCGTATAATACCACCATGTTTTAACTACACTAACACTAAATTGAGGTGTATAAGCGATTTATAAATAAGCATACGTATCAAATCTCTTATAGATATTTTAGGACTGGGGTTGCCATAAGAACTTCTAATAAATTGTGTATAAACAGTAACTGACCACATTTAAGCGACAAATGTATACGTATATATGAGGATAGGGTCCCTTTGCAAAATTGAATTTTAGAATATTTGAATATTCAATATGATGATTTTTAGGGGTTGGTGGGGGTGTCACAGGCGTTTGACAGGGCATTGAAGATTACTGTTCGTACCATTTAAAACATTATAGTGTTGGACAGTGCAAACGTTTACATGTACTCAAATTACTAATCTCATTAGAGTATCTTACGGACTAGAATCTCCCGAATACATTTGATCAGTTACCGTTTAATTCTACATCAAAATCTCAATTACTTTTTGAATGTCGCATTGTCTGTGATGTTTATTCTACAGCGCATTATACTCGAGTTGTTTGTCACTTTGTTTATATAAGGCATTGATCCACTCTTATGATTCAGGAATCTATTTTAAATAAGTTTGTTTTAATATAGGCTATCTTAGTACAAATTTCTCGATGTATTTTTATTGACAGTACAGATTTTTTATGAAAAATGCTTCTTTTGAACAAGTTAGAATCTACACTTGTTCTTCTAAAGGATCCAATTTCACGATAATGTTAAAAAACAGGAAGACTTGACGAGCCATAACAAGCCTTAGCAATCAACTCAGATTTACGCTTCATCTGAGCTGGATTTATCATTGCGATGAAGCTATTCAAGTACCAGTCAGTTGCATGTGATTGTGTGTTCTATAATCATGTTCTTAGATTGTTTTTAAGAGCGGTAACCAGCATCTAGAACTTTGTAACACTGACCTATCAAACCTCAGAACGGATTCAACAAAGTGGTACTATGTTTTATTCCAGTAAAGATAAGGACAAAAACAGTTTATCATATTTTGTTTTAACTATTGCAAAATTATACGCTCGGTTTTAGCGGGGTTTTTTTATTACATATGTTATTGTATAGCCATCAATATTCGAAAACACTTTTATATAAATATAATGAAGATACTAATAATGAAGAAATCAATGTGTTTTGACAAGATAACTGTTACGTTTGGATGTTGATTAATTGATGTTGATCGTAAAAAGCTAAAATAGCTGCTTGTAAATACTTAACATGATTTGAACTAGGCATTTGTTAATATAACAGCTCACAGTTGAAAGACAATTTACAAAATCAAATAGAAAATCAAATAAAATTCCTCTTAATTCAAAAGTAAGAATGTAATGTATGTAATGCCTCGTGTCTGTGTCTTTTGTCAGATTTTTTATTCTCTCTTTATACCTTTGTCTAGTGGTGCTTAAAACTTTCATATTTGTGGTAAATCTCACAGGACCTTTTATAATTTTTCTGAAAATTTCCATAACAACAGGAATTTTATAAATGCATTAATTAATACTGACAGGGTTTATTTGCTGACAAAAACTTTAGTCAAAGTATCATCTTGTCAAAAATATATGTATTTTTAATTACCTACATAGCTAGCTGGATACACATGAGACATGTAAACAGTGATGCAATCTATAAGGATTTCTTTTTTTTCATAGTGTAGAATTAGTTTTATTCTCTGATAAATCCGGATAGTCCACTTTCTAGGAATAGTTTCAAATGACCTCCGTACCTTGCTTGCTTTTTATGTTCATGCTTTTTTGCTATGTTTGCGCATTATATCCTTTTGTGCGCTTGTAAGAAGTAAAATGCTATATGAAAAAATATTTATTTATTTATTATAAATTATTATTATTATTATAATTATTATTATTATTATTATTATTTTTATTATTATTATTATTGGTAGTAGTAAAAGAAGAAGTAGTAGTAGTAGTAGTAGAAGTAGTAGTATTAGTAGTAGTAGTAGTAGTAGTAGAAGTAGTAGTAGCAGTAGTAGTAGTAGTAATAGTAGTAGTAGTAATAGTAGTATTTGCAGTAGTAGTAGTAGCTGTATTAGTAGTAGTAATATTAATAATAGTAGTAGTTGTAGAAGTAGTAGTAGTTGTAGTAGTAATAGTAGTAGAAGTTGTAGTAGTAGTAGTTGTTGTAGTAGTAGTAGTTCCCTGGAATAAAACAACAACATAGATCAGGACTCTTAAAAGCGTTACGGTTTATTTAAATATGTATATATATATATATATATATATATATATATATATATATATATATATATATATATATATATATATATATGTATATATGACGGTGAATTGGAATGTTATTTTAACTAATATAAATAATTACTCATTATGGTAATAGTTGAAAATATATTTATATACATTAAGCAGGTGACTAAGCAACATTTGTTAAATAACGGATGTAAAAGAATGCATAAATTGAATCAATACTGAATAATTACCAATTCATGACTTTTTTATTTAGTTAACTGAACGATAAAGAATTATCAAGAGTACAATCTCGGTGTGAAATTAAGAAATAATGCAATTTTCATTTAAATGTAATCAACACAGAGACGTGTGTAGGATATTGGAAAAAAACATGAGACAGTTAATTTTATGGATGTTTTATTTGCGAATGATTACAAAATGGAAAATACTGGTACGGAATGAATGTTTCTTGTTTAATCAGATTATGTATATTTTCTTTTTATGCAAAGATGTTTCGTGATAAACAAACTTAACAACACTTGAATATGCCCTGTAAACTAGGTACATAACATTATTGATGTAGATGACCAACTACAGCTCATCAAGATATAAGATATACATTATTAAAAGAGGTGTTTGATAGCTTAAGTCAATATTTGCAATGAAATGGTCGCGATAATTGCTCAGATCTAAAATTCTGAATATTTGTTTTCTGTATAGACAATGTATTTGCTAGAACATCCTTTGTCAAAATAACAAGCTTCAAAACCTTGGCAAGTGTTATAACAAAAGGGTTTTTGGTTACACCAGTAACTAGTTATTTAGCCTAGTATTCGATTAGCCTTAGTATTCGAGCAGTTTCCAGTAATATTTAAAACATGTGGTCAGAATGACAGTTTGTTTTGTTTTTATTCTGTTTGTTTTATTTTATTTTCATACTAAGGCTATGATCAAAAGCTCATTACCATGATAATGATGTAATCATGACATTTATTTGTATTTAAAACAATATGATATTTTATAATTATGTTTGACTTTGATTATTTCGGATTCAAATGTAGATGATATTAAAAGTACATGTACATTTACCTTGAGTATTCTAAAATTTACTATTAGAGAAGACAGTGCATTTCATTGTTCGAATCATCTGGATCAGTTATATTGAGTTTTTCGAAGTCAAGATATGTTACTAATTTGACATTATACTTGACCAATCTAGTAGTCATAATATTAATTAATTTGGAAGCAAATACTGAAAGTTACCCAAGAACCTTCTATTGTCGAAAGATGCATCTTGCACTACAAAACCTAATTCGAAAGCAACACAATATAACGTTTGAAATACAATCACTTATAGTGCAGCGAAGTTTAAAAGAATCATTTTGATGTCCTTAAATGGTAGGATTTATGTGGCATATGAGTCATGTAGATAACTCATTGTATGACAAGCCGTCATTATCGGATCAATTAAATTAATCTAATAATTAATAATTAATAAATTAAATAAATAATATCGTCATATTTTACATACTTTGCATAACAACCAGCTTGAAAACAATGTGTACGAAGAGGTTGCAAAGATTAAAAGGTTGTAAAGCATGCGCTTATTTTCTGTTTAATTTAAACTTTTAATCTTGTTCTTGTTTCTTCGTTGTTTTAAATATAGTTGTATCTTTGTTTTGGATTGCGTTATGCAGTCCGTTTTTACACACATTTACATAAACATAAAAAGAACAATATATAAATCATCATAACAACGCGTATCTGGATTTTGTGTTAACATAACATTAGATAATTTTCATTTTCATTGTATAGATAATAAAAGTACAGAAGATGCACGTCTATCGTAAAAAACTGTTATAATTCTAGCATTTTCTTTATGAACTGTCTTAAAATAAGTGCGTTAACTTTTCAATGTTTGAGTAATATAAAATAATTATTCGTTAACAAGATGTTTCCACATGTTAATCGTTTTCCTTCTTCTATCACTTAAAATAAGTCTTGTAAACAGTATAATCTTTAAGACCTAATATTATATTTACCCAATAACTGTTGTACTCTTTATTTTGTCTCTTTTGCCATCCTATAAAAATTGAACATTATTGTGTTAATACGTTAAGCGTTAATTTGCGATATGGTCATGCTCTGTGCTAGGTATACGAGTTTTGTCAGGAATAAGGTTTTTTAGAATTAAAATTTTACCAAATTTTCTTAGCTTACTTCTTTTCCAAGAATTTAAAATGATAGTTGCTTTGTTAATTTTTCTTCCCAAATAAGCACTTAACATTGTTCATGGTGTTTCCAAAGAAAACACCAGTCTATTTTACTTCTTCGATTGTTAATGTAATATCATATGTGTTAGTTATATTTTCAACTGGAATTATTCCAATACATAAGCTTATTGTTTGAAATATTAAGTTTAAGGCCCGATGACTTACCAAACACCTCAATAATGGACAAGACAACAGGTATATCATTGTCGTTTAAAGGAAAAGGGCTGTGTCATCTGCGAGTTGTGTTATCTTGAAAATGTTATTGTTTATGCTAATTCCATTGACGATTATGAGCGACGATTGTGTAATTGATCAGATATTATCTCAGCGACTTTAATAAACAAAACAGCGGGGAGGGGACATCCTTGCCGACCTCCTCTTGATATGTGGGATTGGTCTGAAATCCAGCCATTATTTGCAATACGCACGTTGGCGTTGTTGTACAATGTTTTTATCCATTTATTTTCTAAAATCCCTATCATGAATGACAACTTTTCTATCAAAACCTTTACTAAAGTCCAAAAACAATATTATACTTTAATTTTCCATTTCAGACATACTGATGACATCAATAACGTTTTGGATTTGTTAAACCTGATGTTTCGGTTTTTAATATAACCTGTGGATCGTGACTTATTAGTTAAACTGTTTGTAAAGGATTTGAAAGTATTTTGGTAGTTTTCTTATAATCAGTTTTAGGAGTGATATTGGTCTTTAATTTTCCAGATCATCGTTTTTAAATATTAAACTGAAAATGATTTGCATTTGTGAATATGATCATTCTTCTTTGAAGAAACCAGTAATTAGGTAATAAACAACTAGGTGTCCAATTAAATGCCAAAATCTGTTGAAAACTCAACTGTAAGGCCGTCCGAACCCAGACTTTTATTGGGTTTCATACAATTCAGTGCGTTCAACGCTTCTTTATATGAAAAAGTTCTTTGCATGTTTGTGCTAAGTTAGGAGACAAGGTGCTACATCTATCTACAGTTAGACTTTCCAGATATGATGTATGTGGTTTCATTGTTTCATCAGATGTATAGAGGTTTTTGTAAAGTTGTTTTTCTGCGTTCAGTTTATCTGCATTTGATGTAAGTCTGTTATTATTATAATTTTTGTTTTCTGCATTGTCTTGATTTTTCTACATAAAAATGTTTTGTCCTCTGTTCGTCTTCGCCTTAATGTTAAACTCTTGGCCTAATGTTGCCCCAGTTATTTAAATATTGCATAGAGATTTGATTTCACATTCATTTTTTTTCTATTTTAGTTTTGATTCGATTGTTCTCATCTAACTTTTTGTATAACAAATTTAGTTCTTTTTCTAATGTTTGTTTTTTATTATGTCTGAGCTTGGACAGCTTTCTAGAGAATTTCATTGTAAACTGTTTTATTTCTTTATTATAAAATTCCTATTTCGTTTGATGGTCGAAGTCTGCAGTACTAAACTCTTTTCCTATGTTTTTCAATGTTTGTACGTATGTAGTACTGTCTAAAAGCAAATTGTTAAACTTCCAATAACCAGGACCTCTTTTTGGGGGGATTTTAAATTTGAATGACTTAGCCATATCGTCATCGATTTGTATAATAGCAGATGTTATATCACATGAAAAAAAAACGTGTGTTATTATGTTTGCATCAATAAGCCAAAAATATATTCTAAATATTTTCAATGCTATTTTCTTCTTCGCCATGTAAATTGCATTTTATTTATATATGTGTGTCTCCAAATATCATTTAAATTGCATGATTCGAATGTATGGCTTAGGTTAAGCGCTGGTGTTAGATTTTTCGTGGTATGTCTTGTTGATATTCTGTCAATTTTGTTAGTGTCTCGTTGTGATCTCCACCAATGATTATATTTCCTTGAGACAGGTCTGATATTCATTCTGAAGTATTTTTATAGAATCTATTTCTTAGTGATTTCTAATGTTGAGCATAACCCTGAATGACAGTGTATATATTATCATATTGTTCTTAAACTTAAATGTTATATCTACCTTGCGAGTCAGTGTATTGTTAAGAGGCATTATGCTACGGAAAAGTATAGAACAACCGCGACTGTTATTGGCACCAAATGAGTGGAAGTCATTCAGATAAATGAATTCACGTTCAAGTTTTGTAGTCAATTCTTGAGAAATATGAGTTTCGTGGGTATATGCTATATCAGGCTATTGATGATTTAGCCACTGAATAACTCTATATCGCTCATTAAAATCTCGCGGTCCTTGGCAGTTTAGAGATAGAAGGTGAAAGTTATTATTATTGCTGTATGTAATAATTATTTAATTACCTATGGGGTGTATGTACTGCAAGAGGTTGATTAATTTTAGTAAATCTAATTGGTTAAAGGGATTCATATATACATCAGTTTTTATTCATTTTGAGTTTTATACATATACATATTCCACATATATCTATACATTTGTCTTTTTACGCCTGTTTTTCTTTCGAGAAAAGGTACTGTTTATTTTTCTCGAGCGCGTGCTTATTTGGCTTTTTAATGGGTTTGTTTAAGGTGTTTTTGTTCAACGTGCTGTTCACTTGTGCCTTGACGAATCGGTCTATGGACGATCGTCTAGAATTAGAGCTCGTGCTTTGATAGGATAATCTTCTACGTATGCTTGTACCCTTTATGGGCGATTGTTTACGTGGCGTATGTGTTTGTTGACACTCGTTGGGGGATTCGTCTCCTGACAACTCACAATCAGAACGGTCTTCTGAGATTGTAGAGTCAGTAGGGGGACAGTCCATGTGTCTGTGTCCAGACTGTTTGCATTTATTGCAAAGCCAGGTTTAAGCACCACAGTTGGCCCTTTTGCCGATTGACCGTTCCAAGGCGGTAACTGATGGTTTTTCTTTATGTGTGCTATGTCTCGTCTCTGTGTTGTTGTTTTTCACATTTGCATTTACCTTGTTTGCCTTTGTCTACTGGTAGATAAAATTTAAATATCTGTGAGGGTTTTGATAGGACCTTTTCTTATTTACCTATTAGGGCATTCTTGGAAACCATGGCCTTTTTCCTGGCACTTTGAGCTGACTGCCTACTGCTGTGTACTCTTTTGTTCGTAGTCGAGTATCCATCCTACAATTTGGCCAAACTGGAGTGACCTCGGTAGAGGCTCCTTAATGGTTACGGTTTTGATAGTAAACAATCTATCGACAGTTTCATAGTTTGTCAATTGTTGCCGACACGCATTTTTTCGCGATATGACTGGATAAGTTGTTTTCACCCAACAATGTGAATTTTCGATGCCATCGTCGGCTGACAGGGGAATGTTCTTTACTCTGGCTCTAATAGTCCCTTCGCCATCAAGTCGACCAGGGTTTGAGTTAAGCACCTGCAAGTCCTTGCCCCTTATTTGTACCCCTTCGGCCATCAACTTAACCTTGTCCTCGAAATTATCTAAATATGTCCGCAACATTCCATTAACTCGTTGTAACTCAGAAATATGTGATGTTTTAATTGTTCTACCTACAGCACGATAAAGTTTGACATGCGTTAGCCATTTATTTTGTCTGTGCCGGACCTTCACTGCCACTCAAAATGTGTTCAGCCATTTCCACTTGAATTTGCTCAGAAACAGATTAAATGTCTTATCTTTCGTATGTTGTGTATTACAGAAACTTAGTCCATGCAGGAATTATGCCATATAATACTTTGGAACAGAAACACCTAACATACTTACGATTTCAATTGCTTTGTTCTTATTTTGTTCTTCGTTAAATGTGATAGTTTATCGTGTGTACTTTTCTCGGCGTAGTTGTCTAACCTCACTTTCGACCTACTTACAAATGCCGGCGCAAGGTCAGCCCGAATGAATATCAAAATAACTTTTATAGGTAGAAATTCATGGTTGCTCTATTTCGTATTGCTTCTATTTAACGCCATCGACAAACGCCGCTTATCTTTGTACAGATATATCTTTTAGTTTTAATGCATTCGTATGCCATCAGGTAAATATGCATTCTCGAGTAGGTTTTTGCATTTATTGATAGAGCTTAAGTAAATAATTACATATGAATGTATTGACCCACGTCAAGATTGCGACACTTATACACAAACCTAATATTTAAACGACCACTGTTGTTAAATACACTGCTTACTTGTCAAGCTAGTTTGCGTCTTTGTAATATTCTGGGTCCTAAGTCAAACTTTTCTGCACAATATTATTTTAATGTATTTTACAAAAGAAACCACCGACGACTTGCCATATTTCTTAAACTTTATTGGGAAACCATTATAAATGTGAAATATACTATAAGAGCACATAAAAAACTGACTTTAGCATATAATTCAATTCGGACGAGAAGATATAAAAAGTGAACAAAAAATCTTAAAGAAATGACATATCTACAAAGTAGAACAAAGCCTACAGTAATTCGTTATAAAGTTTTTATGGTATAAAGTCATTAAACGTCGACCTTTTCGCAAAAAGGGGGCTCTTTTTTAGCAAAATAAATGATATTGTTTGTTTTATATTTATGATCAAATAAAATGCCAAGGAACTGTTGTTGATGTTTCCCTGTACATTCTTTCATAAACATAAGTCCTATCTACTGGGTTGTAGAGAGAAAAACTAATCAAAACAGGAAAGAAAAGAGAATCTTTTCCCTTGATGACTATTTCTTTGGTAAATGCTTTTAAAGAAATCATGTCAATGCCCACAGGTATTGATAAATGATAGATTTCTCGTATGAAGTGACATTGTGAATGCTAATGTTGAAGAATACTTTTTGTCTTTATTAGCTTACAGTGATGAATCAGTTTCGGTTGTAATGATGTTTGTTTATTCTGGGGTGTTGACAGGTCCGAATGAGCTTTGTTTGTATGCCTTGTGTCCATATTATTGGAACATTTAAGATAAACTATTAATGAACTCGTTTTCTAGACTGGACTATCCTACCAATACGGACAACTGTACCATAGCATATGTGTAAAAGGTGTCTAACATTAAATTAATAGCAGCAAAGCTGTTTTTAAAATCATACTATTAAAATGGTGTTTGCTTCCTCTAATTAAATATTGTTTACAACTGTGTAAATGTAAATGTCACCATTACTCTTTAATCGCTACGCGGTTTAATTCGACAGTCTTGTAAGCAAGACAATTAAACCGGGGCTACAATTGGATACCAACGATAGAAATATTTAAGTCGCGTTCAGCATGCTTAAATGATATTCCCGAAAACATGTTTAACTTGTAACCGATGTTGTTAATTGTATGTATAAGTTATCTAAAACTTAAAACATAAATTATGTCTAAGCCGCTTCAATTGAACTGCAAAAATAACATCAACAGTTATAGCAGCCAGCAGAAGGCTTCTTATCCGAATAAGAATATATAACAAAGTCCTATGAGCATTGCAACAAGAAATAATGAAATGTAAACAAATGCTATTCGTAAAATGTTGTTTCAATTACATGTTAAAGTAACTTGCAATATTATGATTTTCTAGAGTTATAATTTGTCTGTTTTTCAACAGCTTAGTTAATAGGTAAATAAGAAAAGGTCTTATCAAACTTCTCACAGATATTTAAATTTTATCTACCAGTAGACAAAGGCAAACAAGGTAAATGCAAATGTGAGAAAAACACAGAGACGAGACATAACACACATAAAGAAAAACCATCAGTTACCGCCTTGGAACGGTCAATCGGCAAAACGGCCAACTGGGGTGCTTAAACCTGGTTTGTGGAACGCTCCAACCTCGCATTTTCTGAAGGTTTTTCTAGCAAACAAACAGTGTAAATAACAACATCCCGTCAAAGTGAAACAACTAACAGTAAGCACTACTTAATAGTAATAATACTTATGAAGTAGGTAAGTTGAGTGGTAGGATTAGTTCTGTCCGATGTGACTCTAAATTAACATCTGTAATCTAGGACATAATTTTTATGAATGTTTACTTTTACAATCCCGTCACATTTTAGTGAATGTTATTCATCTGGGTAGTTTTAACTAGTTTATAATTAATCACTTTCTGAGGCGTTTCTCATTTAAACAGTAAAGAGAAAACATATCAGTTTGAACGTATTAAGTAAGAAAGTAAGAAAGTAATGTCCACAATTTATTTAGGTCAGAGAACAATTGTTACTGTAATTATATATATATACACAAAATAAAGGATTAAATATATATTGATATATGGGATATTTTATATTTGCCCTTTTTGCCTTTTGTGAAAATCTTCCGGAAGTTGGTGGTTGGAATGATGCACAAGATTTTAAGCACTCCACAGGGATTGCAAACTGACATAGCTGTTTTTCGTCTATGTGTGTTGTTTGTCATTTTGCTAATTCCGGTTACAATTTTCTTTTTAAAACATCTTTTGTTCGCGTTCTTTTGAAAAATAAGCCTTTGGTAGACTTTCCATTGATTAAAGAAAGCTAATCGGAAATAAAGGAACAAAGTAAAACGTTTCGTAATATTTGCGTGAGTGCTCTTTTCAAACTTTTATCAAGTAATATCTCGAGTAAACGTGCAATCTCAAATCGTTGGAGCCATTTCTTTTAAAATCTTAAAAGGTATTAGGCAACAAAAAACAGTGTCATTTGAAAACCGTTTCAACATAGAAAATATTCCTTAATTTATCTTTAAGAAAATGTAATTTAAGAGCTGTGATATTCCTTAAATATCGAATCTTGATAATTACACTTCTAACTAAAACGTGACAATGTCATCATGGCCTAACTCGGTTCGTGAATTATTTCGTTTCAGCAGGAATTTATCACTTTACCACAAATGAATTTGTGATCAAATAATATACTGTGGGTCATACAATCTAAATGCGTACTACTATTATATTAATGAATTTAATTATCAGACCAGAAACAAGTGACCTTTTACCGATCCACTTCATAGTATCTTTGAACTGAGTACACTCTGTGCTCTTATTGATTTTGTCATCATTTCTATATTCCAAACTGCTTGCACCAGTTTGTCTCCTTAAACTGTAAAATTATAATGATTTCGTTTGTATTTAAAAATTAACAGTAACTGATCAGTTTCCTAAGCACTCTGCTGAACATTATACAAAAACTTAAAACACAAACTATGGTCTTCTTTATATACTGGTTTATAGTGATTGTATGGAATAGGCAACGGTGCGTATTAATTGTAATATATATTGAAATTTACAAAACTATGTTAACATATATTCATTAATTATGCTTAATCAAAAGTATATTACATGAGATATTTCCTTATGCTTCTGAAATAGAAATATATCATTTGCAGGAGAGATCAAAATTCAACATTTACAGAAACTATATTTTACACTTTCTTCATTAAGATCATTCTCTTTGATGTTCTCCACCTAACCAAAAGATAATATATGAAAAATTTAACACTTAAATCGATAAATCAATTAAGCGACAAAATCGCGTCGACAATTTAACATTGTATCTCGATCACAACCCTACAGAATTCCAGACATTACTGATAATCCTAAAGACAGCAGGCATGCAATGATAAACGGCACGTACACGATACCATGCAACAACACTGTACCATTTCGAAACAGCACTATATTATGCATGAATATGAGTTAAACACGTGTGCAACTCATGATGTATAACATAGAAGCAAACATTTGACAGACCACCACAAATGTTTGTGGTGTTACAATGCTGCGCGTCGACGGGTATTGTACTATTCGTACTACTTGTACAGATAACATTCTTTAACAAAGTCTTGACATAAGGTACTCAGGCGTGTATTGAATTACAGCTACATGGTGTAGTACCCCCTTGCAGGTAAGGTACATGAATTTGTCAATTCGATTTGCATGTGTCTTGTTTCCCAGAACTTATAACATTCTTCCAATTAAGCCCATAAACTGAACGAAATGTTGTAGTATTGCGCCTGTCAAAGGTATAGGGCTTGCCAAGTTATGACATCACCAAGACTAATAAGGCTTTAAGGGGCCAACATTCCAAAGGATCTGTGAATATTATTAAATAACCAAGCGCAAAGTTTTCTTTATATGAAACGAGTGTTGCGTACAACGATATAAACATTATATCCTCTGAACGACAAAGCATTAACAAATAGTTCAACATAAGTTATGTTTGCTAACAAACGTACATACTTCTAGGAGTCTAACTGTATGAGGAAATGTGTATTTTTAGCAATTTAGACGTTGAGATAACGTTGATATTTAAACTGATCCTCTGTACGACAATAAGAGACAACAACCGGACAACAACCTCTACCACTAAGTCATTGTGGTGTTACTGAAAAGATACTTAGTTAAGGCTGACTAGAGGCCTAGATAATCTATCATATAGAACGAATTGTATAAATTAACATTTGAACAGGCACTAGACAAAGGAATAAACACACACTCTCTTTTTAAAAAAGGGAAAGCATTTACCAATAAAAATACATATAAAATAATAATGACCTAAAATAATATGATGCTCATTAAAATCGTTCTGTTCGCTTCATAACAAAAATATCAATTTGGTATCAAATATGTTTGAAGAGAATAAACATTCGGTTCTTGGCCGAACTACGTACAAATTAGCTTCTTTTACGTCATTGAGTTAATAAGCATCTAGCGGAGAGGTGATTATTATAGGGGATATATTCTAGAAAAAAGCAGATTACAGACCAAACGTGTCCAATTACTTAACACAAATTACAATGAACAGTTTAATTAGCCGTTTCGTTAACAGAATAGCAAAACTTACTTTAAGCAGCCGTGCGGTTTTTACACGTATGGTTTGTATTAATTTGCTAATTAGATGTTAGCAGATAGTTGTGTTAGTAGTACTGTGTTATGTATGCAGGTAATTTTGTAAACCAATAGCCCGTGAAAAAAAATGTTCCTATATGTTTGTTTCCTTACAGCGATAAATCTTAGCAGTACTAAAAGTAACTATGGCAGAAAAAGTACCATATCATACGCCGCAATCAATCATTAGCAATCGGAGCAATAAGATGCTGAAGTTTAAATGACGGAGGTGATTTAACACTTGATCAATTTACACGTTCAGTTTATTTTAATCTTAAGTATTTATAAGAGAATCAATTAACACATTGACTTTTGTCTAGCTTATAAGGCTAGTGAGATTTGAATTTAAATTGAAAGGAACGTTTCAATTAATCAACAGAAAACACGTGTCAGCAGAAAGTATGTGCAATCAATCACATGTCATTAATGTATAATGAAACAAGGTGGGCAAAAAGTAAAATAATAAAATTATGTTCGTTGGTGAATGAGGCTCCGTAAAATGCAAATTAACTAGCATGACCTGCATAGACACAATAAAAGATCGTTTCAAATATATCTTTTTTGTGTGTTTAATGATTTTAAATAATTATTTAATTATCCTTTCCTTCTGGTATTCATTTTTGGCATAAGCCGTTTACCCGTATTTGTATTTCTGTACCAAGTTTAGAAATGCGCCGATATCGATGCGGCCATGGCGTACTTTGTAAGTTAAAGAATGAAAACTGAATCTCACATTGTGATAAATACTTGTTACACGTATGTATCTAATCAACTACACAGTCATTACTGCTGAGTTTGATCTATATAAGCATAATTAGTTTCATGTACCGGTAGGTAATTGTTAGTTTCATGTACCGGTAGGTAATTGTTAGTTTCTCGTAGAAAGAAACATGTAAAAAGTACACATTTAAGTTTATGTTGTCAGTCTCATGGACCTCGCTAAAAACATATGTTTGCAAATCTTGCGGTCTTGAACTCTTATATTCTCTATATACTTCGATTGTAAGTGTTAAAATGGAATACTTCAACGACATTTAGGTGCTTTTGCTTTTAAACTAATGATATACATGCGTTCTGTGTGAATAGTTATGTTTTAATGACGGTTCATTTAGATATCAGTTTTAGGATAAATTGTGTATATAACTTTTACAACAATTACATAATTCAACGCATGCAAAACAATATTACATGGTATTAGCACACAACTGTAATTAGTATTAGAATATGTTATTTCTTTCTAAAGCAAACGAAGTTACAATGCAGTTTAATAACGACAGGAATGTAATTTATTCATTAATTATGTCGTCATTAGCATATTGTATTGCTAATGTTTTGAAGAAGAGTGTTATTTATGTTTTATGAAGATACAATTTTCACTTTATTTAATAGCAAAAAGTAATTGAGCAAATTATATTTCCAGCACATCTAAATAGTTTCAACAATACATAACAAAGAATATCGGTATGCCAATAAGCCGTGATCACAAAACAGAAACTCTCCACACGTTCCAAAGGATTCAATAGTCAAAACACAAGTCAAATGCAAGCATGAGAGACCTTTCTGACAACGTAAATCAACATAACTTTACACGAACCAAAGGTAAGTGAAATAACACAAAATCATAGCTCGTTTATTCTCAAAGCTGCAATTACTGGTGTATAATCTGAATGGTTATAAGCAGAAAAGAATGAAAAGCTAAACAATAACATTGCTTGTCCTTGGAAAGATAAACTTGATTCCCGTGAGAGCCACTATGGAAAGTTCATAACCGTTAGTTTATATTATCATCCGCAGTGTTCTCAGTTGTTTGACATTGAATTCCCAGAGCAAAGGTAAAATCTGTGATGCCTTCAGTCGTAGGTTTAATGAAATACATTTGATAATTATATTCCAGCAGAGTCTAAGTGTTTGCCAATTTCCTATGGGCAGAATATCAACAATTTACTGAAATCAATTATATCAGTACCTTTATAAAATGATCGATTAATGAAAAACGCTCGGTTCCATTCATTTATTTCCAGGGAAAGCCACTGACCCCAAACATGGGGCAGCTATATGTGCCATTCAAAACACGTCATGAAGCACAACAATTTGTCTGTTATTACTAGTGTTACAAAGATATAATGGACAGTATACTATCACACGTTCACCACATCGAGAGTACCAAAAATGAGATACCGGAACTTTTGGACACGACAGAAGAGCACGCGAATTAGATCGAGTCAAATAAGCACGATATGGATATAAGGCCGGCATGTGATAACATGTTCAAATTATAAAACAAACAAATAATACTTGTTGAAAAGAATTACTGCTGTTTAAAAAAAATGAGGAAAACTGAAAGGGCGAGAGGAAAGTGCACAAATAAAAAGGGACGAAATTGACCTCAAAGGTAAGATTATACAATCCCAGTTTTAGAGTCACTCAAAAAAAGAGATGAAAAAGGTGATGATTTTGACTAATTAAAATCTAACTGGAAATTAGCAACGGAATAATAAACTAGACATGACTCTTGGGATTGGACAATGCTACCACAAGACAAATTGTGGTAAAGTGTACTACCCAGATTTGAGCATAATGAGTTGTAAGGGCCACATTGAGGCAGGTGATTTAAAATACAAGTCCACTTGTTACATACAACGATGAAAGTGTAAAATTTATAATTTGACATCATAAAAGTATTTTAAACATATCAATAATTTAGGAATGTTTTATTCTATGTTAAAGCCGAACCATGCACCATTAAGTTTAGCTTCAAAGTACAGAACATAAAGAAACAGTCATTTGAGAATTACGCAAATAATAATTTTAACAAGCACTAGACCAAGACATACATAGTTAATGCAAAAGTGATAAAAACAATCAGACGAGACATTACAGTTACCACCTTGGAAAGGTCAGTCGGCAAAAAGGACCGACCGGGGTGCTTAAAACTGGTTTGAATAAATGTATCCCATCTCAGTGAGACACCTAACAAGCACGTGCATTGGGTGTTAAAATCTGATAAAAGAATTCAATGTACAAGCAATAACCATAAGTGTAATAAACTTTCGTCATATATACAATGTTTACATGAGAAAGAATAATCGGCCGAGCAGCCTATTGGTTCCATACTAGAGAGAGGTTTGAAATACAACAACCGAAGCGATGACGGATAATAAGAACAAGTATATGACGTCATGCGATAAAATTGATATGACGTCATATATCAAAATTTAAATGTGAAGTTACCAAGAACACGAAGAAAATAAAATTTGAAAGGATCTTAACCGACAAAACAAAATGTAGTATTGCGAAGAGCTATTATATAATGAGATAATGAAGCGATCATGAATAATGAGATCCCGATTTAATGTTATAATAAGCTGAGGATATATAAGTAAATGTAATTTTAAATAATACGGATAACAAACTTATGAAGTTATACCCATGGTGCAATCTCACGTAATTATATACTTGTTTTTTATACTGCTTTCATATGTGCCAGGAAATTATAATTTGAAACTACACTCCAATACACTACACTAAAGTTATGTCTGTTAACGACATATATAAATGTCGTCGACTATGTAACACTATATGATGTAGTATATATGATATATATTGTTTTGATCCTGAGATCATGCTCAATGTTGCCAGTGTATACGGTTTCCTCTTGACATCATAGACAATTTAAAATAAAATATGAATTATCTTTGAAATAAAGTCAAAAGGTCCGACGTTGTTCAGCCAAAAGACACAATCAAAAACCTAAATGTGATTTAATTAAAAAAAATAATGTTTTGCAGCGTCTAATCTCCTTGCCAAATGAATAATTGATAAATACGAGTATAATTTGCTTTTACAAACAAGCATCATCATTCATTAATAAAAAAAAATACCTTTGGTTTAGTGGTTAAACTGATGATTTACAATTACTGACCTTGTAAGAACCATTCATTGGTTCTTGATATTGAAGTGTCTTTACTATTAATAATATATAAAATGTTATAGGACCTTTTCTTATTTACTTATTATTAATCGTAGATTTGGCGTGACGTAACACATGTCGGTGACTCGCGTCAATGACGCTATTTGAAAAAAAAAAAAACGTGTTTTGGGACGCTGCCGCCTAATCGGAACACCTCGGATAATTCACGAATCATCTCTCGGATGTATGTAGGTAGTCAAATCACCTCGGCCCCTTATCTAAATGGGACTTCTTTCGAGACAGACGTCAAAACAAAGATGGCAGCTCGGTGACAGCTCACTACAGGACGATGCCAGTAAAACTTCAATTTGTGGCGTCTTCAAAATTAAATCATCCGATTTTCATTTACCCAGGGCAGCAGACACGCAGCTGTCAAAAGATGGCAGTGTTTATGTTTTGTGCGAACTACTTAGGCATATTCTTCTTCCGACTTCCGGCGAACAAAACGATCGTTATTTCATTAAGTATTATTGCACCAGATACATTCGAGGGATGATTGTCCCGAGGAGGGAAGTGCCCGAGTAGTTCCGATTGGCTGCCGCCCTGCGTACGTCATACTTCACTTTCGATATGACGACGTCGATTTGTTGGAAAATAATGAGATTCAAATTGTGGAAAGTTAGATACGCTTTTATAGAGAAAAGTCCAAAATATTCGGTAAATTTTTGTTCTTGAAATATATATTTCAAAACATAATATTTAATATTTGTATAAAACGATAATGATATCTTTATACAGATTCATTCCTATTTACATAGAAAAGAAATATTAAAAGGCAATATTTGCAACTCTACATGCGTCATGTTGAATAATCTGGTAGAGCATGCTCATTTTATTTATGTAGAAACCCTTATATTTCGTTTCGATAAGTGGTTTCAACAACTGATGTAGTCTATACATACATCTATTATCTTTAATTTGCATTGCTTGAATGCATTCATCATTATTTTAAAACATTTTCTTTTTCGATTTTTAATATCACTGTACAATTTGTCCAAAAAATTATTTTCCATTTTTATTAATATTGTTCGTATTATTATTATTTGTATTTTTATCACCACTAGCGTTATGAGTTTAGAACTTTTTTCTTGTTCATCATCTTTGCAGTATGTTGTATTTATAAATGTAATCTTTAACACTTGGAGGACATAATTATATATACATACATACACACACACACACACACACACACACACATATATATATATATATATATATATATATATAGAGAGAGAGAGAGAGAGAGAGAGAGAGAGAGAGAGAGAGAGAGAGAGAGAGAGTGGGTGGGTTATTTATTTATTTTGATTGATTGATTGATTTGTTGACTGCTAAATAATTGTTTGACTTCAAGAATTTTTATTGTTTTGTATTTTATCTTTGTAAACATATATTGCAAAGAAACGTGATGTGATAGAACGCGATGTGACAACAGAACAATGGTGTAAAAACGGACAGACAGGTGAGTTTTTTCCTGACTTGCAATTCATCTGTGGTTCAGTTATTCGTCGGAGACTTTATTTCTAGCTGTATGACTATATACTGTGTTCTGAAACAATGTCGGTGTGTTTCCATTTGCCACATTTTAATTTTCATTTAATTGTATCTCTTGCAACTTTTAAAAGAACAATATTTATTGCTTGTAAGACCGCTGCATACACATGCAGTTGGCTTTTAATTTTGTACAACTGCATTGCTATATCTTCTAACTCCTATTTCCGGATCGACATTATACCATTTCCTTATCAAGGGTGCATAACCAGGGCGTGCCCGTGGCTTAAAGTCGCCGACTTGTAACTGCTCAGCCCCTCACCGAGTGAGTTCGAGTACTGGTCGGAAACCTTCATGTGGGGAGGTTTTCCAGCCAGTTGTTCTTCCCGGATGTAAGTCTGGCGTCTTCCTCCACCAATAATTAGCGGGACATCGCCAATGTGGCTATAATTGTGCCAGGAATGTAACAAAAACAAAACAAAATAATACATTAATAAAAGCCATATACGTTTGGAGCTAAATAACATCAACCAAACACATAGGAGCATCTTACTCTCTTAAAAAATGCTTTCAAAAATAAAAAACAATGTCGTTAAACCGAAATTAGTGTTAAAATGGCAAGATACTTATTGTACTTTTTAGATGTAACAACAAACTCAGCGAACCAAAGATTATATAACTGAAAATAACCGAAAATGACTAACAAGATTTAATTAAGGCTTAGGTCAGTGTTTGATAAACTTTTTCAAGAAAGACACGCAGTGGAATGCCAACAGTCTGCTGCAAGCGAGTAGAAATATAAAAAGTATAATCGTGCGTTGTACAATCGTTGTTAATTCTCTACAATTTCTTCATGTCTAGAGATTTAGTACAAGCAGATGTATTTAAATTTCATTCGAGACTTCTCGGTTTGATAGTGACACTCTTCACTACAGTTCAAGAATATGACAACGATACAAATTACACAATTGGTGATATACAGCATCAAACAAAACATGTACCCTGTCATTGGTTTCATTGTCAAAAAATTGTGATAGGAGGTAGTTTGTATAATACAAATAATGACTTCCTATTTTAAACAATGTTACTTTGAAAGGTTTATAAAAACAAATGTACATATAGATATTTTTTCTTATGCGTTGGTAAATAAAGACGTAGACACAGTTGTAAAGACATACATCTAAGTTACTGGTACGTAAGTGTAGTATAATTGCTAACAATATTATTCTGTTAACAAATATGTATTTGGACAAGAACTAATCTTCTCAGTGTTCAACAAGAATAAAGGGTTGTAGTTCAGCTGGCATGACTTAAATTCATCGTCCAGCCGGACTCGAACTCCTGAGAGGCCGAGCAGTCAAAGAAGTTACAAGTCTGCGACTCGGTCATATGGCCGCGGAACCCCCTACCCACCCACCCCCTCCTTTAGAAGACGTATACACTAGAGGGTCATGCTGATGTTTAGAAAAAATGAATTCTTAGAATATTAACGCACCTGTTTAATTCAGATCTGTCCATATTTGATATATTGACATAATGAGATAATTTGGGCGATTACAAGTGTAAGACATGTGCGGGACTGTGATATATGTTTATCGTATGTTGAAAGCAACAGTGGTATAAAAGAGTTCTAGCATTACCACATATGTCATTTGCTTGATATAGATGTCTTCTGGCCAGCCTTGATCAACGCAATACTAATTCAAAACGATGTTTTATGAATATCATCATGTTTTAATTCATGCAAACACTGTGATTATATTTTGGGGAAATACTAATTTAGTCAAACCACAGATACCTACATGTACCTATCGGTTTGTTTCGTCTTATAATAACTTTATTAAATTTACGAAGAGCTAGGTGTACTACATGTAACATTGACATTCATAAAAAAGCACCCTGAGAAATTCACTAGCCAACTTAATGACTGACAGTATCTTAATGGTCCCGTCTGTGACGGGCAATCCTGAAGTCAGAGCACAAAATATGGTTGCAGATGTACTTTATTGATTGAAGATGGTAATCTTAGTCAACCAGCCAGACGACAGAGATGACACTTTGTTTATAAAGACGTGTCGTTTATATTTCAGGTCTGATAAAGAATTATCTTATTGTATGGTAATTTTTCTTCATGGATTTATCAAGGCGGGCAAACCTAGTCTACCACACAAAGTAAGAGAAAAAAAAGTTAAAGTTGAATTAATAAATGATGATAATAAATGATGATAATAATAATAATAATAATAACGACATTGAGACAAAAGTGAATGCCATTATACACAACGAAGAGTTTTGCTTGTATGTTATTACGTCTGACATTGTAGATAAATCTGAACTATTAATACATGTATCTGAAGATGCAGAAAGTACCAATTCACCGACCGGAACAACACAACATATTATCTAGTTCGCATAGTGGCGATGATTTGTACATTACTCGTACAGAAAAAGTCAAACTCTAAATAACCATACCAAGACATTAAGATGGTAAATAAAAAACACACTCAAATACAGACCGACTAAATTATTACTACTAGTTGGCAAAGTGTTTGAAAATCCTTTTTATACATTTTGCAGTAGCTACCATTGTAAAAATCTTCCTTACAATCGCAAAAATGCTTACCATCAGCATTTTGACACAACCAACAGTCTTTAAATCTACAAGAAACAGTTATCACTTATCATGAGATGGGCACTCCAGTTTACACAAACTTTCTGATAAATCTGGAGCCTGAATGTGTCTTCCGAGAGACACTAATTATGAACATAAAAAATTAAGCAATGCACGATAAACCCTTTCTACTCGCCATTTATATACATTAACACCTGCGAGCTTAAGTTAATCATGAATTTTATGCAGTTGTTCTTATAGAAATAAAGCGACTCCATCAAATAGTTATGTTCCCACCTTCTTTAAGATGATTTCATAGCTTAGCTCTAAGAATATGTCATCACTTTGACAGTTTTGCTTCAAATAAACCCGTTTTCCATCCACTCAGTCATTTGAAAAATCCCTCAGAAAGTGCGAGGTTAGACTCAATAAAACCTGGACAGCACTTTTCTCGACTGTCTGCTACAAGGCGGTAACTGTTGGGTTTGCTCCATATAATGTTCCGCCATAGTTTTCTTAAACATTTTACACTTGGTTTGCGTAAGAATAAATTTTGTCCTGTGCCTTTTCTTACTTTCTTATTTATAGGTCTTTGTTCTTTTTGCTTTTTCGTATTAAATAATGGTAATGCTTTGATTGACAGGAGACTGGCGGCTTTAATTGGTGTTATTTTGTATAGTTTCAATATAACATACTGCAGTGTTATAACAATTTACCACCTATAAATAATACGATCTAGTGCAGTATTGTACATGACACCGAATAAAAAAAGACCTTTTAATACTAAACGATCATTATTAATATCATGTAACTCTAAGCCTTTTAAGTAGTTAACAACATACCATCGTTCAATTTAAATGCGTGTTGTTGTTTGTTAACGCAAGCTGTCCATAGAGTTCTTTGTCATAAGATTCATAATCTAGGTTGCTATACAGATCTTTGAAATATCCCGTCTTTGTATTGTCCATGCTAACTCTATGGACGGTTGGCTTGAAACGCTTTTATAAATTCATTTTCTCTTTTGGTAGAAACGTTTAATACTAGCAGCACTTTAAAACCTTTCCGGTCGGCAAATTCCCGTAATTTACATTAATACCAAATGCATAGGTTACTTGTCTGTGTGCGCCTTTACTCTTTCGATATTGAAGATTTGTGGGAGCAGTCCTCCTGTAGGAATCAGCGCTATCGAGGCCGCACAATCACCCATAATATATTAGTGTGGTCAGTTCATGCAAAATTCCAATAAGGTTTCCAAGAATGCCTTAAAACATACTTTGGTAAATGTTTTCCTACTGGTCAGTAAAAGATGTCGTTTTAAGGTTATAGATAGGTAAATAAGAAAAGGTCCTATCAAAACTCTAACAGATATTTAAATTTTATCTACCAGTAGACAAAGGCAAACAAGGTAAATGCAAATGTGAAAAACAAATAAACACAGAGACGAGACATAACACACATAAAGAAAAACCATCAGTTACCGCCTTGGAACGGTCAGTCGGCAAAAGGGCCAACTGGGGTGCTTAAACCTGGTTTGTGGAGCGCTCCAACCTCGCACTTCCTGAAGGTTTTTCTAGCTAACAAACAGTGTAAATAACAACATCCCGTCAAAGTGAAACAACTAACAGTAAGCACCTACATCGGGAGTTAAAACAAATACAATGAACTTATATACATACATTACAACTAACAACAAAATAAACTATTAACATATGTACAGTAGATAAAATCCTCGGCAACTTAAAAACAAAAATTCCAAACGAGAGATCAATTTTAAATAAAACAGCCCATGCGCTGATATATTATAAGATATAGGAACAGATAAAACAGCCCAAGCGCTGATATTTTATAAGATATTATAAGAACAAATAAAACAGCCCAAGCGCTGATATGTTATAAGAACAAATAAATAAAAAAAGCCCAAGCGCTGATATATAACAAGATCAATTTAAATATGCTATGACATCATGTTCTAAAAGTGTCAAAAGTGAAATGTAAAAAATACGAAAGAAAACAACGAAATTTAGAAAACAACCTACCAACAAAATAAAACGTAGTATTGTTAAGAGCTAATAAGTTAAAAAATAAAAGGTCATGAAAAGCAGAGGATTTATCCGCAGTTGGCATATTAAAAGGTACTAAAATCCCGATGTTATACCTACTGTGCAATCTCACGTAAAGGGTATGGAGACTGCTCAAGTTGTCTCACCTATATAGGGCACGACTGGAGAGATGAAGAGACAAGAAAGCCTGTTATTATGCTGGACTACTGGGTAAGTGCTAGTGCGACGGGACAAGCCTTAACCAGTGTAAATAGCCTCGGTAATGCATCTTATATTGTCTAGACATCAGATTTATACAATTTGGAAAGAATGGAAAATACAACGTTACTGATCGATTGTAATAACATCAGTTGTATTTGGCATTAGGGAATAACAAACCATGGAATCTCACGCATTACATCGTTATCAACTTATCACATGGTTCCCCTTGTTTTCTTGTTCATTACACCCATAACACATTTTGTTATATTATACTAGCGTAATACAACATTTTGATTGATGACAAGTTAATCTTAAATTACTATTTAAACTGTTTTTCAAATGCAAATTCACTTTGTTTTACTACTGCGCCAATAGAACATTAAATGCATAAATTGGAATTTGATCATTGAGTGCGAGGCCTTTACACAATATCAAGTTTCTCTTTATTTTGAAACATCTTATGACACAAGTAAACATAATCTTACTGCATGTTGGCATGGGATGGGATGGGATTTGCCGGCATTTTTGTGCAGCGACATGTCTATTGCTAAAGCACAGAGGCACTTATGCATGTAAGCATGACCTGTGTGGAAAGTTAAACATTGTGTCATTGGGCTGTATTCTTTAAATTTAATAATGAACGGTTAAAATAAATGTGTGATATGTGGATAAAATAGACATCAGTCCGGGCTGTGCTTTTGTGTGTTCTATGGTAGTGTTCTCAATAATCTTTGATACTATACTGTCTAGAATGTAAGATATGTTTGGCCTGTACTAAATAATTGCCAGTTACCTTCAAAATGTAGGAAATCATATTTCAATGTATTTTTAACAGGCTATGAAATAAATTAAACGTCCTTTTTGGTATTGCAATGTAACATTTTCTCTAAACAAATATTAAATTCTGTTATTTCCAGTTTGTATTAGTGGTATCTTCTGTAATATACACAATAAGTATGTAATTGTTTATATGGTCCGTGTGCTTGAGTGTATACGGTCCGTGTGCTTGTGTTTAAAAGGTCTGTGTGTTTGTGTTTATACGGTCCGTGTGCTTGTGTTTATATGGCCCGTGTGTTTGTGTTTATACGGTCCGTGTGTTTGTGTTTATATGGTCCGTATGCATGTGTTTATACGATCCGCGTGCTTGTGTTTATATGATCCGTGTGCTTGTGTGTCTACGGTCCGTGTGCTTGTGTTTATATGGTCCGTGTGTTTGTGTTTATATGGTCCGTATGCTTGTGTTTATACGGTCCGCGTGCTTGTGTTTATATGGTCCGTGTGCTTGTGTGTCTACGGTCCGCGTGCTTGTGTTTATATGGTCCGTATGCTTGTGTTTATACGGTCCGCGTGCTTGTGCTTATATGGTCCGTGTGCTTGTGTGTATATACGGTCCGTATGCTTGTGTTTATACGGTCCGTGTGCTTGTGTATATTCGGTCCGTATGCTTGTGCTTATACGGTCAGTATGCTTGTGTTTATACGGTCCGTGTGCTTGTGTATATACGGTCAGTTTGCTTGTGTTTATACGGTCCGTGTGCTTGTGTATATACGGTCCGTATGCTAGTGTTTATACGGTCCGTGTGCTCGTGTATATACGGTCCGTATGCTTGTGCTTATACGGTCCGTGTGCTTGCGTAAATACGGTCCGTATGCTTGTGTTTATACGGTCCGTGTGCTTGTGTGTATACGGTCCGTATGCTTGTGTTCATACGGTCCGTGTACTCGTGTATATACGGTTCGTATGCTTGTGTTTATACGGACCGTGTGCTTGTGTGTATACGGTCCGTGTGCTTGTGTATACATGGTCCGTGTGCTTGTGTGTCTACACATGTAAACAGTGGTTTTGAATAAGTGTATCTGGTTGTGAATGAAGAACAAAAGATCTTGAAGTGTGAATAATATGGGATAGTTTTCCAACAATTAAATGAAATGACAAGCCTACCTTCTTTATTAAAGAGAGCGGTTAAATATTTCAGAACCTGCTCAGAAAGTGTGACAGACGCATTTAGAGTTTATTCAGAAACATGTTGGTGCAAATGATTTTAGGACTGAATTATAGCTCTCATTTCTAAGTTTATAGACGCAATCAAAGGATAGTGGGCTTTTTAATTTAAGCGACAGATAATCAGCGATTACCATGTTAAGAGTACCACAAAAAGCTTTTGATAACTTAGGGAACAAAAACAAATCTCACATTCAATTTTAATTCAATTACAACAACATAAAAATCAAATTTCTATACAGCGTATGTTTTGGTAGGCAGAAGAAGTTATGAAATATGGTCTTCCATGATAATTTTGGTATAAAAGTGCACGAAACATCCTGAAATTGAGTAATCAAGACTCGTACGAACTAAGCCGATTCACCTTAGCCGGTATTTTACCGTATTTAGGCAGTGGACTTGAAAGAACTGACCAAAGAGTTTTTTACTCAACATATCTACATTGCTAAAGGAATAGATTTCATTGCAATAAATCAAATCTACAATTTTTACTTTTCGCACATGAAACTGCTGACAGACAAGGCCTTCAAAACACGAGACTTGATGTACGGGGCGAAAACGAAACGTCAACTTAACAGACAATATAGGTCGGATGGCATTTGCAATGTTCATTCGGTTGTTATATCACTATTATTGCAATGTGATTAACGTTTTGACTTAAACACTTTGTCTAGACATCAGCTTTAAATAATCTGATAATACTAAAGGTTTTAAGGTTGGCATTTGCGTATTTAAACTCAACCCTACAAGTCTTGTTTTAATTGTAGTAAGTGATCTATGTTGTCATCTAATTCATCCTATCAGGATTGTTACGTATATTTTCTTTTTGACAAACCTTGGACTTAGGTTTATTTTACTTGAAATGTCACATTTGCATTTACCTTGTTTGCCTTTGTCTACTGGTAGATAAAATTTAAATATCTGTGAAAATTTTGATAGGACCTTTTCTTATTTACCTATTCATAATCACAACAGTGTTACTTGTGCAGTGTGGCGGTCGTAAAAAATATCCCCGTCCATGTGATCTATGTTGTCATCTATTTCATCCTATCAGGATTGTTACGTATATTTTCTTTTTGACAAACCTTGGACTAAGGTTTATTTTACTTGAAATGTCACATTTGCATTTACCTTGTTTGCCTTTGTCTACTGGTAGATAAAATTTAAATATCTGTGAAAATTTTGATAGGTTCTTTTCTTATTTACCTATTACTAATAATTTAATTATCTAAAATGTTTACATACAGGGATTTGCACTCTGAATTTTCATTACCATTTTTTTAAATAACTTCCCTATATATGTTAGAGTAAATTCTATACACGATACAATGATCTGAAAGAAATGTAAACCAATGTCATTTACTTTATACAAGTTGTGTGTCTTACCCACGATTAGTAATCGCCAGGGTTCCTACTTCTTTTGTTAGCGAGTCTGCTGCGGTGCGTCCATTAATGGTTCACTAGATGTAATAAACCTTCATTTGTCTACCACATTTCACTTACATTTCAGGCAAATACATTTTGCCTCTGATACATCTATTACATTAACTCTTATTTCAAACAAAATTGCAAACAAGTGACTCAGAATTTTATATGCCTTTTTTTTACTTTTTAAAGAATAATTTGAGCAGAAATCACCTTTTTCGACATTTCTGAGCAAAGAATATTCAATCGTTAAATTATCTGAGACGCTTTGTTATAGTAACAGTTTAATTGTTCTGGTTTTTAAAAAAAGTATAATTGTTCTATCTATTGTTTTAAGACGCATTTCCTATTTACTATCGGTAATACTGGGCCTCGGCAGGATATTGGATACAAGATACTAGTACTTAAGATGTTAACATGATTATATAAATACAACCTAAGGACATCGAATGCCACATTGTAGCTGAGGAAATGTCCAAAGTCAACTTGAATCTTCACCTGAACGCTACTGAGAGGGTGTTTTGTCCAGATAATGTGTAAGACCTGTGATATGGGATGTTAAACCTACGCAAGTTGCAGCCTTGATCAATATTCGCTTCGTTTTTTTTTTGGACAGGAACTGATTATCAAAACTAGAGCAACATATCCGAGCTAGACAGGCAATTATGTATGTCTCAAATATCTGACTCTCTGTGCTGGACACTCATTTATATGTGACACGATTTCAGATTTTTAATACAAAATTATGGCAAAGTTCATAATAACTATCAACATACTATTAGTTTTTCAACTGGCCAGTAAATGATATGAGTAATCAGTTAAGTGACAAAACCATTGAAACACTGACCATTTTCTCTAAACAATTATAAAATTCTGTTATTTCCAGTGAAAAGAAAGAAAATGGTCAAGTTAAACGTAACAGCGATGCAATTGCAGTTGTAACAATTCGATTTTAAAATCTTCTATTTAAATAGTGTCTTTGAGAAAACCCGCCATGAAGTGCGAGTTTGGGGCGCCCAATAAATCTGTTGCCGACTGACAGTTCTAAGGCGGAAAAAATGCTCCTGCGACACCGTCCAAAATGATAAGCTGGAATTCAGAAGCACATAGGATTTGCCCTGCATGACAAACGCGGTCAGTTATTCATGCCTTGGAAGAAGTAGTGCGTGTACTGAACAAATATGTAAGGAGACTAGACTCGTCAATTGTGCAGAAAAGTGCTTCAGATTTTAACTATAATAGTGTTACCTGTTTACACTGTTGTTCATTATTTTGTATAAGTCAGATTTACATGCAACGCAGATTTACAATGCCTGGTACGAACATCACCCATTGATGTACGGGTCGAAATAGGAAGCAAACTGCTTTTAGAACGAGTGTTCTAGTCACTAAGCACTATCTACTAGGCGGAGATATTTGCCATAACTTGCGCGGGGCCTGATTGCCTTCTGCTACTCTGAATCAGGTTATGTAATGGCATAGGTCATTCGTCTCATCTCAGCCTAGCAACTCAGTCTAAAGCTACCGCATGAGTTCGAAGATGAATGACGCTCTCTGGAGGTAGAAGTTTATTGTGTCGCCGAGGACGGTGACTTATTGGCGTCGCTCTTGAGAGCGGAACCTCTTATGGTCTTCATGGGGACGATAGAGCGCCAGCCAATAACAAAGCAAACGCAGCTGTTCTGTAAGACATCTTTCGAAGATAAAAACCAAGAAGTCCGCTTTATAGGAATTCGCATCTGTTTGGCGAGTTCCATTTGCACAAAAGAAAGCAATTACGCCGAGATTTATAATGCAGCTTGCAAATACAATTACAAACAATGTAATAGGAAAATAAGCAGAGACATTCTTTATCTGAGGCAGTATTATGGAATTACCTTACGTCGACGATTTGAGAAAATATGACTTTAGTGTTTTCACAATGTTATAAAAACATTTTAACACATGAAGTATCAGTTCGTTGAAATTGTAGCTGAACGGCCTCTAGTTAATATGACCTTTATACTTCACTTATACCGATGCAGAAATCGTATTATTAATTTGAATTTGAAGAAGATGGCTGTTTACAAATAATGCCGAAAGAAAAAGCGATATCGCCAAAAAGGACAGGCGCAAAATGAAAGTGCCCCGAATTTTACACTAGGGTCTTCAGATATAAATGCAAAACTTAAACTTGACCTGTTAGCGCAATCCAGGTACAGGAGGTCCCGGGTTCGATCCCGGGCCGCGACATACCACAGTCGTTAAAATGGTAGTGGTATAGTTCCTGACGCTCAAGCAAATATAATGGTAGTGGTACGACTGGTTGGCCCGGTGTCAGGATAATATGACTGGGTATGGTATCGTGCCAGGTGTTCACGGTATGCTATACACAGTGAAGGCAGCACTTTATCTGCTTCGAGTGGACACCGTCTCCAGATAACTGAAATACTGTTGATGGGACGATAAACCCAATAAACATTATTATAAGCTTACTGTGCATGGATTTATAATGCATATAAAATTATTGTAGACCCAGATTAACCAGTTGTCTGATAAGGATCTGCACCCTCGGCTGTTGAGTCCTCAGCAATACTGCATTTAACCCGCCATATAGTTTTTGCAAATAACTTAATTATTTAG
Organism: Sinonovacula constricta; assembly: GCA_007844125.1. NCBI lineage: Eukaryota > Metazoa > Mollusca > Bivalvia > Cardiida > Solecurtidae > Sinonovacula > Sinonovacula constricta. Next base: position 5,176,587 of record CM017566.1, on the reverse strand, counting down.
TATTGGTTGTTCCCAAACGTCGAATGCAAAGGGTTTAAGATTCATACATTTTAAGTAACACACAAAAGAGCAATCATTATTACCGTTTATATTTATAGATTTATTCTTTCTTTTATTTTTAGGCTGCTTCAAGAAGGAACTTAAAAATGACCTATGCCCCAACTGCGGCATGTTGGATATACAGTAAGAACATACAGATAGGGTGGCATTTGAAATACTAAAAGAAGACAACTCAACATTTGAGACGACAATTTTTAGAAAGGAAATATACACAATTTTGGCAGTGTAAATTTTGATGGCGATTGTGATAAGTTTGTATGCTACCGAAAACTGTGTCGGCAAATGTTACAAATAAGACCTTGATTAATGTTGAGAAATATTTTTTGTGACAAGTTCAAACTACAGATGTTTTTGCACCTTTTACTAAGGCTCTACTTTTCAATTTGTCCTAAAATTTGTTGCCTTTCTAGATATTTATGGCTGGTTACCTACACATTCACTTTTCCTAACATGAGCGAAGCAATTGCACATCAAATGATCATTTCAGAAATTTCATCCTTTTTAATGTTTAATATTTATTTTACTTGTCGGATGATGAAAAGTATTTTTAACTGATCTAAAATTGTCTCATTTTTTGTTATATACCTAGTAGGTTCATTTGTGTTATATATTTTCTTTATATTTGAAAGATTATTTTTGTTGTTTTACCGTTAAGTGTCTATACATTAATATTCATACCCCTCACAAAGCAGCGAATAAGTTTATGGCCAAAAAAGCACTTTCTTGGCATGTTTAAATCTGCTTAATCATCTAAAGATTTTTGTTTAATTTGGTCAAATGTGCACCTTAGTGCAACGATGGAAAGACCCAAAGTCGCAACCATGCCAGGTCAAGGTCACGATTGAAGATAAATAAATCTTTGATTGAGTACTGCTTTAATACTTCTTTACCCTTGTAAGGATTTCATGTAACTTGAGTAAAAAGTTTCTTTTCTTTCCACGCTCATCGCCATTCTGCAGTTGGCCTTTATTTGGAAGGCTTTGCTTTTCTTTCAAATCATCATTAACAAATACTAACAATGGTATTTGTTTCTGCTTTTGTTCGCTTTTTTCTTAAAATTATATGTCATCTTTTTTCTAAGATGGTCTGTATTCTTCATCTATTGTGACAGTTAAAGTTTGTTAAAACTTGCTTTTGTTTTTATTATCACATTTGTCCTCGATTTTTATCATAATTACACTTTGCCATGATCTATCACAATCCTTTCTTGATAATTTATTGCATACAATGATAAGTTCTAAGCAATACTTTTCACCATGCAAAATATTCCATTGTAATATGTTTATTCTTTAATAGACTTTAATAATTTACTGCATTTTGGATTTATTGTTATGATATGACAATCATTTAAAACACAATACCAGTACTTCAGATATATCATTGTAACTTTAATTACATTGTAACTATTCTATTGTTTTGTTTATTATGTATTCGTTTTATATTATACAAATTGCATTTTATGTTTATTATGCTTTCTTTTCTGTACTTTACATATATTTGTACGTTTTGAGTAGCTACATTTACAGATTATATATATACATGCAGTTCTATTCCCAGCTTATGTCCAGTGCATAGAAAAAAATGGCAAAATAAAGAATATGATATATGCCAGGTTTTCTTTCTTAAATAGACAATATTGCGAGTTCCAATAGACCACTTCCTAAATTGTATCATGACTGTTTCCCCCAATCCCCCAGGGAATAACACTGACATATTTTTGTTTGTAACACTTACATTGTATTTTGTTCCTGTTGTTATTGTGATTGTTGTCACCCTAAGCCATGTTCGAGTAATTATTATTTGTTATTAACTGTTTATATGTCTTGATGTTTTATGTATCCATCTGTTGAAAAAGTAACGTTGAATGTATCAATCTAAGGTTATATGGTTCTGGTCAAAAACCTGTATACAGCTACTCCTATTAGGAATATTAGTGTTTAATATTAAGACATAGTTCAAGTTTACGTTAGATTGGTCTGTAATTTATATAAATAATTTCTTATTGTACTTCTGGTGTTATTATTTATCTTATTCTAATCAACGACTTTTAAGAACACAACAAATTTCTTTTATATTTGGTTGATGTATGCATTATATCAAAATACATGTTTTAGTTTGCTTACTCTGTCTTCATTTGGATATATTTTATCAAAAGATAGGGCAGATTTGTTACATGTATATAGGCACATGTCTATTTGATGTGCAATTTTCATGTTGCGTTTTTACATTTATACTTTGTTGTAGTAATCTATCCCTGATTGTGTATCAAGGCCTTACATTTTTACAGAATTTTATTTATTGTCCTTTTAAGACATAAATTATCTTTATATCTGGATACTGTGTAATTACAATGTAATTTGTTAAAGCCATACAGTTTTTACAAAGAGATGTACACGGACATTTTGATTCAAACTATCTACAAACTTGAAATATAGATAAATTGCATTGTCGTTTGTTAAAAAAGCCTTACATTTTTTACAAAAAGATTTGTATGGTCTTCAACTGAAAATTCGGGCGAACATATAGATGCCGCGTTTTCAGTCCGTCCCTCCGTCATGCATTTTTGTCCGGCCTATAACTTTGTTATTTGAATAGGTAAATAAGAAAAGGTCCTATCAAAATTTCGACAGATATTTCAATTTTACCAACCAGTAGACAAAGGCAAACAAGGTAAAGGTAAATGTGACAGAAACACAGAGACGAGACATAACGCACAAAAAGAAAACAAAACATATAAGTTACCGCCTTGGAACGGTCAGCCGGCAAAAGGGCCAACTGTGGTGCTTAAACCTGGTTTGTGGAGCGCTCCAACCTCGCACTTCCTAAAGGTTTTTCTATCAAACAGTGTAAATAAAAATATCCCGTCAAAGTGAAACAACTAACAGTAAGCACCTGGATCGGGAGTTAAAACAGATATAATGATCTTATGTACATACATAAAAACTAGTAATAAAACAACATATGTACAGTATGTACAGTAGATAAAAGCCTCGGCAACCTAAAAATTTCAAATGAGAGACTAGTTTCAAATAAAATAAAACAGTACAAGCGCTGATATATAATAAGAACAATATAATGACGTCATACAATGCCATGAGGTCATATGCCAAAAGTGTCAACAGTGAAATGTCAAAAAAAACACGAAAGAAACCATCGAATTTTTTTAAAACAACCATAAATCAACAAAATAAAATGCAGTTTTGTTAAAGAGTTAATACGTATTAAAACATCATAATAGCCGAGGATTTATCCGCAGTTGGCATATTATATATAATAAAGATACCAAAAATCCCGATGTAATACCTACTGTGCAATTTCACGTAAAGTTTATGGAGACGGCTCAAGTTGTCCCGCCTATATTTGACACGACTGGAGAGATGAAGAGACAAGAAATCCAACGGTGACTGTCCAATTATGGCTTTAAGCCACTGTTTTCAAATAGTCTCAACGCCCTGTCCGGTCATCATGTAATTTAAAAAAATATTGTAAAGTGGTCAGAAATGTTATTGAGACCCTTAATTTTCATTAACTTGTATAAAACATTTCCATAAAATACAGGGTGGCTTATGCCTTTCTGCATAAGTGTTTTCATACTGCTATTATACTTAGAAGCAATAAAACCATTGCGGTGAAAGAATTTTGAAAACGCATTTCTTAGTATATGAAAACGAAAACCTTGCTAGAAACAGTTTAGAAGAAATAAACCGGTTTCTAGCATTGAACTCTTCTACTTTACTACAAACTCGTGTAAACCTTGTAAGCTGGGATATGTAAATATAATATGAGATAGCACGAGGGGAATAACCGTCAAGGTATGGATAATTCACAATACTAAAGTTGAAATCATCTCTCTTGTCATAGATTTTAGTAGAGACGTTGTCATTGGAAATAGCGATCTCAATGTCTAGAAATGCTGCATTTAAATGTCAGTTATTGGCTTTATTAAGGGTAAGTTCTGGAGGGTAAATCAGATGGATTAATTGAGAAAAGAAAGGTTTATCTACAGTTAGAATATCGTCAAGATAGCGTGACGTTAGATTGAATGCCTCTATAATGTGGCTTTGGTTAGAAGGGGATAAATTTAACATGAAATCACGTTCAAAGCAGTATTAAAACAAATCTGCAATTTATGGTGCACAGTTGGTTCCCATTGGAATACCAATTGCTTGTCTAAATAAAGTGTCACCGCATTATATGTAAATATTGTCTAATAGGAGACCTAGAGCTTCACAAACATGCGCGCAAGTCACATAGTGAACTTTTCTAAGAAAGTGTTGTTAAAAATGCATTACTTTTATGACATGCAATATATGGCCTTGCTCTCGAGCAAATGTTTTTCTCAATAAGAGCAATCAATTTGGTCTTAATTAAATCATGAGGTAAAGAAGTGTACAGCGTCGAGACATCGTAAGTATTAACTGCAGAGCAATGAAATTTTTAAATACGAAAGTTGTCTAAGACTTCTGAAGAACTTTTAATAGACCAAAGAATGTTAAATCCTGAATTTTCATACACTTTTTCACAATTTTTAACAACGTGATTGCCAACGGATGTAAGGCAAGACGTAAGTAATTTAGATATGTGAGTGGTGGTACAAGAGCTGGCATTAGCTATGAATCGTGCTTTGAATGGTGTTTTGTGAAGCTTAGAAATCCAGTACAGTGAAGGAAGTTTTTCTTGCTTTGGTTCTATTTTGATATTGAAATTATGCAGTATCTGTTTATGTTTGTCAATGACTCTCTGAAAGTCAAGGTTGGTGCTACAGTAAGAACTGGTGGTGGATAACTCAGCACTCAGTACATTTTTGTAATATAGTCGTCAGACAAAAAATATGTTGTTTGAGGCTTTGTCTGCAGGTACAAGTAAAAATTTATCGTGAAAAGTCTGATAGGACTGTTTTAGATGTTTTAAGTGATAAAAAGGTTTCTTGGGAAAACTAGAAGGATGGCCGCGGTAGAATTTAACGCGATGTTTTATTATCTTAAAAATGGCTTTCATCCAAGTATCGAGTGCTACTGTATCCGTGTTTTCTCTCTCTTACACTAGCGATCGGCAAACAGATTAATTGCATCAGCAATTTCTTTGTAACAAAGGTCAAACTCTATCTCATCTGGCAGGCGATATTTCGGACCCTTAAAGAGTAATTTTCTTAATTTATAGTCATCGATGATGTTAAATCCCCAGTAATGATATGACCAGAAGGTAAATAACAGAAAGGTGAAGTTGAACGGTTACAAGAATCTTGAGAAGGGTCATTTAGGTTAAGGTCTGCTACTGTTTGGCTGTAATTAAAAATAAAAAACCTCTAATGGGTTTTTTGTACTTATAACAATTATTGGGTTTTCTTTGTTTTCGAAGTAACAGGTGATTTTATTAATGATATTTTGTCCTGAAAGATAACAGGTTAGTAGATCAAATTAATCCCTTTATTAATGTATTTGATTTTCATGAAATGTCATTTGTGTTGAGACTGTTTATCAATATGATGTCTTCAAGCATGGATAGTATACTTTTGAATGATGGAAGCCATCTCATATAAAGAATGAGTACGTAATATATTTTATCTGCCTTATTGTCCAAAATAACTAGTGATTTCAAAGGTAGATTCGTAACTATACAAAGTAAGGCGTAAATACCAGATCAAATATAAAGTGTGTCTTCGACGGGCTCTGGTTATATTGAGCATTTAAGATTTAACATTTTATACTTGAAATACAATTTGCTTATATTCGCTTTTATTACAACTTGTACATAATAATTAGTCATTAACAATTCAAAAGATTATGATGAAAACTATAAAAGAAATACTGTGATGTGTAAATGAGAATATTTCGGACGGTCTGAAAAAAATATACTTACCAGTAGAAACACTTACATTCCATGTGAAATAACAACATTTGTAATTGAATTTTCTGGTATGTGCTAATATGGTATGTGCTATAAGAATGTATAATGCACATTTCAATAAAACATATCTGTTTGATCTGCTTTCCTTGGTACTTTCTTCAGTTGAACGGCTTAATATTATATATGATCAACGTTGCCACAGCGTTATAAATTGCTACTGATAAAACATCAGTAACACTGACTATTTTACAAAAGTTTAAACAAAATTTAACTGTTTTATTGCACATGAATAAAATAAAACTACACGTAGAAAATACTTGCGTTAATTACATATTGGATCATAGGCACGCGCGCAATAACCGTCTCTACTTTTATTTTACAATATTTTGCCTATATTACTATTTACAACTTAAGTATTTTTAAACTAGCATATGCTATCACTTACTAGATCTTTCTAAAGCCTAAAGAGGAAATCAATTATCATTCAGCATACCTTTTACAATTTTAATTTAAGAAACCTAACTACCCTGTCAATTGCTATGTTTATGACCATGCTCTTTGTCCCGCCTTGAATGTCTCGCATCCGTGCTATTTTTGTATTTATAATGGGTTTTGGAAATGATGGGGTGACGTCACAGCTTTGAGAAGCGATATTATTTTTAACGGTTATGATTATGTTTTAAAATAAAGTAAATGACCATGTTGTAATATACCTATTATGGGGTTAGGTTTCTTTTGTTTAAAAAATAACAACCTCTTAAGCTAAAACAATAAGCGTAAGAACTGTGATGAAATTACAATTAAAACCTTACTTAATTCAATTGTTGATTCTTCTTTTTATATATTACATGACTGCACTAAGTCACATAAAATGGCAGACTACACTAATTATCACAGACATATACAGAAACACTTTAATAGTTGTGTGACATTACTTCGTCATTCAAGTTTTGTTAGGATATAAACTGTTTGTTGTACTTTTGTGGTTGTTATGTATATAGTGCCTGCGCACTTAACACAGAATTGGTCTGACAAGTAGCAATTGTTATACAAGCTAATTCCCACGCATATTGTACTATACTTGAGATTTTCCCATCCGCTTTGAATTTTCAGACACACATGTGACCTCGGAACTGCGCTATTGTAAAATGTGTCAAATATAGACTTACAGATATTTTCTTAGTTCAATTTGTTTCCAACTGAAATTGATGTGATATGAATAACCAGAAGATATATTTTATGTGGTTAAACGTAAGTCTACATTTAATGACCAGTAATAACGACTTATATGCGCCATGAAGTACATACTTGGATCAATACATACACAGTAAGTAAACATAAACGAAACAATATTGGTACAAATTAACATTGTAATGACCGAAAATGATCAACAAGGACAGACATAGACCAACTATTCGAGTAATGTCTTAAGTATTAAAGTGCAAATAATCGTGCAATAAGAATAGTTTATGGATGGTTGATTTGGTTGATGATTTATTGATGAATAAAAAACAGGACCTTTATATATACAAAGTGATTGGTTCTGTTAATTAATAATATAAGTGTTGGTCCGAGCTCTAAGATTGTCAAGGATCATATTTGATGTGAAAACATTTTCTTTTGTTGACAGCTCTGTTTACATCATTCTAATTTTACATTTCTTTCCTCTCTGCATATTTTTTGTTTGTTTTAGACTCAGATATTGGTCGAAGCGCGTAGCATGTATGAGCAATTATTTTAGATCTAACCCAACTTTAAATTCAAAGTCACATAATAAGTATTAAATGGTTCATAAATGGTTTCTTTTATCGATTGTTTGTGACTCTAATGTAACTTTTATTCCAATATATATTATCTATATTTAAAAGGGGGTGTTTGCGCCTTCTTTCCAATTTTCAATGCGTTGAACATGTCATTAACTAATTGATAATTATGACCATTGTTTGCGCACCTGTGATCAAGTACAGTGTCCAACTTTCACCGCCCAAACATCGCTCCCGATTGCTTTGTCTCTGTGAGTTATATGTCTTGCCATTGCATTTACATTTATTCGTTGGCGTATATGTGTCTAGTAGTGGTTCAAATTAAAGTACATACAAGGATATATGTCAAAGGACATTTGTACGTGAAGTTTATTGGTGACGGGTCCACTTGAGCTTTAATGATATAAATGGGTCACACTTAAGTAAAAACTATGAACTTCGGAAAGACTAAAGTGTACAGAAGACTAAACTGGACAAACATTTATTTCTAACATCAAACTAAAATTGTCCAAGCAAATCACAAAGCTAAACTAAAGTAACTACATATAAAATATATTCTAAGTGTACAACATATGATGCATGTGATACCATCGATGGAAAAGACTGTCCGGCTACCTGAAAGTATGCAACGAATATCGTGGAAAAGTCAAATTCGCTGTCACATGCAGAACTTTCAAGAAAAAAATCTGACCTGAAGTAGAGATGTAAGGTTTTGTTTTTCACTATAACACGACGCTCTCTTTAATAATTAAACAAAATAACATGCATTTGAAGAATTAAACATTGAATTTTGGTAATTGAGTTTTGTTAGACAAATAGAACACAAATACAGTATAAAAGACAATAAACTACCTATGCAATGATTATTAAATCTAACGCATCCCTACGATAGTTTCGGCATACCCAATGATTTACGAAGGAGTGATCACAATGGCTTTAAAAACAGATTTTCCTATTTAATGTGGATGTCTATGTCATAGAAGAACAAGTAACATCCAAGATATGGGAAGAACTGCAGAGGAAATGAAATTAATTTAATGAGAGAATGTCGTTATTTGTTGCGTTTGGCACAATAGTAAACAAAGAACAAGATGAACAAGAAGATAGTGAAGCAAACAAAATGAAATCTATGACTTAACAGTATGGTTATATAATTGTAGAGACTATTTGATCTGTTAGAAAATGTTTTGACTGAAAAGGGAACATCTTCCTTTTAATGAATTTCTTGTATTGCATTGGAATGTCAGATCATATAGGGGAGAAGCAGCAGTGGTAAATTTAAAGGCTTACCTTTTTAATCCATTTAAAAAAATCTGTTGATGGTAGGAAAAAAAGAATTCCAGGTTAGTGTTGATATAGATAAATGTTATCATCTAGAAAATCAATGGACCAAACTATGAACGAATATGACAAAGTCTGCAGATACAATAATTTGGATGGATTCAGATTGGCGCTTGCTCAAGACCACATACGGAGACAGCTGAAATCAACTCTTCCAGCGACTAAGGCAACAGTACAGCCATCACTTGTATACGCACAGAAAAGCCAGTAATGAACCCAGGAAAGAAGCTAAGTCCCTCGTAACCGCATTTCAGACCATTGAAGGTACAATTGAGCAGTAATAATATAGCGTTATTTCTCGTGTGAAACAAATGCTTAAAGTTCGAGCTCAAGTGATTTATTTGAATCTAATGTTATATTCTTTTAAGAAGTCATATTTTAGGTAGATCTAGCGCGAGGATGCCGGTGAACGTTTGCCGAGTGACGGGAGTCAAAATATACGTCAAAACTGGTTCAATGTGATGACAAATGAAAAGATGGCAATTTATTTATTGAACTTTTTCAAAAAGGCGAGAGAAAATCCAGCAATGTTTAATGGATATTATTTCAATAGACGCATTATATGTGCACACACATTAAGTGAATACTTGCTGTATGTGCCCACACGAATGCTTCAGTACAGTAAGATACTTCTTACTGACTAAATGACATACTACTTGAGGTGCAAATAAAAGCAATCAAATATATTTTGTTTGTTTAAAGATGTGAAAATTAAATTTAAAGACATTGACCAATCAACTGTAGTTTAAAAGACGTGCGTATTGCTAAAATGCTATGACGAATTCTCGGTCATAATCAAGTTATTGCAGCTGACGTTATATTTTCTGTACAAAAATTGAAATGTTTGCAATTTGAGACAAGATCTAATTAAGAAACTCTTCTTTAAGAACAAAAATTGTGCACAGTACGTTAGTACCTTTGTAGGAGTAGTTATTACTGTACTCCTTTGAAATGCACTACGTTCATATAACTGTTTAGTTTTATTTACAGTGAAAAGAGGATCTCCCTGTCTGCAGCCCCTGCCTACCTCAAAGAACTTGGGAAAGGCCTCTTGGGTGTCCTTAGATTTCAGTAGTTTATATTAGCTTTATTTACAGGACTTAACTTTCGGCAAAATCAAACTTGACGAAAAATACAAAAAACAAAATAGCAATAACAAAAATAGTTCTTACGCTAATCTGATTCTACGTTGTAAATGCGATGAGCTTAATCTCAATAATAAATATAATAAATCGTGTTTTACTCTACTTTCACTCTAAACATGGTTGTGTTATACAGCCATTCAAAAAATAACATTATTGACTGATGATGCATGTGTATATTAACTCTATAGTGCTCTTCAGTTAGTACTTTTCTTGATTCCTCTTTTTTGCAGACTGTGTTACCCGATTATTTATTAAAACTAAGTTATTACATCTTACTGAATAACAGCTAGAGAGCAAAGCCACTATTTAGCCTGCAGTGAAACTAATGTCTCAATCCTGCATTTATATAGGTTAAATTCACCATGTTTGTGAAGCTTTCAGTTTCCTACAAGATAAATGTTTCTCAAAAAATAAGACACCTTAATTCGACATTTGATTGGTATTTTTATAATGATCTTATAGCCTTAATTACAGAGTTGTTTATATTGTTTTGAAGGTGACTTATTGTTCACAACATTTTCTTCTACCGAACGTCATGTTAGAAAGGCATTTATCTAAACGTCACACTATCTTGACTATATTCTTGCAATAAATAATCCTTTCTCCCAGTTATTAACCTTTCAGAACTTATTTCCAAGTAAACCAAATACTTGGCATTTAAATAAATCTTTCTAGGCCTTAGCATCGCCATTACTATTGTAAAAGACTTTATAATATGTTTGAAAATATTGTCTCAAATTGGTTATTGTATTATTATCGATAACCTTTCTCACAGCAAAATTTCATTTGTTTCTTTCATTGCATAGCCTTGCAGTTGCAAATACATGTATTAATCACTGAAAGGACTTTTAAAATCCTTGGAACAAAACGCTGATTTGTACATTTTCTGCTGTTACTTCAGCGCATTAAAGAGTCTAGTTTCTCACATTTTTAGTATCCCTTTGGGTGGCTCCTCGCAATTTATCAGTTGCACATTCTGACTTTTACGAAAATCAGAAATTTGTCTAAAGTTCTTCGTCTGTCAGTTATATTATAACGTCGCCATTATGACTAGTGTCGGTGTGATGTAAAGAAAAAAATAAAACAATTAAGTTACCTTGTGTTGCTGAGAAAGATGTTGTGTCGGCAAGTCTCCCGTTTAAACTTTCAAAATTTAATAGAAAACTATTTCTTGCAATCAATTTCTTTAATAGTCTCATTTTTACAGATTCGGCAAGATTGGCTTCATGAACGATGTCTTTTGTCATGCTGATTTAATAAGGAAAATTGAATTAATATCGCACCACAAAGACACTTGTGCATTACAGCGGACATCGTAATTAATTTAAAATGCATTTAGACTCCAAACAGTACTACAGTATGCGTCAAACAATACAAACGAAATATATATGTAAAATATTTTTATGTGACAGGTATTTGTTCATATATGATAATAATAATTGTCTATAAGTCTGTTCATGTTAACTGCAAAACGTTCTTAGTAAAAATTTGTAAAAGGAGTAATCACATAGAAAATAGCTGGGCATCTCTCTGATTAGTTAGTATTCAACAGACAAATCTACTTATAGAACAAAATAATTGATCTTCAATCTAAACTGAACATTTAAGATTACAATTCTTACAAAACCAAAATAAATCAGCTAAAATATTTTCGAAGCAATAGTAAAAACAGGTTTGCTAGGTCTAACCTGATGAAACATTCACCGCCTTCTGGAGTTGTCGACGGTATGCTGTCTTAGGTGGTAGAATAAGACCTTTCTAAAATCATGACTTCTAAAATAACGACAAATCAAATCTCTCCTAAGCGGTAACTTTTGAGTTTGTTGTATTTTTGTACAATGCTTCGACACAGTTTTGTTGTAACTTTTACATTTGATTGACATATAAATACCTTTGTCATGCGCCTTTTCAAACATCTATTTTGCAATACTTATACGACTTTGTCGTATTGTGTTATTCATATCTACTAAATGTTACCTGTGCAGTGTGGCGGTCGTAAAAATCTCCCTTTGCATGAAATTTGTGTTGTCATTTAATTAAGCATAAATACATCAGACAAAAGACATGATGTCAGAATTGTTTTAATATTACATCGACACTCGATTGAATTAATTAACATAGTATTTATACTTAGTGTATGAATTATCGAACTTGTTATAGTGTCTTACATTGTGTTAACTTTACAAATTAAAAGGAAGAACTATTTATGTCAATAGATCTAATTCAATTTTTGTACATATATGCATAAAACTGCTTAATTTTGAACAGGAATACTGATATATTTGTAAAGGCTCGTAAATAGAAAGAATAGTGAATATTGAAAAGATTTCTTTCTGTACTTATGTTGAATGGTCAGTCATTCTCTCACATAATTAACTGCTTGGAAACAAGTATACTCTATTTAACTGAAATGATTGAATCTGGAAGTATAAAATTTTTAAAGATCTTGACAGTGTTCATTAAAGATTGATGTCTACGTTAAATGAGTTACTAGATAATCTGACAGAGCAATCACATGATAACACTGATATTGTTGTATCAGTTATATATAAGACTGCAGAGAAATGAACCTTTTACTCCTGCAGTACAAATCATCGAATAAAAACCATGGTTGTAATTTAACCAAAGATACCGTGTTCCATATAAAATATTCACTCTAGATAGGTTCTCAAATTGACATATCCATCTTAAGTTATAAACTGCCCTAACAAGGTATTGAGTTATACTGTATGGTTATTGATTTATACAAATACATAATGCATCTGAATGTATAAAGTCGTGTGTACTTTCTGAATTATTTGTTGAACATGTGCGTTATTAAATATTGATACAATTTAAGAAGCCTATCAATGTGTATCTTGTTTTATATTCTGATTAATCATCTGTCAATGAGCAATCATGCGACGTGCATACAGTGTGTCTCATCAGTGCTTCTTTCTATTTTGTTGTCAAAGGAGTGAACAAGTAGGTTTGTAATGTTGTATATTTCTTCATTTCCGTGACACACGATTTTGTCTACATTTCCGTCGATGCGTGTGTAGCTTCGATAACCAACAAACATCACATTGAAATATCAAACGTTATCAATATTGATTGCAATAAGATTCCGAAAGTATGTAATACACATTTTTAAGAATCATTGGCATATTGCAATATGATAACAACGGAAAAACGCCAATGTGCATCAAATGGTTAAAAGGCTTACACTCAAGTCACATAATAACAAACTAACACTAAGTAAGCTGGGAGTTATTGTTTAGAGAGAATATAAAGCATCACGTGTTCTTAATACAGGGTTTTCAAAATAAGGAAGGTATGAAAACAATCAGTCGCACTTGATGCACGTGGATTTTTATTATTGACATTGGTCAGCAGATTTTAGCTAAAGACTTAGACTTCTATGACCCCGTTCAATCAAGGCTGAGTCTGGACGGGTAAACCCAATCCTCGTCCAATCCCTGAGACCAGTGTGGCCCTAGGCTAAGTCTGGACGGGTGAACCCAATCCCCGTCCAATCCCTGAGACCAGTGTGGCCCGAGGCTAAGTCTGGACGGGTGAACCCAATCCCCGTCCAATCCCTGAGACCAGTGCTGCCCTAGGCTAAGTCTGGACGGATTAACCCAATGCCCATCTAATCCCTGAGACCAGTGTGGTCCAAGGCTAAGTCTGGACGGGTGAACCCAATCCCCGTCCAATCCATGAGACCAGTGTGGCCCTAGGCTAAGTCTGGACGGGTTAACCCAATCCCCGTCCAATCCCTGGGACGAGTGTGGCCCTTAGCTGAGTCTGGACGAGTAAACCCAGCCCTCCGTCAAAGACGTTCTACCAACGCATTTAACTGCAAATGCGTCAGCCAGTTCAAGCCATGGTGCAGACACATTGCAATTTTCTGAGCCTTTGCTGAACGAAAAAAAAAACAGTGTTAGCTTTACCAGCAATGGTAAGATATCTTAATTTAACTAAACTATACACATGTAACATTCTCTACATAACCATCTACTTGCTATTTTCTATTTATCCCACCATCTCTGTAAATATCGGTTTATATAACCCGTGTGATAAAGATGAGCTTTATCAACCGATATTCGCGCACCTGCTCTAAGCCGGACTACTTTTTTGACGAAACGATCAGGAGTGTTTACGAGAACGAAACTCATTTATTCCATAATTATGCTTGTGGTCACCCCAAATATGTCCATAATATAAATTTTGGTGAAATAGAGCAAAAGAGGCTATTAAAAAAAATAGAATGCGAGCGGTTTCGATCTCTGAGCTGCAGGATTGAAAACTTAAGTGGCAGCGTCTTTACCGACTGAGCTAACCGGACAGTTGCTCGCTATTCTCCGAAGTTTTATTTAACAATGATATAGTAAATTTGAAAACAAACAAAAATCAATCAGAAAAATGAAACAACATGTATTACAGAAACATGATTAAAATTGTTTAGTAATAGTAATAAAATCAATAAAAGTACGAATTTGTCTGCAAAAATAAAGACAACTGTCGAAATGTCAGATCATGCGAGTCCCCGTTGTTTTGATGTTATTAAGTGTGAATTGAAAGCATGTGATGAAGAATCGCGTAAAAATCTAAGCAGTGTTGAAGAGATGAGCTACGAGGATTTCGAGGCAAAATCTGGCTTTAATCTGAACATTTTTTAGAATGAAATTGATCTTGAATCTGTGGTGACTGTCTCAGATTGCAATCATCTGCCTAATCTTAGGGCAGACCCTGATGATCAAATGTCGTTACATGATGAACATTCAAATGGTTTAGATAGAGCTCGATCTTTAGTCGAACCAAATACAGCTGACTGCACAGATCTGGACAAATGTGCTAAAAATCACAGTTTCTAGACGTTAACATGAACACCAACCCACCACCTCCAATCCCAACATTTCTCCAAATTTCGCAAGTCATCCTGTCAAAAACACAACTGTCTTCGAAATTTTAAAGCGCTATATTCAATGTTCATAATTTCAATGTCATCAACAATTAAAATCCATGAGCTACTATTTGTTACAGCCACAAACACACACACAAACCTCGAATGTAATTCGCGTTTCTTAATGCCAAGTGCGTAGCAACTTTAATGTTACACGGCCTTGACATTACACACTACATGTATAACTTTACACGAGGGTGTGATTTTTGTTATTCTTTTTTTCCAACCATTATTTTCAGTTATCGTAATAAAAAAAAATACAACCTTATGTATAGCGCAAATAAAATAAAGAAATAACATGTTTATTGTTATATTTTTTTTGTAAATAGAACTATTTCTTATAGCCGAATTACTCTATTGCTCGCGCATAAATTTCGTGTATTGCATTGGAATGTCAGATTATGTAACGGAGGAGCAGTAGCGGTAAATTTAAATGTTTACCTTTGAAAAGCTGTTCATGGTGGGATAAAAAGAATACCAGGTTAGTGTTGATATAGATAAATGTTATCATGCTCGGCCCGAAAATTAGAAAGCACTCGGCAAGCCTCGTGCTTTCTGATTTTCTTAGCCTCGTATGATAACATTTATCTATATCAACACTAACCTGGTATTCTTATATCTTTAATGTTCCGATTAGGAGTTGTACAACGAAAAGTGTCATTGCAATCGTGATAACGTGAATTAAATGCAGATTTCATACAAGGGAATAGTTTTATTATTCACTTTTCAGTGTAGCTTTGCTTTTAACATAATTAAACAAGCACGAGACAGAGGTAAGCACCTGATTTTTCAGGTACTATATACTAGACATAAGAATATATATATGACAAAGTCCTATGAGCATTGCAACATATACACAAATTTGAAAAGGCACAAGACCGAGGTATTCACATGTAAGCCAAATGTAAAAGTAAGAACCATTCTGTAATGAGTCATTAAACAAAAGGAGCATACACGACAGTTACCACCTTGGAACGGTCAGTCGGCAATATGGACCGATATATACAAACCTATGAAAAAAATAGACAGTTACTGCATTGAATATAGTCAGTCAGCAAAGGTACAAACTGGGTGCTTTACCCTGTTTGCAGAACTCTAACCTCGCATTTTCCGATGACAGAGAACAGATAAATTTGAAAATGAATGACTTGAGCGACGGCTTGTAGGAGGATATTTTCATAAATGTTGTGACGCCATGTGGAATAAAATGTATAAATTATTATCTGGTAAAAGAAAATATTTTCTTATTTTTAGTGAAGGAAAAATTAAATTGATGGCACACCACATCGCTGTTAATACAAAAAAGTAAGCCTTTTGCAGAAGCTTCAAATTTGAAGTCTGTATATGTTACACTTTATATATTTGAACGTGTTCAACGCTCGATTTTATTCTGCAAATCAAAAATAAACAATGAATTATAACGTATTAAATTATTGTTATTTACTTTTTTTGAAATATTTAGAGGTAAATAATGAATGTTATAATTTACAGACATGAAACCTATCGAACGAAGACAACACGCGGCCTAATGTGAACGTGTGAAATAATAATGTTCTTGCCGTGTTATTAATAGTCTACCGCTGTCGCAAATAACACCTCTCCTCGTTTATAACAACACGGCATCCTCTTTAAATATTGGCCTGAAGTTACGACCTTCTGACTTGCAAATTGAGTTTCTTAGAAACTAGAATAGAAATTTATTGCGTTTTTAGAATCAAGAATCAATCACAGGAGTGTGCTAAGCTTCAGTCCTTTAGTTTTGGTCGTCAGCTTTATGTTTTAGTTAGTCGGTGATTTTACGCTTTAAACCATGAACACCGAGATTTTGGAAGAAGTTATTTGTCTTATTAGTCACTTAAGCCGTGGACATTTTATTGTTTAATCTTTGCTATATAATACACAAAACAAAATCATTAATATATAAATGTAAGTAAACATGCAAATTGATACAAAGCAACTTGTCAGCATTTGATAGTAATTAATATCCTAAACTGTTTGCAAAACGCTAAATAAAGTTCGACTTTTTAACGTATAAATCTATTTAACCCGTAATAGAGTTGACGAAGATCCTAATTAGTTTAATATAAAAGCCATTCCTTTATTGTTTAAAAAATTAGAAATTCAGGAAAAATTACCTAGTCCTTATGAAACAAAGGTGGTACCCCAGTCGGTCCATATTGCCGACTGACCGTTCCAAGGCGGTAACTGTCGGGTTTGCTCTTTTCCTTAAATGATTAATCACAAATTTGTTCTTACTTTTCAGCTTGGCTTGCATGTGAAATACCTTTGTTCTGTGCCTTTTTCGGAGTTTGGTATATGTTGCAATACTCATAGGACTTTGTCATATATTATTATTCTTGAATACGGTAGACAAATTGTAAATGTATTAATAGCCTACTTTTCTGTATAATTAATTGAACTAAATAACGAAAATTATGACAAGTTGCTATAAATTAACAGCATAAATTAAAAAAGGAACATGCGCTTAAATATTTATAAAATTGCCACTTGAATTAAAAGAGACATGCAACATGCACTAAATAAAACTAGAATTTATCGCGCAAGTTACATGTTTGATCAGTTTTACGGCGATGTTGTATTGAGGACATTCTATCCTAATTGGATCGTCATCATGAATGAGGTCATTAAAAATTCTCGTCATTGGTTTAATATTACAAAGTTAGAACGCAATCAGGGGAAACTATAGCAAAACATTGTGTTCATTTATCGAATTCTTCTATTTTAAATTAATCAAGGCAGTACAAATTTGAATTAGATGTATATCCATTTTCATGTATTATTAAGTGCAGTATTAATGAAGAAATAACACATTTATGGTATTATTTTGAATGCGAATTATGGAGGATAATATGTTACATGGAAGTGCAATGAAATGTTGTTAGTTTTAAACAATGTAATCTAATTATACGGATATTATGAAATCACATTTGATTATTCGGCTTCTTGGTTTTTCTATGGTTACACTTTGATAACATTCACTTGACAGATACAACAAACAATTAGACGAGACATTGCACTAAAGACCTAACTGTTAGAGCGTTAGAAGATTCAGTCGTCAAAACAGTAAATGATTGCTACAAATAATGTTTAATGCGCGAATTCTTAGTAAATGTGTTTTGATTTTACGGCCATCCAGGTTTCGTATACAAAATAACATGACTTACACACATCGTAGTTAGAGAATGTTAACTTACACACATCTACAGGCTAGAACGGTATTTGTACCTTGTCGCTTATATTTGGTGTCTATAAAACATACAGTTGTTTGCATCTGTTGTGGGTTTTCATGGTAATGGTACCTTGAATCCATCCATTCAAAATCAGTTTAAAAAAATTAAAATATTGTTAATAATATACTCTTATATCTGTATTAAGTACATTTGTTTAAGTTAAAAAACCCGAACCAGACTAGGTATAGGAGGAGGGAACCGGTTGCTCACATTCTTTAGCTTAAGTCAACATAATGGTTTTATAAAAAAAAAACTGGTCGGTTTGGAGTCAGAAATGTAAGTTTGTATAGTTGCGGCACGCTTCTTCAAGTGAATGCAATGCTATATATATATCTATGATTCTCTCCGTATAGCTAAGTATAATGTGGATGAATGAAAAATCAACCTACTAAGGTAAATATGCATATTTAGTACAACAGATTATGGGAAAAATAAATAAAGCAACTTGCAATAAATCGTCTTCTTACAACACATATGTTATGCTATAATTTGCATCCAAGTCATGTTTGAAGCAGCTGGCTTATTCCTTCTGTTCATTATTAAAACTGTTTTCAATGTGTTTTGTCACGTGAATTATTGGACTGCGCGCGTTACTTTGTAGACGCATATATCATTCTGCACCACTAAAATGGCGAAATGGTTTACCAATTCTCATTTAGCGGATTCTTTCTAAGACAGAGAAAGCCGTTGATGATTAAATGCACATCATAACAAGTAAATCGTATAAGGTGTCAGCATTGCTATGAAAGAACAGCACATATACTTGGTTGTCTTGTTTGGAAGACGTATGTCGAAAGTCAGTAGTGACATTTAATGTTAAAAGTAATACTTGAAATTTATCTGATCAAACGTCACAAGATAGAGGTAACTTCGTATTTATTGGTCATTTTTAAACAGTCCGGTATTAGTTTATGACTCGCTCCTTTGACTTCTCGTCTGTTTTATGTTAAGTGATTTAGTATATAGAACGCGAAACACGGCACTGCGTGTAGTGTTTAAAACGTGTATTTACATGTAAATACAGAAAAACGTTCATAAAGAAGTAAGAATAGAAAATTCTGAAAAGGTCCTATGGGGATATATTACTTTTTATACCACCTCTATACAAAGCGTGATTAATATAATTTTATACGCCCTTTCCAATCTATTTCTTTAAAATCAGAATAAAATAACAATATCTGCAGACATAATAACCAATTAAGTGCTGAAAAAACGAAAACATATTGACACGATTGCGACCCATATGTATTTATAAACTGAAATTGTATATTTATCTGCCATGATATTATATCGATGTCTTACAATATGTCTTGTGCTAAATTTCGAAAAGCACATTAACATTATGAAAAACTCTCCAAAATATGAAATATCTCAAAACAGTATTTAAAATGCCAAGACAGAGCAAACAATGCTGCTTTGTAGTTTAAGGGTTTACAACTTTATCGATAGTTACTGCAGCAAGGAAATAGACCAGTTGTTTTCTTCAAGTACTTGATTTATTTGATTTTAATACCACTTAGTTAACTATTGTGTGGCCTCTCAAATCCTCACTTGATGTCGGTTGTACTAAATGATCAAATTATCAAACTAGATTTAAAATAATATTATTTTACAATCTAAGGATAAAATTGTATAACATTGAAGCCTAACATTCATAATATGTCATAAGGTATTGCAATAGAATATTTGTTTAAAGTAAGGTGTGTTTATTTCCTGTTAACAGCATTCCCTGTATATTTCAAAACATTAAATGCCATTACATGAAAAGTTTTGTACACAATATGGTTTGTTTTACCTGTAAATGGGGCTTTATTGTTGTTTGTTGTAGCATTGCTGCTGAAAAAAGAAACGTGTTTGTCAGATTTCTAACATGATGAATACGGAGTTAAGCATCTACAGTGTGGCATACAGATGTTATTAGATCGTTACATTCGAGATGAATTGGTCACGTAATTTGCGCAAGTCTATGGTAAACAAAAGCAGAGCGTATTGTTACAGTGTTGTTCTTTTTAAAACTTAATATGTCTAATATGTATAAGATATTAAGATGTAGTTAGATGTAATATAATTTTAATCTTATAAAAAATGATATTGAAGATAGAACATTAAAATGTCAATAGAATTTAATTGCAGTTGCCAGAGGTTGTCTACGGATCTCCGTCGCTCAAACGTTGTGCGAATACATGTCCGACCCGCCCTTTAAGCTAACACCTCCTTTAGCAAACGGGACAATCTTTTGACTTTAGTTTGAAGACCACAAATTTCGATCTTGTAAGACCAACCTATTGTAATATGTAGAAAATAATCGACATACAATTTTTAAGGTTTATATAATACAAAAATATGATATTAATTTGAAAATCCAAAGGACGCTCACGCAATACATAATTTAAATCGGTCAATTCCAACTTTTATACTGTTTGTTATTGGGTGTTGTTTGGCTGTTTTGTTGTTGTTGTTGTTGTTTGGTAAACACACTTTTTGCATCGAAATATATAATGACAATAAAAAGCGTTAAACAACCGCAGCTGATTTTACGACCGAGTATCAAAATCGTCAATACAGGCTTCAGACGTCGTCATTCTTACACACCAAAAGTTCAAAGCAAGAAGTATGTGGCACAGAAACAGTTGCGATTGTCTTCTCACAGGGCTCAGCTAGACTCCAAATTAAAAGAATAACACCTGCTGAAACATGCTAAAAGCTACGTTAATATTGAACTTTAACCTTGATCAGAGTGCTAATCGCAATGTACTATAAAACTATAATAAACAAGCATAAACCAAGAATCAATAGCGCTGTAAATGGTGCGCTGTACCAGTCAGACAGCAAGTCTCGGATATGAATCAAACAAATATTTGTAACTTACATGTACATTTCAACATTTTATACTTTTTTTCTGTTTTCCTATGAAAAGCTACTGACTGCCATCGACTTATAAGTTTAAGTCTTATTTTAAACCACTGATCAAATAATACAAAACAACGTGCCTGCGAATGTAAATATGGCTTAAAAGTAAACTTAATTTCTTAAATAACTATTAGACGTTCCAATGGGGTAAGAAATGCTAACTAATTTAACGCTATTAGCTAACTATTACAGTCTGCATTTAGAAATGACATTTAAAACAGTTAAGAAGCCGGCTTCTTAAGTTATACTTTCGGTGTGTGATTCGTGTTATTCGCATTTACGAAGTGTTAGGCCAAAATTGTCAATGAAAAACTCCATGAATTAATGGGAGTATGACAAATGCAACAAAACCATGTTTGCGGATTGATACAATAGTTACTGATCATTATAAATATATCAGTTTTTAACTTTTATACAGAATTATAATTCTTTAAATATTAATCAAAATGTGGCAAACATTGGCATCCGTAGTTAAAGAAAGCATTAAAATTATTACATTATTACGTAAGACATACAAAATGTATGCAAACATAAATGGATTTGAAGAAAATCCTAAAATTTTCCACGCTACTTATTCAAATAACTAATTTTCATTGATAGTAATGTAAGTTACATTTAAGAGTTCAAAACATGCACCGGGATTAAGATCACGTGGACATGTCTTTTTGTAACTTTTACATTTTACTGACAAGTGAATACCTTACCTTTCCGACTTTAAAGTATGTTTTAATACTAAAAGAACATTGTCTTATTTTTGAAATCACTTTCACAACGACTACCTGTAACGGATGGCAGTCGTACAACATCTTTGCATACATTTTCAGTTTATCCTGTCATGACTTGTTACATGGTTTTTCCTTGATGTAGATTGAACTTTGAAATTTTAATAATTCCATCTACACATTAAGGGGATGCTTAAATCACGTACAAAATGTTTTCTCGTTATTTTGTCATCGATTTTACTACATGTATTTACTTTTAGTGACACTCTAGATTTTTTGTATCTGCCCTAATAAAAATATCCCTTCTGCCATCCCTGAAATACAATGTAAACATTTAATTTCTAATTACGTTACCCTTTTTTATTTTTGACATTATTACTTAGATCTGAGTAAATATCATCATTTATACTGTTTGTTTCAAACAAAGCTAACTTCCTTTTCACTGTTTATATATGATACCCCCCCCCTCCCCCTCCACCCCGTATAAAATGCGAAATTAGAGCTCTGTTAACAGGTTTAAGGTCCCCAGTCGGCTTTGCAGTCGGTATTGATCTATTTTATTTAATATTGTCATCGTTTTCTTGTACCTTATACATGTGGCATGTGAATACCTTTGTCATGTGCTTTTCCGAATTTAATATAGGTTGCAATACAAAGAGCTATTGTCAATTTTTAGACTCAAAGATTTTAGTGTGCAAATAATCAGTGCAAAGAAAACTGTTATTGATTTATCCGAAAGTTATATTTATCATGGACATAAATTACGAATTGGCAGTTTGAATTATCAGTAATAATCTGTCTTCGTTTAATATAAAATAACACTATGACATCTGTTTTTAGAAGATATTCTAATGTATTTTAGGAATATTACACTCACTGTACAAGTGTAAATACAATCAGAGCCATTACAGTGAACGTCCAGATATATTGCACATGTAATAATATATGCTTGAAATATAGAATAACTTATAAAAACTAATAAAAATAAATAATATATAAAATGCACAAATCTCAACACTATTACACAATTAGATAAACATTAATTCTTTACAAATTTATACATTAACTATATTCAACCGAAGGCTTAAAGATTTAAATGTTAACATTGCCGGTTTATTATTAACCATTGAATTGTCTAATTTATTCAGCTCCTTAAATAGTATCATATTGGGTCTCTTCCAATAAGACGAATTTATATATTGTTTTCTTTGTGAATAAATTCATTCAAGCAGAAAATGATGCTAATTTTTAATTACAAGTCCCAATGTTTCTTTCATTTAATGGAATGGAGGAGGGTAAACGCCAGCGGCCTGTTTTAATTTTTAATCAATAAAGTTGTGCTTGGTTATACACAACCATGGAAAAAGGATATATATAGTCAAAACAGAAAATTGCAGGAAATTCTTCGTCTAGTCTGCCTATTAAGGAGGAAATTACAACCTAAATACACAGACTCTATGCATAAAGGCCTTAGTACATTTATAGATCTATCCATTTATAATGGTAGAGATAAAGTGCATCAATTCCTTCATGTCAGTATTAGATAGATACTACTATTTCAATTGCTCACCAAGGTATAGTCGTGCAATATACAAATCAACAGATGGACAATCGGTAGAGCATCGAAAGGAAAAACTGACATGCTTACCACCCAAGAAATCTGATGACAGTTTCAAGATTGGTCGACCTGTAGTAAGGAAAATGTGAGTTAGTTTGGTATTATTCCATTTGTTCAAAGCAATGTGTTCAGAGTGACACTGTCATAGTATAACAGACAGACTGTCGGCGGGATGGTACATCAAACAATTAGCGGCAATTCGGTAAGTTTCCTATTATGAAATACAATATTAAATTAAATTTTAATCAATTTACCACCAGACTGTCATTCTACAACATATGTATCCTGCTAGAACCTGCGACATAATCAAGTTTATTGCAGTGATATTATTGTTCTGTTCAAACTTGAAACGGTTAAAATCTAATTTACAAACTCCCTAGAAGTAATACAATAGTGCGCGTCAGCCTAATACCTTTGTAGACATATAAATTATTCTGTACTTGTATATATTTGAGGATATTGTTTGCTGATTTCTTATCCAGCGGGGTCCTCCTCCGAATAAACAAAGGCTTTGGTAAAATACTTCGCTAAACGTCTTTGAAATCCTATAAAGTATCATTCTAATTTAATAAATATCCTTGGAGTTTCGTTCAGATTTGTTTAAAGTTTTCCAGACTTCTACTAAAATGAAGCAGTATTTGCATTTAACTTGTAAGTTACTTTAAAACGTGTGTCATAAGTCACAAAAGGAGGCGGGACTGTGTACATTGTATTTTGTTAAAACAGTTCATTACAAGGTGTTAACTCTTTTCGCTGGTCTTTAACACATCAACTATATGCTGGCGTCATGCTGTCCACAATCTGAACAAAGCTAGATACACGATAAAGAAATTTTAAAAAAAGGAACAGGATGTAACAATTGTGTCTTTCATTAGGGGGACATAAGCCATCATATGAACACCAATGGCGTTTTCTTGCCTCACTAGTAACTTTGTGAGCGCTTGCAAATTATTTGGCATTGAAGTAAGATATTCAGAGATTTTACTTCCTTGTTGAATGAAGGAAAAGACATCCGATTGGATAAAGCATTCGTTGTAACGTGGACATACAAAAATGCAAGCCTCAAATGATTCCATTCTTGTCTATGAAGGCATAGGTTAGCAAATTGCTGTTCAGCTAATTAGGACGTGGTTGTTTTATGGGTTAACATCTTTGACCTTTAAAATTTACGTAAATTACATAAAATCATATTGCTCCGAAAGTTTCTCACTCAGAGCAAAACGCTATCAGGAAATGTTTGGAACTGTCAGTCTGCAAAAGAGCCACCTGTGGTGCATATAGTGATTTACAGAGCCACACAAAGGTATGAAATTTTCTCATAGACAAACAAGGAATAGAAAATAGATCTTTATAAAAACAAACTAGCACAAACAATAATAACCACAAATTAACGTCATATGATACAAAAGTGATATAACATTTTTCTTCATATAATCCAGATAAACGTTCAATATTTCTCAAGATATTACTTGAAATTACAATATCGAACTTATGTTACAAAGCTAGTTACAAAGTGCGCTTCGCATTATCATGTTGTAAATCTTATACTCCAAGACCAACAAAACACGCCAAGTCTTTCAGCTTTCCTTAGCGAGAAGTGCTGCCTAGGAATAGAGATAAATTAAAACATATCATAGTCTGCATTTTTTAAGTTCACTCTTTTAAAGAAGCACGCGTATTCAATGAAAATTATTTGAGCAGCTGCTTCTAAAAATAAAACGAAATTGTATTACATGTAGTTTGTCAAACGCATATTAGTGATGGAGAATCGGACCGAAAACATAATCGATAATCGAATTGAATCGAACATAATTAATCGATTAAAATCGGTAAAAACTCGAAACTTTTTGATCAGGAAGTACTAATTTCGATAAAAACTATTCTTATTTACTTTAATCAGGAAGTACTAATTTATTTTAAAACTACTCTTATTTACTTAAGACAAACAATAGACTTTATTTGCATATTAACAGTCTATAAAACATTTTCAACAAGCAAGTTATGTGAAACAATTTTTCACAACTAAAACTCTTGAACAATAACAAGTTAACTCAAATTTTATTCAAAGTTTCGAACCCTTAACATTTGAAAATTTACTACAAGACGTACAAGTAACGCTACTTTTAACTCACTGACTCACTGTAATGGATTGTTCAGTCTTTAAACAACACTTTAGACTAGATTTCAGTAAAGAACACTTAAACTCTATAACAATAACAACCCAGCGGGGATAGAAATTTATTTAAACATTACTATTATTTTTAGTTTTTGTTACATTCCTGTAAAAACAACGATACAAAAAGTTAAAAACAATATGTCCGGTGGTAAAGTTATGTCCGAAAAAGATGAAAGTTCATTGAAAAAAAATACCTTTGTTTGCGTAGGATTTAATGCATAATTTACAGCAATCGTACCTACTCGGCGATCTCCGGCAAGCTTCGGAGATAATGCCTCGTATGTAATTGTATGAATACACCAGTTGGTGATTTGCCCCGGCGAATAACTTCTCATTGCATTATGTAAACAAAGATGGCTGACTTTTCAAAGTGCATGCAGTACGCTTTAGATATAATGGAGATTCAATACTCCTTGAAAGAAGAGCAGATTGCTTCGTTGAAGAATATTTTTAACTCAGTTGATACTGTATGTATATTACCAACAGGATTTGGTAAAAGTGTAATATACCAGTTATGACCCTGCATGCACTCGGATCACGCTTCGGTGATGTCTATATTCGAAGCTTGCCGGAGATCGCCGAGTAGGTACGATTGCCATTTTGGCAAGTAGTTCGTCAATATGGCGGCGACAGCATTATTCCCGAGGTGATTACGTAGAGGACGGAATTACCCGAGGAGTTCCAAGTGAATTTTACAGATGACAGTCGTCATGTCCAAGTTTTTCTTAATTGGGGGTCCATCTATACGCTTCCGAAAGCCAATGAACCGCCAAACAGACGCCCGACATGACGCTATGTATGAATTACGTCTCTTTGAAATTTTTACTAACTAACGGAAAGAAATTTAACTACCGGAATCGATTTTGCGATAGGGAAATCGATTGTCGCGGACATTAGTAACCAGCGACGATTATTCGATTTAACTCGATCATCGTGACATCACTAACATATATCACAAATAAGATTGCTATAGAATATATTTGATAACACTTTAAGTAATTTAATAAGTGTAAAATGTATAACACATGTTACCTTATAGATGTGTAAACAACAATATACAAATGTACAATGCAAATTCTAGCTAAGTGGAATTATTTGTAATTCGTTATATTCTTTCTAAAAATCGTTGTTACTGTTTTTGAAGAATGTTAAATTAATCTTAATTGCAATTGATTACACTTTAAGACAAGAACTTGAACAAAACCCTCTTCCTCATTATTTTGAACAATCGTTAGCTATACTTAATAATAAAATTTCACACTAAAAGGGACCATAACAATGTAACATTTTGTCAGACCAATGCACCTGATGCCATCAACATAGTTTTCTTTCACATAAAAAGAGACAAATTGATTTAAGGTTTGCTAATTATTAAAACAAAAAGGACTGGTCATAGAATGTTTGAAGGACCTTGGCAGAACATATACAGATAAAATGAAACTTATCTTCGATATTATGATGATCACAAAACAGACCAATTATATCTTCTCTTGCTATTCTAATTCTAGAAAAGCGATCAAAAAGTTGACATAAGGTCCGGGGTTTCAGGGGTATTTTCTTACATTTATGCATCTTGAAATCGTTTACACCTTTTTCCGTCCAATGATCTACATTGCCACGAAATGAACCCGTTTAAATTACAATAGATCCAATGCAGTTAAACAAATCTGCAACCTTTAAGTCATGACCATTATGCGCCCACTTCTTTTTGCTGAGAAAAAATTTCCTCTGTTTCTAAATAACATAATCTTGTCTTCAATATGTTAACCTCATAGCTTAAAGTTTGCCAGCAATCGAATAATAATCAGGCTTGGCATGTAATTCACTGGGAGACGCTCCCAGTATAGCCATATCATAAGCAAAAGAGGAGCACAGTGAAAACACTGTCTCCGATAGTAATATTGGAGGTAAAATCTTAAATGCGTGTTCGTCAAAGAACAACGACACAAATATTGGAGAGACGGTCTCACGTTTCCTAAGCCCAGCTGAATTAAAAAAGAATTCAGACTTACAACTTCAAATCTTTATACAATCTTCGACTTGGCTATACATATTTTAAATTACCTTAACATCTTGCAGTTTATTCTTACCTTATGTAACTTCAACCACATTGTACTGTTTATTCCGTCAAAACACTTGCTTAGGTTAATCATTCCGGTATATGAACGTTTAGTATTAAACAAATAGTGCTGGACTATAGAGTTTAATGTCAAGATATCATCTTTTCTAAACTTGCACTGATTGTCGGCACTGCACGAGATGAGTTCATTAAATTTTCCAATCCCTATTCAACACTGAAGTGAACATTTTCACAAAATCGCTTAAAATGGCGATAGCAATATAATCAGTCTGATCGCTCTTATCTCCGTTTTGTAAATAAACAATTAAACCTCAAAGTCAACTCTTCAGGATATAAACCGGTATCAAAAAAAGAATTAAAGAATGCCGAAAATGATATCCCTTCTTTCATTGGGGTACTCATTTATAAGACAATCAATTTTACCAGCTTTACAACATTTTATTGGTGATATTACCACACCTGCACTTTACTTTTGGTCAATAAAATCGTTGTCTGTGCAGTCATTAAAATTGTGCTCGTTACAAAAGGATTCGGCAACTTAAAAAGCAGTTATGAAGATATCATTTTCAAGATTAGAAAAATAATTATAGAACTAATGTAATATTGCTTTAGGTTCACCATTTTTCTTAAAATTAATAAAAAATTACCAAAATTATGCTGGGGTGCTTTTTTCAAGTTTTTTTCTATTTTCAATTTTTCGCTATGCTGTATGGTGAATTGTGTTTTCCCTGTTTACGAGAACCTTATTGCAGCGTTTCCAACGAGATATATTAATAGGAATCAGACTATTGTCGACAAAAAAGTAGGTTAGCGTTGGTCAGTCTTCACTCACCAAGCTCGGTAGGATAATCTTCCAAGTCCACGGCCGGACCTCCATGAGTATTTTCATTTCGTCTCTTTGGTACAGCACTATCACTACCACTACGTCGTGTTTTCCTTTTGTTCATTCCTCGGTATGCACAAATGACAGCTGAAGCGTATCACCAGTCCTATCACTGTCACAAAAATGATAGGTAAATGTTCTATATCTCAGAAAATATCACTTCTGTTCTCCACACTTGAAAAGCACAACACTTGCCATTTCATCACGACAGGAATACGATTCCGAGTCGTCAGCAGTACATTAAATAAAAACGAAGATTGACATATTGTGGTTTTATATGTGTCTGTCATTAGTGCAGAGCTTTTGATCTAAAGCTATTGTATATAGTAAGTTTTATAATAATTGAATCAATAATACTAACATTAGTGGAAAAGAAAAGGAAAGCATATGTCAGAGACGACAAATATTAAATTTGTCGTTGAATCATGAATATGATGCCCTCTACAGCCATAGCCATTTGCCAACTTTTATGGTTTTATTTTTAAACCACAAAACAGATAATGGACGTGTTTAAGAATCGACGATTTCAATTAAACTTCTGGACAGATCATTTTGCCGTGCTTTAATGTTCAGATCATCAATCAAATTAACAATTTCCCGGTCAAAAAATTACTTAAAACTAAAGAAATAAAATCTGTCCTTAAGTGCAATTCACGTGAGACATTCCAATTATTGAATTGGTCGTAAAGGTTCCTTGCTTTTCGCAAAGTATTTCGAAGTGCATAGATTTGAATCTATTAAAAGTTCATAAACTATTCCTTCTTTGAATATGCCAGAAATGCTTTTTAACAATAACTATGCATCAACGTTTACCTACTAAACGTGCCTCAATGACTAGCACGTAGAGTAGTTATTCCTTAATTTTATTATTCTTTCGTGCGGTATACAAGTAATATATAAGTAAAATACGTAGATTTAAGTGGCTTTTAAGTCTTTACGCAGGTACATTTACTTCACATAAAAACAAATATGTTACTTTATTTGTAGCGCTAATCATGCTGAAGTTTACACATGCGATAAAAGTGGGCTTACACTTGTGGCTAGAGTATTGCAGAGAATGCTGATAAAAGTTAAAACTACTTAAAATAACGCAATTAAAAATGCTAAAAAAATCATCAATAGTACATATGTAAATTCTAATATCCCACATCCCGCAACTAAACAATTGGTTATCGAAAACTATACCTGAATGCGCTACTGGCCAAGCACCTCTCGCCGACTTGTCATCAATTATTAAACACACGCATGCAATCACTCACCCACACGCACGCATGCACACACACACAAAGACACACACACGCACCGAGGCGCACCCCCCCCCCCCCCCAACACACACACACACACACATACACACATACATTTACACGGCGTGGGTTCGAGTCCCGGTCGAGGCAAAAGCTTTAACGAGAGGGTGTCTTCCAGCTGACCAGCCGTGCTCCGGTTGCTCAAGCCAAACATTTTTCTGGGCTCTTCCTTCACAAATAACTAGAATTTGAAAAGGAAGCATTAGCCTTATTTTGTCTTACAGTGCTTAAAATTTAATTCAAATGTTCCAACTTCTCGGAAAGAGAAAGACAATCGCGTACCGCATCATCAAAAGCTAGTGTTACCAAATTTTAATTGCGTAATATGCGAAGAATACATTTGTTTGTCAATTTAAATTTTGATATATACAGGAAGTCATACGTTTTCTTTTTATGAAGGCGGCACAGTACAGTAACTTATAGTATCGATTCAGTGCTTCATTATCAATGGATTCTTGAGTATAAAATAGCAATAAAGAATATGGGAAAACCTAATTTAGACATGTTTTGCATTGTATTAAGAACACGAAATAACACAGCAATTGCAATTATGTAATGCGTTGATACTTTAAATTAATTGCACAGAGGTTCGGTGATTACTCCTTTGCAAAAATTCATCACCTTGTGTTATATAAACTTAATAACAACCTGCATGTTTTCTTTTAATCCTTATTGGCTTTTCACTGGGTGGTATCTTGATTTTTTTTTATTTCTCAACAAACGCATTTGGCTAAGATAATTATGTTTATATTCATTAACTGTCAACCAATGGCGGTAAGAATACAGAATACAGAAAGATTATTCTCAAATAGAGGCCTTCGGCCAAAAATACAAATAAACAAGTCAAAATATAAAAATCAAGAGTTGCAATTCTCCAATAAGTTATCTATATCCACAAATACAGAAAGAAGTACCATTTTCAATAAAATTGAAACACAATTCAAATGTACATCTGATGTGATTTTTTAATTTGTCTCAAACAGAGTGGATCACCGGTGATATAACCGGTTAGTTAAAACTCATTTTTCTATTACCCGAAAAAATTAATGAATATACAATGAAATTTGAT
Source organism: Sinonovacula constricta (assembly GCA_007844125.1). Taxonomy (NCBI): domain Eukaryota; kingdom Metazoa; phylum Mollusca; class Bivalvia; order Cardiida; family Solecurtidae; genus Sinonovacula; species Sinonovacula constricta. The sequence goes on along the minus strand of CM017566.1, from coordinate 5,145,473 downwards.
TATACTGTTTACATTTTCAGAATTCATTATATTTATAAAATCTATCTTTTCGGGTCTACCATTATACCAGCTAAAATATACATTTCTCTTAAATCAGAAAATTTTGGACAAACCAAAAATACACGAAATGAAACATGGAAGACAAAGTCCTATTAGCATTGCAACATATACAAACATTGAAAAGACACAAGACCAAGATAGTCACATACACGCCAAATGTAAAAGTGAGAACAAATCTTTGATGAGTCAGTGAACATTAACAGCAGACACGACAATTACTGCCTTGGACTGGCTTGGCTGCTCAGATAAGATTTACAGAGCTCTAACCTCGCACTTCCTGATTTCAGGTCCAAAAGTCAAAATTGGAACTACCATAGAATCAAAAAGCTTAAACATTTCATGTTGGCTTAAATAGCCGAAAGGTTTCTGATAAAATTTAATAATACAAAAAGCTTTTCTAGCTTGGACAGCTAACTTGATTTTCGTTTGTGACCATGATAATTTTGGAGTAAACAATAAGCCCAAATAAGTATACATATAAGTTAACTTTATTGTATTTCATTATTACGTAACGGACCCCCTTTCTAAACCAGAATTTCCTACTTATTTAGATTAAGAGTTTCCTCACAAAATGTTTATATTGTGTTTAACTGTCTCTGCAAATTAACAACAGAGTCTGCGCAGAAGGCAACATCATCTGCGAACATGAGACAAAACACATCGGGTACATCACTTGTTATAACGATTCCATTATAACAATGCCTTCTCAAATGTGTCTCTTGTTCGTTAATATATAAACTAAAGGTGTTAGGAGAACTCATATCTCCTTGTTTAGTGCCAATATTACAATGTATAGAGATTCCTGGGTACTGTTTTGATTTAAAGATCTGAATCTGCAAGATTGTCTGTTATAGTTTTCATTTAAATTCATGTTATTACTATTACTTATGAAGCCTGTTTGTGCCTGTTTGTGGGAGTTTTACATATGATTCAAGTTTTAAATACATGAAAATAAGAACTTTTATTATTTGCCTATTCACCCCAGCTTTAAGTAGAGAATCAAACATACGAATGTGCACTAGAGAATCAAACGCTTTTGGAAAGTCGACATACAATACATACACTCTTCCATATAGTCTTGTAACATATTTTTGAATCACAGCCTGTAAAGAAAATATGTTATCAATGACTGAGTAACCCTCTCGGAAGATCGGCTGTGCTTATGAAATAACATTATACTCGTCGGCCCATGTATCTAATCTATTAAGTTTAATACTAGAAAATATTTTATAAATTACATTTAACAAGGAGATCCCTCTATAGTTTGATGGATCGTTCCTTGACCCTGATTTATACAAAGGAACAATAATACTTTGACACCAAGAATCAGGCATTTCTCCACTAGCTAGTATTTTACTAAAAGTATATTAAAAATTGGCGTTATTTCTAGACATGTTTGTTTATAAAATTCCGCACCAACAACATCTATTTCCTGAGCTTTTCCATTTTTAGATTATATATTGATCTAAGTATTTCGTCATTTGTTATAGGACTTTGTAATAGTTCGTCTGAGTTTGAGTTTATGTCAAAATTACTTAAATCTTTCACCGACAAAGTCGCCTGATCGTCTTTGTACAGCAAAGAATCAAATTTGTATAACCAAGCGGCTGCTTTTATCTCGTTATTGAAAGACTGAGCTTTATTGTTAAATCTGATTAGTGACCAAAACTGTTGGGGATCCATTCGCGCATTTAGCAAAGTTTGTCTCTTTGTAAACTGAAACGACATTTTTTCTGAGTACCAACATCTTTAAACCTTTTCTTTTCTATTTTGTATTCTATCAATATGTCTTAATTGTGTGTTTGACGAAATCTGCGTAATTGACAATATTTCTTGTTTTTGGCAAAAGTGCATTCCATATCCCACCATTGCGGCTGTAGAGGTTTATCCATTGTTTTTAAAATATTTGAACATGCAAATGTTTTATATAGCTGTATTATACTATTTACACCTTCATTTACATTTATATTTATTATGCTTTCCCTATTTAGGTCCTGATTACAAAACTTTGCCTGAAACATATCCTGATAACTATCTTTCCAAAAGGTCTTAGTGCAATATTCAAATGTCATATTGGATGGAGTCTCATTTTCATTTTGACGGATATTCCACATGTGTTTAGAACCAATAGCTTCAGTAAAACACATTCTTGCAAGAAGAGAAAAATTGTCAGATTCTGTGCGTAGTTCTACATTGAAAGGAGAAATAACGTCAAACAATTGTGAAAATAAAATATGGTAATCTACTACACTTTGACCATCATTTGCTGTACATGTGAAATTACCATCAATATCATCATAACACCTGCCATATACAATGTGTATATCGTGTGTGGAGCAGAACTGAGTAAGGGATTTTCCAAAAGAGTTAAATTTACTCATTTCTTGATTATTTCTTGGAATGTCAAAATATTCCCAAGCATAATCAACGGGTGATATAAAAAAAAATCAGATTGTCTAAGGGTATATAATCTAACGATGTTTTTGTTCTTGAATTAAAATCGCCTGCTAAATACAGATAACTGTCAGGATATTTTGATATTAAGGATATTATATTTTGCTATTGTAATGTTATACCATTAACCTCTTGTCTGTTATAATAAGTACTAAATCTTTCTGGGGAAACAAATGCAATATACAAAATAATATATTTCATTCCGTTCAATTTTGAACTCTTAATCAATAAAACAACAGCATCTTATATGTCTTTTCTTATATGTATAAAGAGGTTTAACATCATCAATACATTTCGAATAAGGACTCTATTGTCCCCCACTATTTCTAAGAGCGTGTCTATTTCTTTTGCGTACATTTTCAAAATGAGAATAACCTGGTAGAAATCTTCCAAAATCGCCAGTGTTGTCACTCCAAGTTTCAACTAACCCTACAATATCAAAACTGCACAGATACTGGATTAAAGTCCCATTATCAATATGTTTACGCAAACCACCAATGTTCCATGTTAAAAAACTCAAAGTATAATTCGTCTGGTAGCCAGTCGGCTCAACTGGGCCTTGGACTGAGCCCTATTCTTGGACATTCTTATCAAGATTTGACGACGCATTGTCAGTTCGCTGGCTAGCGGGAACCGTACCCCTATCCTTAGGAGCAGTCGGTCGTCTTCGTGCTGGCCCGATTTCATTTCAAAATGTATGTCTACATTCGTCGTAGCCATACAACGTGTTACCCTCTATTAGTTTATCATAATGAATCGACGCAAACTGCCCACTCTGCCTAGCCTCAGTCAATCGCTTGCCGAGTTCTCGACGGTCTCACACGGTGAAATCCTCGTGCTCGTGGTATTGCGGGTTACTTCCAAACACTCTTCCATCCTGGCGGTTAACTGTGTCACGGTCCTTAAAGGCATCTCGAAACCCTTATATAAGTGACCCCCCCCCCCCCCCCCATTTATTACCCCCATTTATATCTGGGGTTTGAACATAGACATTCACAGTTTGTAAAGGAAACAGTTAAGAATATACCAATTACGCAATCCTATATATATATATATATATATATATATATATATATATATATATATATATATATATATATATATATATATATATATATATATATATATATATATATGATTTCGTAATATATATATATATAAATCTTTGTTTTCTTTCTTACTTTGTTGGTTGATTTTGTTATTTTTCTTTCATTCTTTTAGTTCTTATATATATTTTAAGTTATATTTTATTTTGATTTGTAAAATGTAACGAAACGTATCTAACAAAAACAATTTAAAAAGTCATTCATTGTCAGAATAATGTCCTTTAGACTCATTTTAAGTCATTTTGAATACTAAAACGTGTATCTCTGATGTATTTTCAAAATCAAATATTTAACTATGTAATAAATACATAATCATGCAGTGACAAAATTTACACCTAGTAATTAATGCAATAAAGAATATGTAAGTGATCCTACAGTAAACAACCCACATTATCAGTAACATTAATGTTTATGGCTTTGTGTAAAACTAGCCTACTGTCTCACTTCCATACTAGCAGGTAATTTAGTTTTGCATTAACCCATCAGAGGTTTTACTGTGACAGATTAGTACTATGTTGGCTAAAGACTCCCTGCAGTGATGACCAGCAATTAGCAGGTCTGGTCTCAGTAGGTCGGGGCGTGGCTCAGTGGGATACCACATTCCTTTCGAGATGCCTTTAAACCGCAAAATTTTAATATTATAGTCGTTTTATTATTTCCCCCTGATTTTTTCTGTGCGCCATTTCTATCGCCACATTTCCTAATTCCGGCAAATTAGGCTCATGTGACAAAAACGTCTCACCTTTTCTTCAGTAGCAGGCCAATTTTCATTCGAGTTGCCATCAATACCCGTAATTCTTATATTATTTCTTCTTGAATGTCCTTCTAAGTTATCAATTTTCGAGATTGGTTTTGAAACCTTTAATTAAATGTTTTCCTGTTTTAATCATCCATTCTTCATTTGTAGGTCATTTATCGCAACATTTATTTCATCCACTTTAGAATTTATAGACATTTTTCTCTCATTTCCAACTGCATATCTTGGAGACATTTCATAATATATTGACTGCTACACTCTGTTTGACTAGAACCGGTCTGGCCAGTGTGGCCGCGCTATTTCGCTGCTGGTTGCTTTTGCTACCTTGGTTTTAGTGTCGTCACTGGTAATGGCTGTTCCGGCGGAGATGATGCAACCTGGGCAAAATACAACTGACGCTTTCGAGTTTGGGACTTCTGTGGCACTGATTATTCTTGACCCGGCCCGGGACCTGGGTTACTCTCAACGTCTCTCAACGTCCCCACTGACAAGAAGCAGCAGTGAGTATTCCATGACTGCATTTCCATTATTTCAAAGGTATCACATCTACATCTATATATTAAAATATCTAACTCCATTTTTCCGATCATTTCTCAAAATTGTCTCACAAATCCGGGACCTCTGAAAAACACGTCCACGTTCAAGGGGATGCAACTCTACCTAAGAAAACTAGCAATTACATTTCCACACAAAATCCTTTTTATTCTCGCGCTACAAGAGTAGAGTCAGTTCAAGAAATAATTAAATGGTATTATATACAAAATCTTCACGTAAATGTGATATCTGACATTTTGCCTATATCAAATGCATGTAACAATATTTTCCTTTGTTTAGGAATGGTTAGGCATAATTTCTGCCTTAACGCATACTACGAGCTAGGGAAATACGATTTTACATTGACCCTGAAAACATACGTGTACAACGAGCGCAACGCATTTACCAACCACTAAAATAAATTTGGCTATGAAATTTACTATTTAGATTTTGACAGTACAAAATCTAAATAGTAAATTCCATCGCCAAATTAAAGTCTGTTTAGACTTCTAATTAGTGATAATTATTCTTTCTAAAGCGTTCGTGCTTTATAGCATAGCCCTCGGGCTTAAACTTTTATTTAATAAACGTAACTTTGGTATCTTAAGTTTATTGAAAAAGCTATCCATCTCCAAAAACAATTGTAGAATGTCGACATAATTATCCCTTTATTTAACTAAAACTTAAACCACACATATGTATTAAACGGCTATATCATACTTTCCTACCTTAAACCAAAATGTTTATTTTAGCTATTTTACTTAGACTTTCCTTTGTGTTATCAGTCAGATCATGGTGAATAAAAGTTAAAATTATTACGGATTCGTGTGTCTTAAATACTTACTAAAGCCGTTTTCAGGTTGTTTAAGGAATGTTTTATTGTTCAAACTATTTACCACCGTTTGACTTATCCACGCTGGACTGTTGTGTAATAGTTATCCGTTTCTTCTATTGTTTGCCTGATCATAGCTTAAAACATACAGTAGATATTATCCAACAAGTACAATGCATACAATCATAGTAATTTTTAATTTTACTTGTGCGTAGTGAAATTATTTGCGTAAACCTTGATAGATGTAGATTATGTGATAATACAATTAAAGACTTGAAAGACACCATGCATTATCTTTCGTCAATGTAACAATCTCACATGTTTGTCTTTAACGTATTTATTAAACGGCATTTTGTCACTTAAATTAAAGAAATAAACAAGCATAGGAACATTAAAACATTCATAACACGTGAACTGGTGCTAAAACCTGGTTTGTGGAACGCTCACATCTCTCACTTCCAGAATGTCCTTCTCACTGACAGTGTAAGTAAAGATATCCGATCTAAGCGAGACAACTTACAGTAAGCTCCTGTATCGGGAAATAAAAACTGATAAAAGCATACTTTTACAAACAACATTACGCTAATTATTATCAACTTTTACCTAACATACTATATGCACAGCAGATAGTAGTACCCTCTTTTTCTTCTCTTGTAAATGGGACGGAATGGACTGACAGACCCTGGTCTTTGTTGACCTAGGACAAAATATTTGCGAAAGAGTTTCTTCCACTAAAAGTTTTGTTAAATTAAAATAACACGCCACACAGCAATGATCGTAGTCTCGTCAATTTCCGTACCGACATAATTGTCCGTACTCCTGACTTCTGGATGGTCTCATATACGCCTGGCTGCTAAATGGTAATCTATGACACTCTCCTGCGCCACTACAAGAAGTCGAACATGCCCTATCATTTCTTAAATTGATTCTCGCTTTTTTCGGCGGCCCTCTCTCAGGACTAGTTACTGGAGTGTATCATTAAGTAGCATTGCTTCTTGGCTTAAAGGTTAAACTCTTCCTGGACCAAACATGTTTCCACATTGTCTCCAGAGGGGGAATTTCTCCTCCTCTGATGATAATAATGTAAAAGAACTTCTATGGTTTCGTTTCATTAAATTAAATATGTTGAAAGTTTATTCTGTTGCTCGCAAATGATAAGTATGTTAACTATGGTATATTATATAAAAGAGTAGGTGGATCATAAATATGTTTTAGTTATAAATCTCAAATGGATTATGCTTGCAAGAAAAAAAAATCCAATTTACATACATTCTATTAGGTCGAAAAAAGGAAGTCCTCTAATGCCAAAGTTAAGTCATGTTACATGTAAATATATTTTAAATATTTGTTATGTTATAAACAGACGAAATATATTATATTTAACGACGTTTAAAACAGTCCTAATGAGCGCTACCTTATAAGAATAGTAGACAACAGTGTTTGTTGTTTTATTTGGAGATGGTATACCAGTAATGAATTGTAACCTTCCTTTTATCGCAACAATGCTGTTATCGTTCTTTTAAGAATACACATACTTTTGAAAATTTATACTATAAATAAACATATCATAATCAATGTTACTAAGTTGTTTATATTTGGTTTATTTGATTTATGACAAACCTAAAATCTCACAACTTTGTTGTGTGAAATGTATAATAAAACCGACATAACCATGCTTGTGCGCAAGTTACAAATATGCATCGCACTTATTAACGCTACTAATGGTTACAAGATCTTAATTAAAGCGCATTCGTTATTGCTTACCAGTATGGGTTGTGATTATTATCGTGTTAAATTTGTTAAGGAACTATTTGACTGTAAGTTCAATTTGGACATTTTAAGCTAAGTAATGCAACGTTATAGACCGGTCAGCAAAATTTGTTACCTCCCCCTTATTGACAGTTGTAATGTGTTGTAAGACGTCACAACCAGTATCAAAGCAATCATCACGTGATATGTTAAGAAGATTAAAAGTTGTCCTTGTGATTAACACTTTATATTTTACGTTTTACAAACTTGACAGGCAGTTTAAGAACTGTGTTTTACCCTAGTTTTGATTGTGAAATAAAATCACATTAAAAACACATGGTAAAACTGATGTCTACAATCAGTTTTGTGAGTCTTATTGCCGAATTGCTAAGCCAAAACCTCTAGAGAAAATCGTCTTGCCATTAGCGTTGTGAGGATTGTCACTATTAATATCACGTTTGGGGATTGACAAAGTGCTTTCTGGTTATTACAAATAAAACATTTTTAAACTTGTTCATCCTTAATCTAGAAATATAGCCTATTTATTAAGAAATGACGGGGATGAAAAAGTGAAGCTTAAATACGTTATTATTTAAGGAATTTTAAATATTTGCTAAAACAAATGGAATTGGAGCAAGGTAAATTTCGGAAATTTTGTTTAGTTTAACGTTTTTTTTTTTTAAAAAAAAAAACATTTCCATCGCAATAATGCTGATCGATCGATGCAATGTATCAGAATATATATTTGCCATTAAAATGAAAAGGAAGTTTTTAAATGTTGTGTTTTCGTCTTGGTGTTGTGATTTTGATTGTCTTGATGAACGTGCTAGTAGCTCTTAATTATCCTCATTTCCATCAAAAAATGCGTCAATAACAAAATTTATTTGTTAAGCAAGCCAATGAAAAGTTAAGTCACGTAATATGTCATGTAAGCGGGTAAAGAGTTTAATTTTAAAATTGGCTGAATGCCTTTCCGTGCTGATGTCTTATGGTTGACAAAACAAGACAGAAGACAGTTGTGGCTTGTTTCACCAGAATCTCAACGGCTCCAACCATACACCAGTGAGGAAAATATATAACTCCGTGCATACAGAACCCGTGACAGTGATAAAATGGCATGGCGATCATTAAGATAAGCCCAACGAACGTCTCATAAGGGAAGGAAAGCGCTATTGAATGGTAGACGTAATAATTTTACAGAACTTATCAATCATGCATGAAAAGGTTTCGCTAAAGGTCTGGGTTTATATTGTTGACGAGTACAGCAACACTGTGGTATACTATGACACGGTAACAGCTCTGCACTTGTACAACAAAGGACACAAAATGGTACAAAAAATCGATTGAAATATAACCAATCTCGTTTCGATGGTGTTTTCCACTGGAAAAAAAGGATGCGAAGGTCCATAAAGAACAACGTAAACATTGTTCCGCGGGCTATATGCACGTGGCTTAATGTATTTCGGTTTTCTAGTCAACTCTAGCATTCTTCTCTGTTATTTGTAATAAGTTATATATGTACAATATTTGCATGCCTTACCTGAAGGATAGACCATTTAAAATAAAAGTAAATGTACAAGGGGATATTTGTATAAAAGTCGGGCAATCGAAACCTAGATCCACAAAATATTTTCTACTCAGCAGAAGACTTGAATGTTCACAACAAAATCACGTTAGGTAGATAACAAACTCAATATTATCTTAAATATTGTGATAAAGCAAGAATGTTTGATATAATCCTTTTCGCTTTGTTTTGTTGTACTCATGATGTGCATAATGTCTATAGGCGGATAATGGTGACAAAAATGGTGTCCCTAGTAATGGTGAGAGTGAAGGTGACTATTTAAATATTTCAACCTATCTTTTTCCCTGTAAATTGTTTTTATATTGATATCAATAATGACCATTTTCAAGTTTTGCAAGTATTTTATTTGAATTCCCTAGCACTTCGCGACCGTCACCATTATAACAGCGACAGAAATTTAGATCATTATTCGGATATGCAGACATTCAAATTATAATAGCACTGTACAGTTAAATGATTTATCTCAAAATGTTCAAAAGAAAATAAAGATATTATAAAATGGTCTTAATTGTAATGCGGCACTGAGTTATTATTCTCCATCTACAAAATTGTTGCTGCTTAAATACTTGCTCGACCCCTGTGGGTTGTAATATAGTGTCACAATAAATATACATGCAAATTTGAAACGCTTTTGCATCTCAAAACGAAAAATAGATTTTGACAAATTATTTATCATCATAAAACAAACAAGTTTATATTTATTACAGAAGGAATAAAATCTAGTATATTGGTACAGCAGTTTTTAGACTTATCAGTCTCTGAAACTCTTCTTGATATTAGATACAAATGACATTTAAGAAAACGCCCATGGTATTTTATTACACACGCAATATTATCAGCAAGAGTAAGAGCAACAGATCACTTACCAACTTGAAACAGGATAATCGTATGGTATTGATGGAATTGGGGCAGAACAATTTAACTCCTGCCAAAACGTTTCTAATTGCGATGAACTGATTCAACATTTTAGTGATCTTGTAAACGTGATAAGGCTGCAGACAGCATTTGATATTCACATTTAACACTTTTCTAAAGGCATATCCTTAGCCAGTCATGGTTCAAACAAGAAATTTAAAATGTGACAGAGTTGCGTGATAAAAGCTAAAAAGACGCCTACTTCGTTATGCTTACCAGACTGTTCAACAAATGTGCTGCTTAGTACTGTATTTGATTAAGTTCGCGATTTATTTTTAATGTTATCTAAACATCCCAGAAGTGTGTTTCACCCGCGTAGTTTGGAAGTTAGTACGTTGATTTAATTTCTCGAGAGGAATTATTGCTGTCAAACGTCTGATGAAATGTGATTGTCACGAAAGGCGTGGAACAAAATGAATACGTTTTCCAGACAATTGTTCCTTCTTATTATTCAATTTGATTGTCAACATATCCCCGTGCATGTTAATTCATCCTATAAGGATTGTCACGTATATCTTCCCTTGATTGACAGCTGACATTGATTCCTCAAATCCATCTATACATGAATAAGATGGTAAAACTAGTCAAATTTCTTCTCTTGCCATTTTTAATTGATCGAAAAATGTATTTCATTTACAATAAGCAATTTTTGTAGTTCTTCTTATAGACATAATACTGCTTTCACTTCTAAATACTATGCTATTTTTGTATAACGACTCATCACAGATCTGTTCTTACTGATACACTTGATTTGCATGTGAATACCTTTGTCCTGTTCCTAATCAAATTTCGGTATATGTTAAAATGCTCATAGGACTTTGTCATATTTCTCTATTGATGTACCAATTATATTTTAATCACCTTATATTTGAGATTGTCTGGTTTATGACAAGACTAATCTTGGCTGGTGATACTTATATCAAATGTAAATATTTACAAGACTTTGCATACATTTGTCCAACCAGGATGAAGAGATTTTATTTAAGCCCTTAAAAAATTGCAGTGCCGGCGGTTTTCAAACAAAGAATCGCAAAAGCAAATTCATCGTCGGTTAAAGGGATTTTGATCATAGACATCTGCAAAATATGGTCACTGATTGATATTTCCCCGATATAAAACCCATTTCGATTTTCTGGAAATAGTTAATATACAGACATCTTTCTTACTACTACTTCCAATTATTTCCGGTTTTAAGATCAAAGCCTGACAGAAAATCAATCACGTGATCTATGAATAATAATTATGTAAACAGTTCTGGACCATCTCAAAGGAAACTCGGTTGGTTTTGACATTGTCTAATCGCCCTTTAAGAAAACAAAATAGACAGCTTGTTATAGATCTATTGATGGGACCACAACATATACATATACATTAACACATTGGAATTGAAAGCTGTAAACATCTGTTAAAACTCCACAAAGAAGTAAGGTAATTATTAATAATAGATAAATAAGAAAAGGTCCGACCAAAACTTCCACAGATATTTAATTTAATCTACCTCTAGACAAAGACAAGCAGGGTAAATGAAAATGTAAATCAAATATAGACTAGACAGAGAATGAAAGAGATAACAATAACTAGAATATTTTTGTCCCTTTATGTATTTAACGACAATGGCAACAGAACTTGAAATAAAGGCGGACAGAGACTTAGCCCAGCATTATTTTAACTTTTAATTACTAAAAGTATTATGAAAACATGACAACATTATACGTAAAAGATACTTCCCTGCTGTTCATAAAATGTTCTATCGCATGAATATCTATATAAATTATAAATTTTATGCATTTTTGTAGTTGTACTGAAGCAATTTGCCTTATGTGTAATTAAGATTATATTTTCAGTCTGCTGCGGGATCTATTTCTGTACCTTAACTTGCACTTCGTCCGACCTTCTAACCTTTCTATACAAGGGGCTTTCATCCAGACTTGGTCCCTGTCAAGGATCTAGCCGTTGTAACTGTTCTTAATTGATTGGCCTGGATCAAATAATCTCTTTATCAGGACCACATTTATGTAAACTATATCATTTATCAACATATTAAATATTATAATCTCCCAAAAGTAGAAAGGTGAATTGTTTCTTTTAATCAATTTCTTTTCTATCATTTTTAAATAAACATGCTTGCACGTATACTGGTTTTGGAAATACGTGACATCACCCATCAATATCTTATTCCTGCACATAATTAAATGCAAAAAACGCATATGGATATAAGAGCAAATTGGTCATATTTGATTTGTTTTTGTGCGAAATCAGAGAAGTGATAAATGTATTCAAATATAACCCGTGGTCCTTAGATAATATCTGAAAATTATGTCTTTTAAAATATTAAGTTGTGAGAAATCTTATTATTTATTAGCCATATATAAATCATGTAATAACTTCACACTACGCATGTTTGATCATGCGTAATGTTAATACATCTCTTCTAAAGAACACACCTATTGTTTCTTTCCAGGTGATACAATAATTTAAAATATATATGACGCGTAGGCCACTGGGTAGTATGCATCATGTGCATGTGTTAAACTGTGTCAAAATTGGGTTAGAATTAAATATTGAATATCTTGGCAATACTTTGCCTCGTTATTTCGTATAAAAGGCATTGTATAAAAATGTTTAAGTTTAGTAGAGTAAGTGACCTAAATATTAATGCCAATTTTCTGTCTTGATATATTAAAATGCATATTTTAACTCATTTAATCATTGATTCTGTAGTGTTCAAATTTCGATCGTTTAAAGTTGTGTAGGTGTCACCAGGCATGATACATGGCAACAGTTCCATGTACAAATTATACTCCAAATATTCTTCCCTGCTAAATTCTGGAACAAGAGTACTTTTTAGCAAAGTAAATATGGTCTTATCTAACTATCTATCTTTGATGACAATCTTTAATGACAATGATTTTACCAGGACACAGTTATATATTTAGCGAAAATTAGAGCTTAGTTTCATGCTGAGTGTCGTGATGAAGTATGAAAGGTTAAAGAGACAAGATGTGATTGGGAGATTAATGAATATATGTAGCAATAAGTGAGGAAGACTAATTTAGAAATGTGTGGAAGAATAGTAGATGTGGGTATTAAGAAATGTAAGAGTTGTGCAAGAGAGTAAATTCTACGGAATGAGTGATACAGTAGATAGGTGACAGAGGCAGATTTAGGTTGATGATGGGAAATAGGAAGGATGAACATGAAAAGGCTGAGATAGAAGTTTTGTGTTAATAGTGAAAAAGAAGTGGACAAAAGAATATAGAAATGCTATTTTTTTACAATATTATATGGTGGATAATGAAGCTGCCACGCGATTTTTTGAAAGGAATAGAAAAAACGAGATGAAAGCCAAGATGGACTTAGTAGTAGTTATATTAAATCCCCATATATAATAACAACTTCACACCCCCTTAACATTAGATTACATCTTATATGTTGGAAATAGTACATTTTTAAAACTGAGACAGGTTTGTTTTCCTAAATGCACAGATTTATATATGTATTTGCTATTAGCTGTCATATATAGATAAACAATTGTAGTGCTACTATCTATACATTTTTATACTGCTAATAACATATTTGTGCTATTAATTTTGCATCCTGTTATAATTCCTACTGTGCATCAGACAATTACAACATATTTTTCGAACTGTTTTAACTAATGTATTCCATTGAGTGTAGGAGTTAATTTGTAAACATAAACGGTCAGATGGATATTAATATTTAATTGGCAATAAGGAAAAGGATGCCTTAAAATAAAGTTAAAATCCTTCTTCATTCAAATTAATGTAATGCTGAATAAACTTTCTACGTGTTATAGGTTGTTTAGGTTGAGCCGCACTGTTTTCTTAAAGTATTTTATTATTTTATTAACTTTAAGTTGATGATAAAACTAAGAAGAATAATGATTTACAAATGATATATGAAGAATCTACCCAACAAGTTCAGAAAATTCTAACAAATTTAGACATTTAAATGCAAATGATTTTACAATAAAATGTAAACATAAAACTAAAGTTGCAGTAGAATTGGCAACAATTCAGCCCGAAATTAGTTATAAAATTCGTATTTGCTCTACCTACTTATTGCTAAGTACTTCCACGAACAGCATAACGTTCCGCACTGACATTACACATTACTCTTAATGAAGGAGCTTTTACCAAGCCTTAGCTGGCTCTTTCTTTTTGTGACGTAATAAAGAGGAATCTTGATATAAAATATTCAAACAAGTCTGTATTCACACAACAAAAACCTTCATGAAATATTTTATATACAAAATTCCGTTATTCCTTCAGAGATATGTTCAATGTAATTTGTTGATATCTATCTCGACTGGCTGACTGATTTTCCCCTGAATCTTGTTAAGCCTGTCTACTTTATATACTTTATCGCAGCAATATATTGAAAATAGCGACAGAAATTGTTAGGATTGCATGTAACATACGCCGAAACCAATGCTTATAGACAAGTTTTGGCCCATGCATTTGTGATCGAGCATGTATAAAAATGCCATAAGGTGACATTAATATATGCTGCCAATTAGTACTTCAACTTAAGACTATGTTTGTAGCATATGAACAATTTATTTCGAATTGACACTATTTTCAAAATAATTAAAGTGGCGGAAAACAATGTTAACAGCTTTTGAAATTGCTCGATACATGTTACTAGTTCTATTAATGAAATCTGTTTTCTGTTTTATAAAACCATACCTCTATTTACCTCTATTTTACCGGTGCTAGATATTTTTCAGTAAACTTTCCCCAAAATACAGCAGAATAGCTCTTATGTTGGTCTTACCGAATGGCAAGCGTAGTCCCTATCGAGATGCATAAACAAAAGGGCGTATGTACATGGGATAAGAATTGGTGCGAATTTTACTTGGCGCGATAATGTTTGGCAGACGTTGTTCTGTCACCGGTAGGAGCTGGGAACGTGACTACACGTGCAGTTGTTTATTACATACGGGTATATGTGCATAACTTAAGCAAATTATGATTAACGACCTTCAACGAAGGACGACATACATAGTGAAAGTAGAAGTAGTTTGTCTCTGAAGATCTGAAAGTATGCACATCGTCGAAATCAATGGTATTTACTTTCCTTGCATATTTTTTTTTTCGCGTTATGCTTGCTTTTATGTATACACAGTATGGAAAACTTGACCGGCACTGCAATTTTAATGAACAGCAATGAGTGGAGCATTGACAGTATTGTTTGGTTCGATTTTTGTCCTGAACAGCTACTTTGATATAAGAACATACACAAGTTCGGAGCCATTAAGGTGTCTCCTTTGTGCCAAACTGCTTCTATTACTTCAGGTCTCTATTTCACAAACATGATGCTTTAATTATTATCAAGAACTTCGTTGCATTTGTTTACTAATCATTTAAAGGACTTGGACAATAAAAACAAATGCTAAAAGGGAATGTTTACTGGTTTGGTAGTTTAAGTCTTTTGAATGCTATGCTTTAGCAAGAACCACATTAGGTTAGAACGTACCAAACAAAGCAATAAAGATACGTGAAAACGATATAAGGTTTCGATGGGGATAAATGCACTCGGAAGTTGGATAGGTCTGGATAGGACTGGAAACTATTATAAAGAAGACTGTTTGTTTTATATAATCAACATGACCGTTCACAAGCAAACCAACTTGATCATGTAGCTTTTCTCAAAATGACACAGACTTTTCATTAAATGTTTTTAGTCATGATAATTGAACTTTTTATTGGACAGAATTGCTTCGATCAAATATTTTTAAAAGATTAACACTTGTCCATACTGTTCTTATTAAAAACTTTATTAATTATCCTTAATTTTCAAATCAGGCCAAATAATATGCATATGTCATAGTTTCCATACACCAATGATATATTATCCACGCTCTCTCTCTCTCTCTCTCTCTCTCTCTCTCTCTCTCTCTCTCTCTCTCTCTCTCTCTCTCTCTCTCTCATTTCTCTTGGCCATACAATAAAGAGTCAGCGTTCCATTTTATGAATTGTTAATATAAATAAATTTGCAGCACATGGAATATGCACGCCCGATAACATTGCTTTCATATACGAGTGTTTATTGGAGGGTTTCATTAACAATTTGAATCTTCAACGGGCGGATTATGCCAGCATCAATGGTAAGCTAATTTTACAGGTAGAAAGGTCATGTTTTATGTAAACGACCAAATTATCTTCTTTTGTTTCTTTGAAATATATTCTTACTTAATGAAAAAAGGTTAAATGATTTGAATATATGTAAACGTTCTCTCTGTATTAACTTTATGCAGTTTGCATTTTCGCTCATTGAAAGTCTAGACCTAAATGTGTATCCAATACCATGCAGTTACGTTCAGGATATCTACATTACGTTGAAGGCTTTTTACAAATGATTCCATTTCCTCTGCAGATTTAAGCCCGTTATCGCACTGCCGAGAATCAATTTATCTTTTCTTTGTGCCTGCACATGCAAGGGGAGGGAATAGAGACTAGTAGTTTGAAGTACAGCCGTCAAACAGTCTCGCTTCTATTTGAAAACAAAAAGTAAACAAATATATCAAATAAGATTAATTAATAGTCTCATCACATCAGCAATAACTCACTTTTCAAAAGTTTCAATTTCAAGCAAGCAATCGTATATACTTGTATCTTAATATCTCTATCTCAAAGAAAATAACTTGAAAATAGATTAATACATTAAATTGGTATGTGTGTGTTCGTTTGTTTGTGTGTGTGTGTGTGTGTGTGTGTGTGTGTGTGTGTATGTGTGTGTGTGTGTGTGTGTGTGTGTGTGTGTGTGTGTGTGTGTGTGTGTGTGTGAGTGTGTGTGTGTGTGTGTGTGTGTGTGTGTGTGTGTGTGTGTGTGTGTTATTGGGTTTTTTGTGTGTTTTTATTTTTTAACAATAAAGCATACATTTCAATGTTGTTCCACGTCACGATGAATTAAGCTTTAAACATAATATTTAAGCAAAATAATGACCTATAACCATTATTAAAGCTTGTGAAAGGTCAACACTCAGAGAGGAATTACCTTCGCTGACGTATTGACAAAACACTGCCCTCTACAACCTTGGTCAAACGCAGATATTTATGGTTTCGTTTGTCATCAAATAAGAAAGAAACGTGTTCAGAATCGATAATTATAATTTAGAGTATTCCAAAGAAGCATCCTGGAGTGCCTTAATGTTCACAAATCACATCACGCAAATTACCAGTTTGACAACGATAAAATTACACTTTTAACTGCAAAAAATATTTCACAAGTGCACTTTGTTTGGGAAATTACAATTTGCCTTTATCACTTCAATTTAATTCGTTTAGTTAATTGCTACAATTTGAGTCTTTGATGCGTAGCAATTTATTTGTCATTTGTAGAAATAATTGAAATTCTTTTCCATACGTGATTCTCAAAACTGTTTTAGCATTTCCGTTTTGAATGCTTTTTAACCTCAAATTTGTATTAACAAAAATGTATTACTTTATACAAATATTCTTTAAAACACCCAACAAATTAGGATTACAAGACATTTATAACTGCAACATCGCTAAATACAAGTAAAACTTCTTCGCTTTTTTGTATGCTGTGTCTATCCAGTTACGTTCCTTCGCGATTTTTGTAGATTATATATATTCAAACAACATCGAATTTTCCTAATCTCTGAAATACACTTTTCACCACTTTTACTTATTAAATATTTAACGGAATGCGTTTGATTGTTCTTTCATTTAAAGTTGAAACCTTTACTTCTGTTGGTCTTGTAAATAATTACAATCAGCTGAAAATGATACTTTGTAGAATCAAAAGCAAATGTACATTATTGATGTGTATTACTTTTAGTTTTTTAGTATCAACCATCAGCTTAACATGGTTAAACAGCTTTCATTACAGAGATGTCATACTTTGTAATATTTTCTAACATTTATAATAGACCACGTTTTGTTGGCATAAGTACAACCACGCTTATCCAGTTTGAACAACTATTCAACGCATGCCTTCGGACGGTAAGAAAACCTAAACTCCTGGATGGCTATTCGGCACAAAAAAAAATCAGATGAAAACGAGCTGCCATGGAAACTCCCAGAGCAATAAGATAAGGATCAATCGAGACGTTCAGGAAGACATTATCAAATAAACAAGAAGCAATTTCATTCAGACAAAATATGAACATAGTTTCAATGCTTGTAAAGCCGAACCATTAAAATACGATCTTGATTTCTGTTAAGTTTTGTGTATTTTACATCACTTTAGGAGTTGAATTGGTCCCGAAAAAAGGGTAAAGATAAAATACTGCAGAAAATCATTTTTTCTTGAGAAATTTTATTTAATTCCTTCGCTAGACCAAGCCGATTAAGTATTGGTACATTTAAGGATACAAAGGTCACATGACATAAAAAAGATCTATTGCATAAATTAGAAACTATTCATTTAAGCATTTTTTCGATACATATTCTTTGCATTAATGTACGGTGATAAATTTTGCAGTGGGAGGTATGAAACTTCCTAGATATTAGCTTTAGCTTTCACGTTAACAAGATAGACAGGGAGCTTACCAGTGTCGTCTTTACCACTTGGTGGCGTAAGCGTGCTATGGTAATAGGTTGAAAAATATACATAGATAGAAATAGCCTAAATACTAGCAAACCTGTTTCATATACGCAATGTTCCCTTTATTAAGAAGATATAATAATTGATACAGATTGCAGTAATATTAATTGTGTAAAACTGATTCATATCACATGAAACCCTAGAAAAAAAGCACAATTACAACTCTTCTTTACATCGGCCAGATTTGTAAACATTGTAGCCAATCCAAAAGTACTTTTTATTTTCTGGCATTCTCACTGAAAAATATTTGATGTTTTTGTGGAAAGTGATGGCTAAGTAATCTATGTTGTCATTTTATTCATCCTATAAGGACTGTCACGTGTATTTCCTTTGATAGACATTGGACTTTGGTTCTTCAATTCCATCTTCACATGAACAGAATGCTACAACCATTTATTCGTCTCTGGTTATGTTTGTTCATGATTCAGAAAGTTATTTTTATTTATAGTCAACCATTTTTGTGTAGTTTTTCAAATCGAAATTATACCATATTCTTTTCTAAACACTATGTGGACATTATTTTTCAATGACGTCACTACGTTCGTCATAACTTATAGAAAATACCAGCGCTTGGACATTTTGTATTCAAATAGATCGTGTTTTTTATCATTGCTTGCATTTGAGAAACTCGTCAGGAAGTGCGAGGTTAGAGCTCTGTAAAACCGGTTTAAGTACACCAGTTGGTCCATATTGCCGACTGACCGTTCCAAGACGGTAACTGTCGCGTTTGCTCTTTTCGTTAAATGACTCATCACAAATTTGTTCTTACTTTTTGCTTGGCTTGCATGTGAAAAACCTTTGTTCTGTGCCTTTTCGGAGTTTGGTATATGTTGCAATGCTCATAGGATTTTGTCATATATTCTTATTCATGATCACAACAATGTTACTTGTGCAGAGTGGCGGTCGTAAAAAATCTCCCCGTGCATGTAATCTATGTTGTCATTTTATTCATCCTATAAGGATTGTCACGTGTATTTCCTTTGATAGACATTGGACTTTGGTTCTTCAATTCCATCTTCACATGAACAGAATGCTACACCCATTTATTCGTCTCTGGTCATGTTTGTTCATGATTCAGAAAGTTATTTTTATTTATAGTCAACCATTTTTGTGTAGTTTTTCAAATCAAAATTATACCATTTTCTTTTCTAAACACTATGTGGACATTATTTTTCAATGACGTCACTACGTTCGTCATAACTTATAGAAAATACCAGCGCTTGGACATTTTGTATTCAAATAGATCGTGTTTTTATCATTGCTTGCATTTGAGAAACTCGTCAGGAAGTGCGAGGTTAGAGCTCTGTAAAACCGGTTTAAGCACCCCAGTTGGTCCATATTGCCGACTGACCGTTCCAAGGCGGTAACTGTCGCGTTTGCTCTTTTCGTTAAATGACTCATCACAAATTTGTTCTTACTTTTCGCTTGGCTTGCATGTGAAATACCTTTGTTCTGTGCCTTTTCGGAGTTTGGTATATGTTGCAATGCTCATAGGACTTTGTCATATATTCTTATTAGTGAAAGAACATCTCATTTAATCGAGCTGAAGCAAGTACTTTTCGCTTTGAGTTCTTTAAGCCAAGTTAGGTGTCGGGAGGCCGGACGTGCTCTAACTTGTAAAAAATAACACCATCAGGCGGACAGATTTTGTATTTAATACAACTTATTTTGACTGCATCTACAAATGTGTAAATGCCAGATATGAGACTATCCTCGATTTTTTAAAATGTGTGAATTGATTGTTTTCACTCATTATTTAAAGGATTAAATGTCAGGGGTTTGTATTATAATTCTAACATGACAACAAGCCAAGACTGTCTTCATATTTTAAAGAAATCGTTTTTTTAATTGTCAGTTGCTCTACTAATTAGTCATTTTATATTATTATTTTCCTTATATTCTTTTCAACTTATGGAGTTTTATTCAAGTCTACAAATTTGTTGTACACACCCACAGCAGTACTATGAATAGCTGTTCAACCTAATACGCATTGCACACATGTTATATCCTCGAAGAAACTGGTTTTAATGCTACATCACTTGGTTAATATCTAAACCTCACACACACACACACACCAACAATGTTCATTGTTGTACATGTAAAAGTGCATGCCACTTCAATTGGGGGAGGGGTAAGAATAATCCTTAACATTAAACACCAATCATGCTTTCGTCCGGAAGTGCGAGGTTAGAGCTCTTTGAAACCGGTTTAAGTACCCCAGTCGGGCCATATTGCCGACTGACCGTTCCAAGGCGGTAACTGTCGGGTTTGCTCCTTTCGTTAAATGACTCATCACTAATTTGTTCTTACTTTTTCGCTTGGCTTGCAGACGAATTACATTTGTTCTGTGTCTTGCCTTTTCGGAGTTTGGTTTGTGTTGCACAGCTCATAGGACTTTGACATATATTCTTAATCAAAATAAACAGGACGAGTTTAAATGGTTACAACCCCATGAATGTTTGTACGCATGAAACAAAGCAAGTGATTACATGTTTTATACATAAACAAAACATATAAAGGGGTTTATTGTAGAATGTTTGATTTTTTGAAAGAAGATCATTATGTTGCTTATTCGTAACTCAGATTTTATGTTTTACCTTACTGCTTTAATTGTTTCTATCTTTGCAATAACAATCTTTTATAATATGATTCGTGAGGTCGTGTTACGCTTCCAGCATAAGTTATGGTGAAGTGTATGATACATTCTAATGATAGAGAAGGAAACAATACAGTGCATTTTTATTTTTTGTGTGGGTATCCCAAGTAATTGTATAATTTATCAATGAATTAAAGTTGTGGTTGTGGACCAACGTGTCAACATATTGATCGGCTTATTATCGGGTTATTATCTTCAAACGCGTATCAATCGCTCAGGTTCCCATATCTTTTAAGCAATTACAATTACAATTTACAACCAACCTGATTATATGACCATTACGTTTTATGTATGTGTGTAGGTAAATGTACTATTTCGGAACGGGAGCCAGTTGTTTTTGTTATGTTTGTTATTATCAATTATTCATCAACCGTACACTTAACGTGTTGATATATTTGCTGAGGTATTTTTTCTTGAACAGCTAGTAATGATAACGTGCTTTCCGTGTTTATTTAAAACTTTTCACAGAAATGTTTAATGATTTCACCTTCCAGGGAAATGACGTTCAAATAAAAATGTGTGCGGTCAATAATTGCTTAGGATGTATGCTGTGGAATTATTTATTTGTAAAGAGATCAAATAAAAACAATACTTACGCCGTCTATAGCTTTCATTTAATAGATTGTTTTATCTATGTCTTGTGAATCGTATCACTGGCAATGTCATTTTTGCATTTTTCTTCCATTTTCATTAAATGAACATTGTAATATATGTTGTAGTACGCAAAAGACCTTGCCATATCTTCGCACCTTTGTTAGTTAGTAACTCACAAGTAATAACCCGTTAAGATAAAAATATTAAAAAAATTACTTCCCTAAAAATAGATATGTTATAGCATACGAGACGGGCTTTTTTCAAGGAACTGTCCAGTCTGACACCTAAAAGACAGGCTATAAGTGAAAGCTTCTAAATATTTACACAGAGCCAATTACATAAGATTGACTGTGACCAAAGAATGTCTTGTCACGATAATATATTAAACTGTCAGTTATTCCGTCTAGTTTTGAATCATATTCTGGGGGATGTAGACAAGTGGCTTATTAATTTCTTTTTTTGAAACATCTGCATAGTAAATATTTCCGCACGATATCTTTCTTTACTGGGTCAAACTTTCAGCTTCCTAGGGTGGAAGACATGTACTTTAGCGTTTCGACCCATCTCAGAACACTCCAGCACGGTGGGTCAATACTGGCTGTTACCCACATCTTTGGTTGTCTCTACGAAGCAATATCAAGCCTGATACTGTATCAGCACCTCATCGTTAGTACAAAACTTATCCAACTACTTCTACTGCTAAGTTTAATAGCATGATCACATGAATTTCGTCTCTGGCACTGGCCATTATAACCTGCTTTCCTTACTTGTGTTGAACACTTCTGTTCGAGCTTCCTCGTATTCTCTCAATTCTCACTCTAGATCTCTCTTACTATTTGTACGTACCTAATTCACTTATTCGTACGTAAAAAATCTAAAACCATGTATTTTTGTAGCTGTGATTCCCCTGACCCCTTTTTGTGCTAGTCGGCTCGCTCTCGGCACCCTCATTAGCTTTGATAAACATTCGCTTTCAACCTGTTCTTAATTCAATTCAAGATTATACAAAATTTTATTTAGAGTGAATAGGAAATATATTTGTACATGATGTCCCGCATTAAGATTAGGTCTTCCTTCCACCATCTATTTGACATTATTTGGAATTTATAGAATCTATTTACTAGCGGGCTTGCCATTACAAAGACATACATATACCTATTCTACCATTTAATTAAATATACATTGTGGATTATTGTTGCCATGTACGCTTAGGTTCAGAACAAATATATATTTTAAGTATTCATCTGATATTTAAAGTAATATTTTTTACAATTTAATAACTGATGATCGTTGTTGTAGGATTGCTATTATAAATATTTAACAAGCAATTTAATACGCTTTGTAGTAAAACTCGATTTTCCGGCTGCATTTCATACCGTTCCAGACACTTTACGATATTGTACTCCAGAATTCTAACAGAGTCCACTGAAAAAGCCTGCATTTTGATCCGTCAACACGTACAGACTGGTGGCAGGAAGTAAATAAATGAATGCTTAATTTATGGCATATGTAAAAGAGGTGTAAACTCGCTAAAGGTGTTTACAGGAAATAAAATCTACATGATTAAATTTTACCAAGACATTTTATTACATACGTTTACAGTTGAAACTTCTTGAATGGTAATGGCTGTCTTAAGGAATGTGGTCAGAAATAATTGTTAATGAGATGCTGATATTTCACAACCTAACTTGTCCATTCTCCTGTGGTGGTTTCTAAGGAAAACAGGCATTTGTTTCGCAAATCGTGTAAATCTGTTTTTATCAAGATGAAGAATAATTTAATAACACATTGTTTTTTGCTAAGTCTCAAACATTTAAAATAATAGCGTATGTATTGATTATGTAAACGCGTCAGCAAATAATGCAGATCCTCCTTATCATACAATAAGCAGTAGGATAAGTTTGATACAGAACGACACCATTTTTTCAGACCAGATCCAGATTTGAGTTACAGCTTATTACCTTTAGAGGTTAATTCAAGATGATACACATAATCGGTAAACAATAAATGTATGCTACAATTGAGACATATATACGTAGCTTAGTTATATTCTAATATCCTAAAGGAAGAATATCTTAGCTTTTATGAATAAATCTAGACAGGCATTGCAAACATTTATTAAATATTGATACGTTTTATATGTCCTGTAAAAATCACCTGACACGTTCAATAACAAGAAGGCATGTTTTAAAACAGTCCTAATATCTATATCACGTTTTCGGTACCGGGCACAAAAGTGATATAGATATGAAGCCTGCATTTGAGGGAATTTGACTGGCTTATAAGGCAGGGCCAAAGAAAAATATAGATTTGAGCAAGAACCTCTGGAAAATGCCAGCCATTTTGTTTTTAACTCTGTCTATGTCTAGACGCATTGTTGCATAAGTTTAGGAAACAAAATATTCTAAGTTTTCAAACATAAACGGAATGAACTTGCAGTGTTTAACCGAATGTGATATAAATTTACAACGTGTAGATTTCACAAAAGCACAAACAAGCATTTTCTGACTTGCATTCATGCAAAAACTGCAAAAAGTCGTCAAAACAAACTGATAAAATGTACCGTTATTTCTACAGTTGTTCTTTATTATAATAAATGTGAATGTTAAAAATGTATTAAATGTGAAATGTCATAAGTATATGTTAGTATATGTTGTTATTTAATACAGTTATCAATTAATAAGGATGTAATATTGTCCCTTATATTTGTCGTCGGGTCAGTCGTATTGACCCTCGGCCATTTATTTATTAACATATATAATTATACTGACTAATGAAGCTATAGGTTAACCAAGACCTATGGGATGTAATCTCTGGGCCAGTCTATCCGCGATCGTTAAGATAGCTAAAGCAACAACTGGTGATATCTTCACGCATGACATGGTTTAAAAGCAAAGCACTGCATGAGTAACCTGTATGGGATGACAAATGAGTCATTTGTTAGGGATGTACGAGACAGAATACACCATTTTTATTACATTCCTATGTTTTAAATAGGTTTTATTTAATATTAAATATTTGTTTCGTTGGTATATTTCATTTCACATATTCCAAGTGCATATTTTACACTAACCTTATTATAATTCATAATTTTACCAATCGCATTCTCTGGTTGTATCTGTCTCAGATTCAGTCGTGTCTGATGAAGATACTGCTTCATCCGAGCTGGAATCATCCGCTATTCTGTGACTGATATGCGTTCAGTCCACTGTTGATAATGTCTCTCATGCATACTGTTTGAAATAAATATCTAAAAGGCTCAAAAAAAGTAGTACAGAGCATATTTTATTAGAGGACTCGAATCCACGACCCATAGATCAAAATAGGAGCATCTTGGTCCATTGGACTACTTAAACTTGACAGCATATTCTATTTGCCAACATGATTTGGATGTATTATCAGTGATGCATGGTTTTATCCCTTTTATCAGAACGAGTCCAAATTATGTGAATATTACACGGCCTCACGCTCGTGGTTAACATACAATCGTGAATATTGATTACAAATTCATAATATTAACGAAGTCAACTCAGTCCATGTTTTAGATTATATTTGGTCAAAATAAAAAAAGAGTAATGGTAGTGTAGACGTAATAAAAGCTGTATATAATGATGTTAAAACAAAGTGAAAAGTGAAGTGATAATAATTATCTAGTTATTAAATTGTAGTCATAATAAAAATCTTAAACGTAGTCTAAGAGTAAATTGTACTCTTTTTACGTAGCCATTGGAAATATAGCCATCGAATAGCGAATATTGTTGTATATTTATAATGAATCATCGTAGAAAAGTAGTAAATGTATACTTTATAATTGGCTGCTTACGACACTGTGGCTGCATAAGATCAAATATTACATCATTGATTGTGTACCTATTACTGTGAGTCTGTATGTTTTACATATATATATTACATATACATAAATAGTACATCGATGCAAAGTATCGTTCTGATAAATATTTAGTGCTTTAACATGTTATTGTGCTATTGAAATATCGACGTATAATTCAGAATATCAAAAGTGTCTAATAAACTAATGGAAAATATTGCTCCATTATTAGTAGTATGCTAATCTATAATACGCATACTATTTTAAATTATTCATATATACTGAGTTAAGAGCTACCAAAATCTTCGTCAAATTGAAGTTCGATAAATGGCTGAAAAGAGTATATATATATTCGCACAGCCATGTTCCGGATGGTGCATGTTTTGATTTGTCCTTAACAAAAACAGCAGGAAATGTGTTTTTACCCAAAGTAAATGATTTTAAACATTATTTGAACAAAGTTGGACAAAACCCAAAATGTAACAATTTTATTTGCATATCGTAAAGGTGCTGTCAATCTATGCATAAATTAACTAGCTCCATAATTAACGCTTTTTGCTACCAGTTTCACTACCATCCAGGCTGAATAGATATTGGCTGAGACATTTATTTTGCTCCAACTATGAAATAGATGATAACCAGGAACCCATCTTGATTGGGGGAGATCTAGACCGTCGAGTGTGATACTGATGGTAAGTGACAAGGGAGCAGGGGATAAACGGTCACACATTCAATGCTAAACCGCCTTCGTTTGGATTTCTTTACAAAACATTGCCATACTTTGCAGACAATCTGCTTATGTCACTGAACTGATTCAGTGAAAACTGAAACACGCAGAATGTAAATCCCCATTCTGAAAACTAATCGCAACTTTATATCGCATTTGAGGAAAACACGGATATAACTATTGCTAATTATTTGAACTTCCCGTAAATTGTGTTCAAAACTGCCAAAATTATTCACGATTTCGATTAAATATGAACGAGAAACCGGTACAAATATACTTTCATCCGATACTTGGTCGCTAATAAAATGACCTATACGGTTTTTAATCAAACACTGCATGCTGGTGTGCGTATCGATACTAGAACCGGTACTTGTCCCATATTGTAGCTATTGTAGTGTACCTACAAGGAAATTTATAGTTATTGTAATCTGGCCGTCTCAGAAAATATTATCTAGTCATTATCAAAACTGCAGTATGTGCAGTGTAGTCTGCAGTAAAACAGTATTAATTGAATTGTAGTCAAAATGAACATTGTATTGTGTTGTTTCAATTTATTCATAATGAAAATTGTAGATTTTTTTGCAATCTAGTCATGAAGAAAAATGCAGTTCTTTCAGTGAAATCTGTAATTAAAGTCTTTTCGTAACGAAAACACTGGTTATTGTAGTGTAGAGCCACAATAAAAAAATACAGTTATTGTACTTTAGCCATTTAGCGAGTTTTGCTACTCCACTGAAGTTTTAAAATTTCTTACTTTGTCAAGATATTACAAGAATTCGTAGCCTATTGTGGTAATCTTTAAGTAGAACGCAAAAAAAACAAACAGTTTGAGTCTGTATGACGATTCAGTTACAGCTAAACCGCACAATAGAGACAATAACAATTGTTAGGCAGAAACCATAAATGAAAGGAAGTTAATCTCTATGTGTAAAGTATGCTCCGTGGGAATCAGTTTAGTTTAAATGAACGTATATTTGTAAATACAAATCTCGATTCTTATAACTGATACTGTTTATTACAAAACCATTAACTATATCAGTTTCATAAAAAAATATTTATTGACAACAAAACGCGTTTTGGCAATTCAATATCATTTTATTGCTTGGACTGATTTTATGTAAAAGATGTAAAATAGTCCCAACCCAGTAATAGCTCGTATTATGGCAAAACATAAAAGTAAAAATGTTTTACTGAAATTCCAATGTATATGATAAAACCAGACTAAACATATATTTATACAATGATACAATGGATACAAGGGTATACAACGATTAACATATAGTTGTTTTTGAAGTCTTCAAACCGAATACGTTTAAAAATATATATAATATTTCTTATAGGCAAATATAATCTCGTTTTAGTTCAATATTACGCGCGCAATGATCTGCTATTGCTATAAATATTCTTAAGTTTAATAGGAAACTTTCAGCTTTTCCACGATACAAATATAACTACTTAAAATCTTCCTAACAACGTTCAATAGAACTTTTTTCCGGACGCTTCTGTTTTCCTCAACAAATTTCCATAAACGTATTTAAAGTCAATTCAATTAATAAAAACTCATCGAAAGCTCCATGTTGTCACGACTTAATGTTTATAAATCACATCACGCAAATTTGTCATTTGAAAAGGCTAACTGCTAATTTAAATCTAATTGCAGAAATATGATATTTTTCGTAGTGCACTTTACTTGCGTAAATATAATAATTCATGACCTTTATCATGTATAATAGATTTGTATAACTAATCCCAGCCATTTACGACAAAGGTGAAAGAATTCCTGTTATTGTACGATATAATGAAAGAAATTAATTACTATATAGTCAAAAGCAATATCAAAAGACAAGTGCAACATGCGGTTATATGCCCCACTTATCCACAGTAAAATTTTATAACGTCTATTCATTGTTCTCATCTAACCTAATTTTGTATCATTTTTGTCAATCAAACGTACTCTCAAGTCCTTGATTAGACTAACAGTTAGCAGATATTTCTAATTTTATGTTCGTTGGTTGTTGTTTATCGCTTTGGGTCTAATAATTCTATTTTTAACGTTCCTGGTGTACACAACTTCTTAAACCAAGAAGCTTAAGATAATTTATTATTAATATATTTTTTCATAATGTTCGGCAATAAATCTCACAATTTTGCTAATCAATTTATATAAATGTTTTACAACCACCATTTTCTTATGACCATCTTTTATTTCAGCTGCCTAACATTAACAAGTTTCGATATCGTATTGCAAAGTGGTGCTATGCGCTTCATTACCATAAGCAGAGGGGACTTAATGTCGTTTCAGAGGGGACTTAATGTCGTTTTATGGTTGACATCGTACTCGAAGCACGATTAGATTATCACTGTATTTAAATTTCTTACCCATTGAATATTGCTTTCCTAAACAAGTTAAATTCAATTTGTTCTAAAATTATCAGAGCAAGTAAATCTAATTTCAATATATTAATCCTACAATTCTGTATTGCACGCATATTTTCCATTTTTATTTTGACATGATAGATGATTAAGCAGCAAGATTTGCAAAATGCAAAAATGAAACAATGACCAAACATTGCCATTCGGTTATAGATGAAATAAAAAGTTTCACCAGGGTTGTCATCTACCATAAACTAAATTAACAACACAAACGATCTGGTCGAGCTTGTCACTTATGGCTAGTGTCATTATTTATACATTGACTGAGCGTTTTCAAGTCAATTTAGCGCAGAATTGCTCCTGAATAATTATTTTATTTTTACTGTATCTCTGTTTCTCTCACTAAAAGGTTAACGTCGTTTTAATGGCCAGACTGTGGATGTATTAATTTTTGGTAATACCGATTGCACTAGGTTTAAGTAAAAGTTAAAGAAATCCATACACATGTATCAAGCAGATGAAACACATGTTTATGATTTTGCATTCACTCGACAATCAATTTATTTTGACGATACCATAACAACAGCAAATATGTTTACGAAAATATGTTCGTACGTAATATTGAAACATTTGCAAAGAATAATTGTGTATGATGTTTGTCACACCATGTATTTGGGAGACCAGTGAAAACCACTGTTACGCTGCGTACAGTTTGTTTTTTAAGATATCCCTTGCATCTATGCATAAATATTTAACAATCGTACGAGTTATTTGCTGACTATACAGTTTGACTTCAAACATAAGTTATATACCTTATTCCTTGTTGTCTGCTATGCCCTTCATTATTGCAAGCACCCCAGTCGGTCCTTTTGCCGACAGACCGTTCCAGTGCGGTAATGCTGGTTTTCCTATTTGTGTGTTAAGTATCGTCTATATGTTTTTGTCACATTTACATTTAACATGATTGTTTTGTCTAGTGATAGTTTAGATTTAAATATCTTAGGAAATTTTGATAGGAAAATTTCTTATTTACCTATCGATATTTTTTTAAACAAAAGCTCGCCAGCTGCTAATTCTTGTAATGGAATGATACATGTTTGATATTTATTTTTATATGAAAGCTGCCCTTTTAACCTCGCTATTCTAGGCTGCTAAATAATATCTCACAGAAAGCTTCGAATTCTGTTACGTATGGAAGCAAACACAAAACGTGTGCATTTAAAAAAAGTCTTACCATTTAGGCAAGTAAAAACAGACGCACATAATAATTGCGAATACAAACGACCTGTAAGATTCAGTGATTACGTTGACCTTGTTCTGATCCAGACATAAAAGCTGAAAGGTAGACAGTCCAATATATATAGTGACTGCCATCAGGGAAAAACACAGACATGTGTTTATATTTGCTCAATTTTATGTTGTGCCTTGTCTCATTTTATTGAAAGTTTTACATTTTGATGAGCAAATAACAAATGTATTGTGCATTGTGTCAATTTCAATATATGTCACAGTAGCATAAGACATTGTTATACTTTTTTATTGTTATCGATATTAACACAATAGCAGAAAAGTTCCGGCTTTGTCCCTGTCAAGTAGTACCAATAGTTTTGTCAGTTGCCGGTGTCCGGATAAAGCTGCTGGATGGTAATATGAGAATTTTAAGGACATTGAAAACGCCTTCTTAAGAGTTCCACGCAGAAGATAACTCCATGTTATGACTAGTTTATTATACACAGAAGTGCTATAGGAAAAGAGGTCGTAAAATAATTGCTTTTCATGCACATGGCTAAGTGCACCGTCATTGGTCAGTTACTCTTTTATCCCACTACTTTTCTCACAGTACCACTGCAGTTTGGGGATGTGTCCAGCCGGCTAGACCACTCCAATCCCAACTACCTTCCCACAACACAGTTAATTCACTTTGTCAGCGATGTGTGAAGCAGATAAGGCATCATTCCAGTTTTCAATACCTTTAAATGCAGGCCATCTAAGGTGCTGCTAAGAAAACAGCGCATGACTTATAGGACAATGTTTCTGTAAAGTTTAATTAAACGAACCCTTTACCATGACGTAACCATGTTTAATGAAAAATGGATTAAGGAACTTATAAAGTATGCATTATAATGTTACAGACTTATCCATTTCTCACTTTCAGGACAGATAACCACAGAAATGCTAGTGGTAGATTTGTATATTTTATAGCAAACAATAATTTTGATTTGTAAACTATTTAATATTTAGTTGAAGGTGCTTTTCATGGAAGTGCAGAATATATTAGCATTCAAAAAATCAAAAAAAATACTAATTTGATTAATTGTGGCTGATTAGAAAAGTTATTATACTTTTTTTTCTACGTTTAAAAAATAAAGCCATAAAATGTTCAAAACAATTACATTAATTTAAGTGTAAGGTGAGCACAGGCATAGACATTTCTAAAACAATTTATAAATTTAGTGTCGCCGCTCTCTGCGTAATAATTGCGACAACATATCCAAACGTTCGTGGACAAACGCAATTAAAAAGACCCTAACCTTCAGAAACATGTTCACATCATTTAACATAATCATTATTTAATATACACAGCAAATTGAACTATGATAAAATAAACAGAAATGAATTACGTAGATATAACAAACATGACCATACGGGCACCAGCGTGCACAGCTCACTTTATAAGTAACGACGATAACTTCAAGATTTCTTAAATATTCACTGCAGGTTTTTACACAAGTGATCGCACCCTCCTTGCCTTTTTGGCCGACTGTGAATAGATGCATCTCCATTAGCTAGACTGTTGCCTTGTTTCAGAGTCATAGTAGTACAATATGTTTAGTCTATAGTCACTATTTTGTTGTCACACTCAAGGTCTAATCTTTTTTGAATACTCAGTAACAGCCACAAATATATATCCGTTTACTTTAAGGGAACTTGACAACATAATGAAAAGTAACGTAACGTTATCTTGACATTTTCCCCTTATTTTGGACGTCTGGTGTTGTGCATCGACGGAACATATACAAAGTACAAACGATGTTGATGACATGCGCCGGTAACAACAACTACGGGTTACTATAGCAACTATAGCAACCGCCAATCATAACAGATTTTTTTCACATACAATTTTAGAACATAATCTGCGAAATATTTGTTTTATAAGATGTCAATATATCAGGCCGTTTTGGATAAGACTTAAATAATTATCGCAGTTGTCCACGAACTTTTGGATATACCATCGTATATGGCATCAGTTAGGCGGCGAGAGTGCAAACTTATAGCTTCACGCAAAGCAATTTTATTAAAAAAATAGTCAATTTCATAAACGTCCATATAAATCCGTGCAGTGTATTAAGGAATTCCCTACCTTCGTTGTAATGAAACAACAAGAATACATTTTTAAAAATTTGAATTTAATTAAATGTAAAATCATTATTATTATAATAATAATAATAATAATAATAATAATAATATAATTATTATTATTATTATTATTATTATTATTATTATTATTATTATTATTATTATTATTATACTCACTATGTAAATTTTTATTCGTGACCATTTTCCACTCTAGCATAGAAGTCAAATTGTGACCTTGATGTGAAAAATGGTATTATTTGATAGAAAGTGTTTTTGATGATGTGACTCTCTCAGCGAGCACTGTTTTTGTGTTTATGTAGTTATTAAATAGTTCTTTGCCCTGGAATTTTATTGATATGTTTGTTTAGGTTTTTCCTAGTGCTCCAGCTACTACTACAACTGTTGTTGTCTTCCCCACATTCTTGAACTTTGACACCTCTTTTATTTTTTATTTATTTATTTTATTTATTTTTGTCTAATAGTACAGTCATATATCAATAGGTAGGCCGGTCTTTTCTTTGTTGTTCATAACTATGATGCCTGGTCTGTTTGCCTTAATGTCTCTGTCCGTGTAATCTTGTACATCCTATAGAGTAGGAACTTCTATTTTTCAGTTATCGTTTTTGTTCATGCTCGTAACATTTGATAGTACGTACAAAAATGCCATTGAGTGCCAGTGTGTCTTTGCTCACTTCTGGCTAGGGTTGGGCAATCAGCTATTATATGTTCTATTGATTCTTCATTGACAAGATACATTCCACAGTATGGGTTGGTGTTCTCTCGGATAATTCCTTGGTGGAATCATCTTGTAGCAAGGCTTTATCTCGTGCTGCTATTATGAGTCCCTCTGGTTTTATGTCCTATGTTCTAACTTTCTCTTTCATTTTTGAGTGTTTTATCCAATCACCTTCACTTACTTAAATATTTTTACGGCTCTTCTTTTTCTAGTTTGCTGATGGTGGTGCTTTTGTCAAAGTTGGTGCATGAGGTAGTTGTAAGTTTGCCATTTAGAAAAGTTGCACTGGCACAATTGTTTAAGCCAAATTGGACTCTGATATAATCCGTCTTGTTTTTGGCAAAGATTTTACGATCGTCCATAAAGAACTGGTCGTTGATCTTTTCGCCTTGGACTTTGTGCACATACCCTGTTCTGTGTTCTGCTTAATAGAGTACTCAGAGGAGAAAAAAAGAAACAGCCAGAGAATACAAAAGTGTGGGGAGTGAATCTCTATGGAAGATGGCTCTTTTAATTTTTTATTGGCCTGCTATGTATCATACCATTGATGTGTTTTAGGGTCAATGTAGTCTTCTGCCTTTCGCCTTTCATGAAATTATTATTATTATTATTATTATTATTATTATTATTATTATTATCATCATCATTATTATTTTTATTATTATCATCATTATCATAATCATCAACATCATCATTAGTGGTAGTAGTAGTAGTAGTAGTAGTAGTAGTAGTAGCAGTAGCTGCAGTAGTAGTATGAGTAGTAGTAGTAGTAGTAGTAGTAGTAGTAGTAGTAAATGCGAAAATAACAAATGCTGGTTTCATTTCGTTATTTGTGTTTTTATGTTTATTTCATATCTGAATTATCGTTAA
This sequence comes from Sinonovacula constricta, assembly GCA_007844125.1. Lineage (NCBI taxonomy): Eukaryota > Metazoa > Mollusca > Bivalvia > Cardiida > Solecurtidae > Sinonovacula > Sinonovacula constricta. Next base: position 5,111,747 of record CM017566.1, on the reverse strand, counting down.
TTATATGACGTCTTACTTATGAACATAAACATTAAAGATATATAAATTTGTTCCGATAATAAACGAAGTTCCTTGAGTTGTGTATTTATTCTCAGTTTTTGTCAGGTAGGGCTGAGAGTTCTATGTGTCTTTATGGACGATGTGTATGAATAAATTTGATAGTGGTCCTAAATGGAGTGTCATTCCTGAAGTTGTATCAATCAATAATGGCACATAACAACTCCAATGAACGTATTTTATATTTGATTTCATTCGCATAACATCAGTTTGTATCGCTTTTATTGGTTATTGGTACTTAGTGCTATGACCGCGTCGTGACTTGTGAATGTTGACCATTCTCTAGTGTCCTTTTATATACGTTAAGCTTATCTGCAGTCTTGACTGAAGTATTTATGGCAATAGGTAAATAAGAAAAAGTCCATCAAAATATAGATAGATTTTAAAATCTAATCTACATCTAGACAAACACACATTAGCAACATGTCTAGGAAACCTCATGTTTCCCCTCCTCGTATTTCAGCACAATATTTTGCCTTCTTACTGTTATGGAAATATCCGTAGGTCAAGACATGTATGCTACCAGATAGTGACACTATCAGGATAAAACGTTCCTGTCATCTCATCTTCTTGTCGATACAATAAAATGCAGACATAGCAGATCATATATATGAAATCGTCATAAAACTAAATATATAATAAGAGGTTTGACAATTTCCTTTTTTTTAAATCTATCAACAAGGCAAGCCATATACATTGAAAAACTTAAAAATAAATATTTTAAAAGCACTTAAACCAGACAAAGCTGGTCATGTACATTAATTGACTGTAATATCAGTATGTTAAGAAGCACTAAAAGCAGACAAACAAGATTTAAAGATTACTCTGCATTAATATTAATATTTGAAAATACAATAAATAGGAAAATATGGTCTTATACATTATACGACTTCAAAACTTTTATCAAAAATGTACTCAAAAGCAGACAAAACTGACAAGATGCATTAAACGACATTGACATTTATATTTTGAATTTCACTAAAGAGAAAATAATAACCACATACATTAACAGACTTTGAACTCAGCCATCTTACAATTATGAGCTGACAAGTACAAATGTAATACTAAACTTAGGTATGCCATTTAGCTTTCTACGAGGAGTATGTCTACAAAGTATGTTAGAATAAAATAAAAAACCATCAAAAGACCACCCCAAGCAATTCGTTTTACACAATTTTCATCAGTGGAGAAGCCAAAGCCAGTTTATCTATAAATTCTGTAATATCTTTTGAATGAGATTTAACAGCACGAAACTATCCTCCGCAAGCCAGCCGTACATTATTTAAATGTTATTTAGTACATTCCAATGTTTGCCTTCTAGCGCCAACGATATGTCTCGTCTTAGTGTGTCTGTCACTTTTACAATAACTATTTGTGGTAAATCACGAACGAGCGTCTCTTATTTTGCTATTAATTGAAGTAAAATTCCCACTGTTGATACGTTTATGTCCATATACTGCTTGTTAAATCGTGCACCATTACTTCCTAGCAATGGCAAAGCTTCAACCTACTAGAGATTCTCAGTTATCAATATAAGCACTTATTTTTTCATCTAGCACTTACATACATCTTTCTTAAACAGCAGCAATTTCATGTTTTCTGTATTAAAGGAAACAAAAGGAACCAACAAAGCACCGCGGCTCAAAATAAAATTATAAGCCTTACTGCCTTCCTAATTAGTCTTATTTAAAATCACCTACCTTATAATACTAAGTTCTTTTTTTTATTTTGCCAAGCTACCTTTAAATGGATGCTTTATGAAAAGTGTAATTTAATTAATAAGTGAGCTTCTTTTCTCAAAAGGGTGTTTGTTTGTTGGGTTAATCGTTCTACAAACAGTATTTCAATTATCTCTAGAGACGACGTCAATCAGATAAAGCGATGCATTCACTGCTTATAGTAGATAGACAATATATTTATTACATCTCGGGTACACCATTGTACAACATGACGCAAGAAGTTAAAACATTCCAATATTGATACACAACTGTTAGTTCCGGTCCAAAAAGAACAATAAATTTGAATACAAAATGTGTGAAGACAGAGTAAAGAGGAGGGGCCAGACAAACAGGGAGGAGACGATAGAAGTAACAGACAGAGTGAGGAGGAGGAATATATTTTGTGCTCAAGATTCAGACGGCATAAATGAGGTGTTAGTAACAACAGGCATTCAATATACAGTAAAACCTCTCGAAGCGGCACCTCTAAGCAGCGTCTACCTCTAAGCAGCGGCAGTAAAATTTCCCCCCAGTAGTTTTCAGCGCATTTTAACCTCTAAACAGCAACTCCTCCGCGAAGCGGTAAGCGGCCGTGTAAATCTCTTCCCTGAGGCTAGTTTAACCTCTGCGTAGCAACACCAGTGCAGCTATTGTTAGAACAGTCTGTCGCGTACACCAGAAATGTCACGCGGTCGGATGATAACTGCTTGTACCCTGTTGAGAAGGTGTTAATTGGAATCAAGTTACAGTTGCACGGGAAACCAGCTGCATGCTACAAACATGCCGTTGTAGATCTAGGGTATTGCGGGAACGTGTATAAGAAGTGTCAACTATTGATGATGTTAACGGTAGGTTTGTTTTCGGAAGATTATTTGTTGATGGAAGATTAAAAGATATCACTGTATTAATTGCTTACTTAAAAATGTTTACGTTAAGTGCTAAATGCAAACTGTCATTCTTTTAGGATGTCTGACTATAAATTCGATTTTTAATGGTAAATCAGTCTTTGCATGACCCAATACTGGAATACAGGTCATTTTGTCTTGAAATGTTTTATAAAAAACGTTTACCTTACGTTAGAGCAGAGGGTTACTGCAAATCATCATCAATAAATTATTTAAAAAATCATCTTCTGTTTTCTCTTATAACAATACATTGCATTTTCATTACCAAAGCAAATTAACTAAAACATATATTTAGGAAAATCTCATATCAGTACAAAACTATTAAAAATAACACATTTTTTTCTCGTCACATTGAAACCTCCGAGCAGCAACTGCTCTCAGCAGCAACACTTTTTTGTGCCTCCGCCAGATGTTGCTGTGGAGAGGTTTTACTGTACACGAAAGTAGATGACGTGTTAGTGACAATAGGCAATCAATGCACACGGTAAGAAAAAAACGGTACAATGTTTCAATTATGAAAAGAGGAAATTCTAAGCAAAATTAGGAACAGAACAGAACATATCTTTTATTAGACTTTAAAAAAGTACACCCTCTCAATACATAATACAAGTACATAAGTGTCTGTCACGTGTCTAGGAACAGCAAGCAAGTTTTAAACAAGTGTAATATTGGTAGTAAATGAACTAACGTAGTTTTGTTCATTTTAAGGATAGATCTATCAATTTTTTTTTCTTTATTTCAGATAGAAATCAGATAGCATTTATAAATATAATTTAAAAAAATATATATTTAACACAAATAGATATTTAAGTTTTTTGTAGAGATGTTTACCGAATCTTTATGGGGCTTTTTGTCGGCCGCAATACAGCACGCATTTATCAAGGGAGATATCTGAAAAACGTTCTGCGAGCAAGTGTCTATTATTGTTGTTTTTACATGCCTGTTTTTATATTCCACGTGTTTAGGATATAATAGTGCAATATTTTGTTCAAAATCTGGTTAAAACTACATATTGTGCGATGTTTACAACTAGGGAATTAGTATTTTGTGTTCTGGAGACTCCTGCGTATTAATGTGCTGTTTCGGCCTCATTGGTTTCGTCCCTACTAGGCTCGGATTAACTTTACCAGTGTTGTTAGTGTCCCCTGTGGTAAACAGAACCTGGCCCCTTTATGCGGCTGATAGATCAAGAAAGCGTCAGATAAGTATTAATAATAAATGATCGATTTCACTTAATTACTTACATTTATTATTCGCATACTTAAATTTAAGAGTTGATCTTTCTTCCGGTCATTGTAGAACATACATGTAAAGCAAACAATTTAAGTTGATAGAAGATTGCAAATCAACCAGCACATAGTAACAAATAATAATAATACATTTAACAATATTTATAATGGTTATGCCAATGGTGATTATTTTAGTGATGGGGATTTTCATCCTGTTGTTGCAGCTGTTGATGATGTTGGTGATCGTGTTAAGGTGTTTTGTACGGTGTTGGTGTCTTGATGCTGAAGATGACAGCAACAACATTTAAAGAAATACAAATTCAATAATAATAGTTCTCTAACTCAAAAACCTGTGAGAATGGTACTTTCTGCGTTCCTTTTTTTTTCAGGCCCACCAATGACAAATTACAGATGAATGCATATGTAATGTACACAGTAAGTTATTTATTCAGCCTAAGATAAATTCCATATTATTTTAAAACTTTTTTTATAATTATATCGCACAAGAAAAAGTAATTATAACAACACTGCATCATTACGAATAATTAATCATAATGGTTTCGTTAATGTTGATATGTTAACCTATGTAAATATGTGATGGTGCAATAATTAAAGAATACAAAAGTATTGAATTTAAAGCAAAATTCATCGTTGTAGATACTTTATGATAAGTCATGACAATTTACAATTTGCCATTTAAGTTAATTAATTGAAAAAAAAAAACACACATTTAATAAATTTTTCATAACACTAAGAGCTTTCTTAATGTATAATAAAAGGTTTACCAGTTCTCTTTTTTGCCTACTTTAAAAAGTTCAACAAACCTAAAAACAGATGGATTAATATAAAATATTGTTTAATTTTTTTTTTCTAATATTCAGGTAGGTGGGGCATATGCATACAAAGTGATATTCGTCTTTGATGTCATTCAAGTTACAGTATATGCAGTATCTTTTATGACGAGGGATTTTATTTTGTGCATTTTGTCCTGTTTGTATTTTCAGTGGGTGTACTGACACTCTTAATTTTACTATGTATGTTCTTAACTTTCTTGGTATAATATCTAAATAGGATTCATATTCAAAAGACTCTATACATGTCTAACACATCTATTTTTGAAATCGCTTATAAAGTGTCTTCACATTTGCTAAGCCTGGGTTATTAAAGAACATATGCAAATCCATAACTACTTAGTAGCATTTTTACCTTTGATACCCAGTTTGTGTGTCCGTTATTGTATGCCATAACATCTTGGTTGTATACACTGTTTAATTTATTATTGCCAGTATTTTATATTTTAAACCAATACTTTAAGATCCGCACATATCTGCCAATATATAGTGGATGCCTTCCAAGTTCAGCGTATATGGCTGCATTACATGTATTTGATCTTACTTGAAGTAATCTCTTACAGAACTTAAAATGTATTCGTTCTACTTCTTTTATTTAATAAAACAACATATTTCAGAAGCATAGTTTAGTATTGGTACTACAAATGCATCAAACAGTTGACAAAATAGCTTTGGTTTAAGATCATATTCTTTACATTTAAACAATAACGTTCTGAATGCCTTGGTAGTTTTACCAGATAAATGCTCCTGGTTTAATGTAAATGATCCATTATAATTAATTACAGTGCCTAAATAGTTAAAGTTGTCCACTACTTCTATGTTTTGTTCATTATAAACCTATTTCTCATGTTGATTTATATTACCCCACTTGCGAAACACCATAACCTTAGTTTTATCTGTATTAACTTTCAAACCCCACATATTACAATATTGGTACAGGTTGTCAAGATGTCTCTGCACTTTCTCAGCTGACTTTCCATATATGGCCATATCATTGGCAAATAAAAGTAAGATGGGTGCAATATCATCAATGTTCATATCAGGATTTGCATTTTCAGTTAAGAATAAGTGTAAATCATTTACAAACATTGAGAAAAGTAGTGGTAACATAGATTCCCCTTGTATTAGTCCAAGTGAATAACTGAAATAGTCAGAGTAAGATGTACATGACTTAACACAAGACTTCACATTATCATACATATCTTTGACTATTCTAAAAATGTTACCTCTTATACCAGAATTGTACATTTTCATCCATAGCACATTGCGATATATACTGTCGAATCCTAAAACCAAATTGAGCATCAGTAATTATTTCTTCACAAAAAGACTCTATTCTTTTATTTAGAATTATTGTCAAAAGCTTAGAAAAACAACTAACAAGGGTTATACCTCGGTAATTATTCACCTCATTGCAAGGACCTTTTTTATGAAGTGGAATAATTACTCCTTTAGTTTGCACAGTTTTTGTTGTTGTTTTTTGTTGTTTTTGTTGTTGTTTTTTTGTGATTTTTTATAGTTTTGTTATGTATAGATAGGTTGTTCCTATTAGCTTCCGAATTACAGGTGTTAAAACAGGCTAGAACATTTTATATACCCGATGTGCCTGTATACAATGATTGTCAAACCAATCTACATTTCTTAAACAGCCAGTATCAAAAAATGATGGAGAACTTCTATAGTTACTACATTTCGAAAATTATGGATTTGCACATTTTCTAATACTAGATGTAAATTTATCTACTTAATTATAAACTGATAATATATTTGCAATATCTACATTGTTTACTATTTCATTAAATATGGGTAGGTGTGTAATAATTCCTGAGCGGAATTTATTCCGCATTACATCATTCCATGCGTATTTAACATCTGTGTATGTGTCATAGTTAGGTGAGTGGTTGTATCAAGATAATGAAAAGTGTAAAGGGGTGTGGTCACTCCATTCAGTAAAATCCTCCACACTAAGGTCTAGTACGCATGGAAAGTTGTTTTCATTGGTGAACAGATAATCAATAACGGAATTCCCATTGTGCGTGTAGCACGTGTGTTTACAACTGTCACTTATTCTGCCATGCACAATGCGTATATTCAGAGATTTACACAGGATTAATAGTTTAATTCCATTGTTATTACCTGTCGATAGAGGCCCTTACAGGGGCATGGTCAGGGACAAAGTCAGTATCATCACATTCATTGTTAACATAATCATATATTATGAATTCACTTTTATTTCCTACTCTGCTGTTTAGATCACCTGTTATGTAAAATTGACCCATGTTAGAATAAAGAGCTACATCTCCTTCAATAAGTTCAAAGAGATCCACATTAAAAGTGTTGTAGGCAGGTGAATCTTCACCCCATATATAACATGCACACACACACACACACACACACACACACACACACATATATATATATATATATATATATATATATATATATATATATATATATATATATATATATATATATATATATATATATATCTTTTTCTACATTGAAAAATTCGTTGGTCTAATTTTAACCATATGATAGTGCCAACAGTGTTTTTTTTTTTACATTTTTTATTCCATTTTCTAAGTGCTCATTATGATAAATAGCAATACCACCACTGCTTCTGCGTGCATTTTTATGCTTATATTTTCTATAAAGATTATGTGTGGTAAAGCCATACATTTTAATGTTACTTGATTCATTTTACAATGTTTCAAATAAAAACATATATCATGAGAAGACAAAAAATCAGTTAACTCATTGGATCTTTGTTTGCAAATACTTATGCTGTTTACATTCCATGAAAGAATATCCACTTTAATACCGTCGTTTCCCTAGGCCCGTATTGCTAAGCCGTCGACATATAGAGGGTCGTATACCAGATAGGATCTCTTACCCTGTCTCCTCGCTTCTTTCATCCTTTTGTCAGTAACATTCGGTGGAAACTGCTCAAAAACGCAGTAAAGTGACCCATCCAGTTGTTTCCATGACTTGCGCACCATCTCTATGTCCTTAAAGAATGTAAAGTTTGCGACAATTTTTCTCGTCCTTCCCTGCATTGGTGCCACGGGTGACCTATGAACGCGTTCAAAATGTATTCCCTCTGCTATTTCTCTGGCGATCTTAAAAGCTTCCTGAAGATGCTGTCGAAGTTTCCTTTCTGTGCTCTCCGCCTGTTACTTCCTCCGGTATTGTCTTCTGGAACCCCGGGAAAAACCAGGTTATTCCGCATAATCTGGGATTGAAGATATGAAATGTCTTCACGGAGTGTATTCCGCTCCTTCTTCAACTGCAGCACCTGTTCCGATAACTGGGCTGCATGTATGTCCGCACCGTCAATTTTATCTACTATTCTGCTTACTCTTTCATCAACATTTTTAACTCGAGCATCCAATGCTACCCATAATTTCTTTATGTTCGGATGTGAAATGCGTAGGGCTTATAAAAAGAAGAGCGGAAAAGTGACAGATTGCTTTGGAATAGATGCATGACGGAGGCAAAAGGAGAATGGAATATTTAGTGTTTAGAATAAGAGAAATTTTGCAGATAGTACACAAGCAAAGGCAACAACAACAATATTATCAATTATAATATTAAATAGAGAAAAATAACGATGCAACTTATGGTCAAATGCAACATATCTACGACTAAACACAGCGTGATCTTGCGAATAAGCTTACAGCCCCGTCGTGGGAGAAAAAAAAACATGCTTCGTGCGCTAGCTTTTGTTTGCCAGTGTCATACACATATGCAAAAAAAAAGCAATTGGAGAAAATACTAATAGAAATTGTAAAAAATGGAAGAAGGATGTAGATAATATGGATTATATGCGTTTCAAATATGGATTTGTCAAATTGCATCATCAACGTCCGCAATAGCTCAGGTGGTAGATCGTCGGCTTGTTGATCGGGAGGTCGTGAGTTCAAACCCCGGCCGGGTCAAACCAAAGACTTAAAAGTTGGTAGCAGTTAATGGGACAGCATTACGCCTGACTCGTCGGTGCCATTATAATGGACCGGCCGAGTTCAATCCCTGGCACCTCATAAGTGCCCTGTGGAAAAATGATAGAAATGTCGCTGCAGAGTATTGGCTAATAATATCCGGCAAATTCCGAATCCCAAATTGCATTATATACACGTGTATTGTATCTAGAAGTTGAAGAAAGGACATTCGAGCAGGAAGTGTTTTTCTGGGCCGCGAGCACCTTGATTGCATAGTGGGCCTAAACGATTTCGATTAAGATGCCTTCGTAACAATGGCAAGAGAGTGGTTTGCTATGCGGAATCTAAACAAGGTAAGTGCTTGTTTTAATGTTAATGATTTTATATAACTTTCCATGCAAAAGTTGTATCTATGTCAGGTAAATTTGACCTTAGAATTTGTCAGTTCGGTATGCCAGTTTCGCTTAAATTGATCAATCAACGACTCCTCAACTAGTTTACATATACCTTTGAGAGTAATGTTTAACTGGTTAAGGAATATATCTGGACGTCCATCTTGCTGGAATATCTTTTGTCTTGGTAAGACATTTTAGTTACTTGTGTCACATAACAGAAACCTATATAGTATTGACGAGATTTTATTTTGTTTGTCCTCAAATAACTGGGTCCAAAAATTAATCAATCCTGTTTTTGCATGTATAAATAACGGGTATCTTCCTAGCTCGCTATAAAGAAAGTTTATTAGTGTAGATATTTTGCCTTAGTTATTTTACGTTAAAAAACTGCAGATAATTAAAAAATATTCAATTCCAAATATTTCGGAGCCATACAAAAAGATTTGGACGATTGTATGTTCAATGTGTTTTAAGATGAGATCAAGTACTAAGTCTGAGTTTTGGATTCTCGTATAGATAACATGTAGTGCTTTCATTGCTACGTCGCAAACATGTTGTCTTAAACTCCAAGGTAATGACATTGGTTATCTATCTTCAGATTTTCACTATCCATAGTAAAGGAATAATTTCTTGTTTGATTCGTTCCAAAGACAATAACCTACGTTTTGTTGTTATTAACTTTCAAATGCCATTCTTTGCAATAATCTTTAAATTATTCAAACTTTGTTGAAGAGTCTGATAAAATTATAGTATTATCGGCATATAGGAGTAGCAGAAGTTTAAGCCGAAAGTCGGTATTCTTAATGTTTATGCTGGTGAACCATGTGTAAGCAAATATGCTTCCAAATCATTTAGGAAGAGCGAAAACAATATTGGCGGTAAGTTTTTACCCTGTCTAATATCAATTTTACTTACGAAAAGACAAAGACAGACAGCTGTCGGTTTAATGAGATACATGATTTTATAGTCTGTTGTATATGACATTCTAAATTTTACCTTTTACCATTTTGTAACAGTTTACACTTGAGCCCTGATCTCCAAATGGTGTCAAATGCCTTTGAAAAATTAATGAAAACACAAACAAGTTTTTTCTTTCAATTTTTCTTGACTTCATTTAATCACCTTTATTTTTGAAAATATGGATGATAACTCCCTTGAGCCACAAAGTCGGAGCATAGTCTGCATTCAAAACAGCGTTGAAAAGGACATGGTAAAGTGTTATGAGTTTAACCTGTGATGCTTTTAAATATTTATTTAGAATATCGTCAAAGGGACTTGAGGCTTTTCCATTTTTTAGATAAGAAATACATTTTTTAAATATTTCTTTCAGTTATAGAATTATCAAGGTAAGTATTTGGTTATTTGGTTAAAGGCCTTTGGTTATAAGAACATTCTTATGTGATTTTGCTAACGGTGTCTTGATTAATGTTTTTAGTGAATTATTTTGTGAGCGCGTTATCCCACTGTGGTTTAGATGACATTTGCAACGTTTGTGTATGTTTACTTATGAACCCAGGCAAGGTAATTTCTAAATGTAGAAAAGAGCGCATCTGTAAGTTGTATGTTGAAAAAGCTAATATTGTTTGTAAAGAATTTGCGGAAGCTATTGCATAGTTGATTACAGATTTGTCTCGGAATGTATCTGTTCCTATTCCTTTGTAAGTATGCATCCTACCGTAAATAATATAGAGGTTGCTGTTTCTGCACATTTCTATAAGACGTAAGCCATTGGTATAAGAAGTTTTATCAATAGAACTTCTTACAAGAGGGACAGATAAGGATTCTATGAGGTGGTATAGATCAAAATGGTTAGTTACCTCATTTGTAATATCGAAAATATTGTTAAAGGTTGGGTCGGATGGCAAAAACTCTCGTAGGCAGCATTTTCTTTCATTTATGTCACCAAGTTAGTAAACATGATTATAGTCTGCACATATTCGCGGTACTTCGTCTTCGAATTCCGACAGAAGATCATTCATTTAAAAAACTTGATTTTTCTGGAGAAATATAAATAGATGCTTAAAGGCATCTCGAAAGGAATGTGGTATCCCACTGAGCCAGGCCCTCACATGCTATGACCAGACCTGCTAATTGCTGGTCATCACTGCAGGGAGTCTTTAGCCAACATAGTACTAATCTGTCACAGTAAAACCTCTGATGGGTTAATGCAAAACTAAATTACCTGCTGGTATGGATGTGAGACAGTAGGCTAGTTTTACACTAAGCCACAAACATTATTGTTAGTGATAATGTGGGTTGTTTACTATATGATCCCTTACTAATTCTTTATTGCATTCATTACAAGGTGTCAATTTTGTAACTGCAAGATTATGTATTTATTTCATAGCTAAATATTTGATTTTGACAATACATGAGAGATACAAGTTTTAGTATTCAAAATTACTGAGTCTGAAGGATATTATTCTGACATTGAATGACTTTTTAAATTGCTTTTGTTAGAAACGTTTCGTTATATTTTACAAATCAAAATAAAATATAACTTAAAATATATATGAGAACTTAAAGAGTGAAAGAAATAACAAATTGTATAAGAATATATATATATATATATATATATATATATATATATATATATATATATATATATATATATATATATATATATATATATATATATACACCTAGTAATTAATGCAATAAAGAATATATATATATATATGATTGCATAATTGGTATATTCACAACTGTTTCCTTTACAAATTGTGATTGACTATGTTCAACCCCCAGATATAGCATACATACACTTGGATCTTGGACAATACCTGTGTGACAGACACATCGTTACAGACTGTGGCAGCCTGGCTTATCAGAAAACAGATGCCCTCACATGCTGGGTGGGGCAATAAATGGGGGGGGGGGTCACTTATATAAGGGTTTTGAGATGCCTTTAAGTTATAGGGTTCAGATCATCGGTTAAATTTTTAGCCACCTTGCATATTATGAGTTTTTATATGTATAGTCTCTACTTGTTCTTTAATTTCATTTTTGACATATACACCAATACCCCCAGGCCTTCTCTTAAATGACTGCTTTCAATGTTTAAAGAAAATGTGGTAGCCCAGGATATCAACAATATCACGTTTGTCAAGATGGGTCTCTGAAACACAGAATAGATCAAACTTATTTATGTACTCGACAAAGTTTGGATAATAATTGTTCAGGCCGCTTATATTTCGTATGTTAATTGTGTGTTTTCTATTTACAGTTAATTGTGCGGGTTTCTCCAACAGCTGAGTGTTCTCTGAGCTGGGTCCTGCGAAAACAGGGGCACACAATAGAGTGTCCCAATGCCGGTTAAACGATACAATCAGCACGATGATTGTTAGTCAGTTACCGATGCGTACTTGTGGCCCGGTGGTTGGTATCGTGGAGCTCGTGGAGTACGAAGTTGATGTTGGGATTTTGGCTGTTTCCTTGATCGTCCGCGTGGAGCGATTGAGGCCGACCGGCTCCTTGATTGCGGTCGTTCCTCAGTTACCGTATTTGTTCATATATGGGTAGCATTCTGTGAAGGTGGTCGTGTTTCCCCTGGGGATTGATGAATACTGCTGGCTTGGTAAACGGACTAGTTACAGTTGTTCTTGTTCGTTTTAATAACCACGTATGGTCTTTGTGATGGGTTATGTAATTGTGTACCAGCACCTGGGTTTGACGGTTGGACACAGCAGTGTTTCATAGCAAGGTCCCATTGAGAAAACTCTTTGGCACGAACCTTGCCATTGATGATGATTTTCGCCAGGTAAACCATGTTTACTCGTTTGCTTGGGCAAGGTTGTTTTAGACGCTTGTATTCAGGCCATAGCATCTTTCGAGCATTAACAATTTCGTGCGGGAAGTCCCGATTAATACTGTACGTGGTATCTCTAAGACGGTGCGCCCTTACGACAACACTTTCAAAGTTTCTCGACTCAATGAAATAATCTATAAAAGGGTGAACTTTCACTCTTCGATAGGTCCCAGTTTGTGTACTCTTGGTGTGCTAGGACAAAGCGAAATGTCAAGAAAGTCTCGTAGGAAAAAACCCAGTTTCATAAAACAATCTTCATTTTGTGACTCTGAGATACAAAAAAAAATAGATTGTTTGTGCGACCTCTTGCTTCCTGGTACAACTTGTATTCAAGAGCAGTTAACCAGTCAACAAATGAGGCTGCTTGATGTTCAAGATTACTGACCCTAGTGTGTAATATCAGACAATCTAGAATTTTGTTTTCCACGTTACACAGTTTTGACAGAACAATGTCAAGTCTTTTGGATCATGTTTTCAAAATCTGAGGGTTTTAATTCGTCCGAGATACCACTAGAGCTTACCCTTGGCCCTTTCTTGATGTTAAAAGTTGTCCATCCGTTATCGGGAATGCATGATGGTGTAAACGATTGTCGCTCTCTATCGCCATATTGGTCACCATATTGGTTCTGGCTGGGGACTTGAGTATCAATCGACTGTGTTTAACATACTTGTTTGATCGGAATACACCTTGCACCAATTTGATGAGCCACAGTTCATAGTCGTGTTGGCAAAATAAATAAGATGGTGTGACGACGGTACGCGAGTAAATAAGTATATTATTCAAGATTGAATCGCAAAGATTGGTCGCATTATCCTAACAGAGGGTAGACGAGTCGTGGCACTACCCTTGTATCTGCCTGAGCGTTAACATGGGGCTATGAAATTAACCACTTTGGCTTGTCGCGGCAAGGGATTTAACTTGGTGTCCACTAAATCTAGATCCGACACTTACCGGGTTCGGTACAATAACTGTGTGCATATGTATAAATAACATTAGGAATTTATTAATACGAGCTTTGAACAAAGCAGGCTTCCATGTCATACTCGCACAAGTAGTGTGGCTCCCATCGAACAAAAATAAAACAAATCTAACAAAGAATGTGTCGTCTCCGCCAGCAATAATTTAGTTCGTCTATCAAGAACTGGATTATTTGTTTAAAAAAAAGCTCTTGCAAAATGATAACATGTGAATACCTGCATTTAGATGTTTTCATGTAATTATGAAGTAAAAAAGTTTCAATTATACACGTAGCTTCTTGCAAGTGTTTCTAGCTTTGAAAAGATCGTCGAACTAGTGTAAATTTATTTGTGGAATATCAACATCTTAGTGTTACGCCTTGAGCGATGTGACTAAAACAGTAAGCAAACTGTTGCAAGTGTAAACAATAATCAACATAAAATGCTTTTGGTCGCACTCATCGCCGATGATTTGTGAGTTGACAATTCCACATCAACGTAGTAGGCTATGCAGCATCCATATAATCATTTTCTCCAACTCGTGGACGTGTTGACACTCGCAAATGCGTGTGATTTTATGGTTGTTGTATCTAATATCTGCGGTGCAAAGTCGTAAAGTGTCTAGAATAATACAAAACATAGACAGACAAACGAATTTAACTTCCGTGCTTATTGACTAGCTCATTAAATATATATATACTTATAACCGTAAAATGCAACGTTTATTTGTTTATAAATTATTAAATAATTCCATCAAGTTTAATTTAAAGTAAACAAGTGAAATATTTGGGGAAATCGTATTTTAGTTATTTAAATGGGAGAATAGAAAGTGTAGCCACCATCAACGCACGACAAAACTATTTAAACTTTACCACTATTGTTTATATCAATTATATTTATTGAAAAAAAGAACATTTGAATTATTATTTCATTATTGCTTAGCATACATGTAGCGACAAGAATGCGTATTTACGTGAGCTGTCACTAGAACATTAAAATTTTGCAATAATTACCGATAGAAGGTTTGTCGAACTTCTGAAATCTACGGACACTGATTGCAGACCATTGTTTAAAAATCTCACATCCGCCAGTTCTGCAGTCGAGCTCAAAGTCTCTCAATAGCAAATGTAATATCATCGTGTCCTTTACAGGAGAACTTCGTTGGCGATAGTACAACAATTCTTTGAATATGTCTTTAATGATGGCGTTTATGGCATTATAAGGATCGTGATGCCAATGTATGAAATATAATAAAATAGCAGTATAGGTAATGCCATGTTGTCACATAACAGAAATGAGAAAACCTCGGTATGGTGTTGGCTGAATAATATCAAAATTATATCCAACAATACATTTTAATACGAAGTAAGGTACATAAAATAATTACCCTACGATAGTAAGTTGGACCATTCGTCCCGGACACTCAGCTAATAAACTCAATTAAATATAACATTATTCAGTAACATTTATTTCGATTAGTCATAAATTTGTTCTTATTTCTCGTAGACAGCTAGAGCTCACACTTTGTTTTCGTATACGGCCTGACTGTTATCATGTACTTTTCCACATTTTCAAGACCCATCTGCTCCTTTCTCAAGGTAAAGTCTTCAAGCATTCGTAAGTGAAACGTAAAGAGTAAATGCCATTGTATCGAAAGATTTATCTGCGTCTGAACTGCTTCATTTTACAGCATACGTGTCACGGGCATTATGCTATATATTATGATGTATATCATCATCATCATCATCATCATCATCATCATCATCATCATCATTATTATTACTATTATTATTATTATTATTATTATTATTATTATTATTATTATAATTATTATTATTATTATTATTATCAACACCATCAGCATAATTATTACTCCAAGAGCCCAGGCGACATACGATTTGAATAAGAAAGTTATACTTTCTGCTTATGTGTTAAACCAAGTAACATATTATAACTCATCAAAAAGCATGTCCCGCAGTTTTGATGTGAGAACAATGCACTTAAACTATTGAATTACTTATATCTATATTTACCTATTAACAAAGTTCCAGAAGTAATGTTATCTTGCACCGGCTTTGTGAGAGCTATAGCAAACAAGTAACATACATGTATCATAATTCATCAACTTAGCGTGCTCCGCCATTTAGATGAAAAAGAACAATGCATTTGAAATACTTATTAAATAAGCACATGTATATTTACTTACTTACAAAGTTCCAAATGAAGTGTAGTTTTGCGCTATACCAAAAGTCTACATATTTCGGATCATCCATCGAAATAAATTAAACCTACTTATAAAGAAGATAAATCAACATAAATTAAATGAAAAATTCTTGTACTCTGTAAATAAACTTAAAATAGCAATCAACATTGGTTTATGATCAAAATAATTATTTACCTCATAAGAAACACAATTGGTAAATTTACAATCTTGTTGATAAATAATACGTATTTTCTCGCATTTACTCGCTTTGTCATTAAATTATAGTAATTCGAGTTTAATGCAGACATTTTTCGAAAAGAGTCGTGTTTGTCCGGTTATTGCGTTTAAAAAAATATTCGAACAAACCAAAGTACAATCTGCTGAAGTTTTGCGTAATTCATTTTGCTTTATTATAACCGTTTGTGAATGCAAATATTGTAAGCACTGTGTCGCTACAACCAGCTTTGTAATGAAATAATAACAAAGTGGCAGCTTTACATTGAAACGATGTAATCTATGTTGTTATTTAATTCATCCTATAAGGATTGTTATGTATATTTCCTTTGATGGACCTTGGACTTTGGTTCCTCAATTCCATCTTCAATTGAACATGAAGATACAACCATTTACTCTTCTCTGGTCATTTTTTATTCAAAAAGTTAATTTCATTTACAATCAACAACTTAGTGTAGTTCTTCTAATCGAAATATTACCCGTCTCTCTTCTAAACATTATGTGGACATTTTTCATTGTCGTCATTACTTTCGGCATAACTTATCAAACAAAATGTCAGCGCATGGACATTTTGTATTCAAATGGATCGGTTTTCTTTTCATAACTTGCATTTGAGAAACCCATCAGGAAGTGCGAGGTGAAAGCTCATCACAGATTTGTGCTTACTTTTACTTTGTCATATATATTCTGGCCTGGTTTACAGAAGAGTATTTTATCAAATCGTATTCTAATCCATTGATAATTTGGCTTTATGTTCAATAGGATTTCATTTATTTAAAATTATTACAAGTAACAACTTTATTTCATGACAGAGTTTAAAGCAAATTAACCGTTTCAAGACTTGAATATAGTTTGTTGTTTTTTCGGCTCAAGTGTTATTTACGATTACAACAAAGTTATTTGCGTGGAGGTCATAATCCCCGAGCACCCCGTCCATATAATATGTTGTCATTTAATTCATTCTATCAGGTTTTAACGTATATTTTCCGTTGACATACGTTGGATATTGGTACACCATTTTTATCTAGACACTAACAAGACCATTTACTACAGGCATTTACACGTCTCCTTTAGTCATTTTGTTTTTCATTTAGATATTTAATTTCTTTTACAAGCAAGAATTACACTTGGAGAAATAATACGTACCTCTTCGTCTAAATAAAATGTGCACATTGTTTTAATTGCATCACTTTCATAACGTCATATCTTTGGTCGAAGA
The DNA here is from genome assembly GCA_007844125.1 of Sinonovacula constricta. Taxonomy (NCBI): domain Eukaryota; kingdom Metazoa; phylum Mollusca; class Bivalvia; order Cardiida; family Solecurtidae; genus Sinonovacula; species Sinonovacula constricta. The sequence goes on along the minus strand of CM017566.1, from coordinate 5,094,233 downwards.
AAAAGTCATCACTTGTACAGTTTTACTTCAAAAAAAAATGTTTTCTTTTTACTGCTTGCATTTGAGGAACCCGTCAGGAAGTGCGAAGTTACAGCTCTATCAAACCGGTTTAAGCATCCCCATTTGTGGACAGACCGTTCCAAGGTGATTAAAGTTGGGTTTGATCTACATATCAGTATTGTGTATTATGTCTGGTCACAGATGTGTGGTAGTTTTACGACTGACTGACATGTACGTATATACCTTAAGCCTGTGCTTTTTTTTCAGATTTTAATATATGATGCAGTACTCATAGGACTTGTCACATTTTCATTATTGCCAATCTAAACATATTAAAATATTACGAAACGGTGAAGCTTTTCGATCTATTTAACAGATACACTGCCGTTTTACTACCAGGGTGTTGTGTGTGGATGTGTCAATGTATATCTCCGTAATATTCACTTATTATCTACCTTGGTTAGTGGATCTGTGTTTGTAGGTCTTATACCTTCCTAACCATTTAAAGGTGTGTATGGTTGCTAGGCGAGTACTTAGTCGGAGATGAGGTGGTGCTTGATCCACTTGTTACGGATAAACCAATCATGGACAACCCATCCCATTAAACAGAAATTTCTGACCTTTTTCCTTCATGTGCAATTACTCGAGTAAAGGCCACTCACACAACAGTTGATAAAGCTTCAAATGTGACGATAAAGTCCTTTCTGATGTTGATTTAGCTGACACTTTCATAGGTTAGATTTCAAATGTTCATGTTTTAATCATGTTAGTTCACCACATTCGGGTATGTCAACAACTTCCGTTGATGATCATGCATCAACGTTCTAAAGTCATGGCAATCAGTCAAGGGCAAAACTTATTCAAGGTCAACATAATAATCCTAACATTGATTGCTTGTTTGAAAATGTTTACCTGAGAAGAATGTTGTACAAGTCCCAAATAGTGAAATTATGAAAGGAATTGTGTACTTATAAGAAAGTGGAGAGCACCTGATGTTCTAGACAATGATAAATGGATGATTAATCATCAATCAGATTGTTATCTTCATGTAAACGTCTTATTTATTTGTTCCAGACTTGATTAAAAGCTTATTTGTCTCAGTATTGCAATTCGTATCATACTTGTCAAAACAAAAGCTAAGTTACAACCCATTCCTCCATTTGATGAACCATTTTGTAGAATTATCATAGACTGTGTTGGATCTTTGCCAAAAAGACAATCTAGAAATGAGTATGGATGATTCGATGATAATGTGTGTTTCAATTTATTTTCCCGAAGCTATAGGGTTTGATTACCGGCTGCGGAGGCCAATTTTTCATGTTGATTTTCGGTGTTATTAATGCAAAACTGTCCTACCGATAACGTATTCAAAGAGATAAGTTATGACGTCATCAAAATGACTTATTGACGTAATTGAACAAAATGGCCACTTGATATTTGGGACGGAGATAAGTATTATATCTTTTAAGAGAACTCCTCAAGATTCTTTATTGTAAATGAAATTGAAATTAAATAATAAAATCAATATGAAATCAATAATATAATGAAAGTTTTGTGCAGGCACAAAAATATACCTGTTTAATATTCTTATTAAAGTATAGGGCATTCATTGTTGTTCATTGCAGAATTTTTCGGTCGATGCTGGTATTTGGATACACTTTTAACTCCTCCCACATGCACCATGACACCCTGCCTTATAAACGGTGTGATTACTTGAATGGTAAGATTTAGTTAGATAAAAAAGGGAAATACACAAATTCACATTGAAAACAACATACATGGGGCGAGTTGTCGAATATTGGTGCGAATTTTACATGGCGCGAGTTTGTTTGGCGCGAGTTGTCCTTTCGTTCTAGCCCAAACTCCGCACAGGGTTTACGACATCGCTACGCTCGCTTACTGAAACGGGGAGATCACTGCGTTCTAGCCTGGACCACTGAGTCAATCGTTCTCTTGTTGTTTGCTGCTTTGGTGTTTGCCAACTTGATGCCTATTTGGATTACTTGGTTATTTCCCTTGTTATTAATTGGTACATTATTCAGAACGAAATCATTTGTGACCCCAGAAACACTGTTATGAATTACTTATCAAATCACACGTGACATAGCTTCTCGCTAGTCACACATATAGATGACATATGAGGCTGCCTGTCATAATGAACGCGGACCGTAGTCTGCGTCGTCTCCGCAATCTTCAGACGCTCCTACGGCCTGATGCCAGACTGAGGATCGAACCCTGTCGGACTTGCTCAAAGTCGACTGAAGGTGAGTTTGAACAGTCTCCATCAACTCGTGGTAGAATCTTGATAATACTGCCTTCACTGACAATCACTTTTCAGGGTGTAGTTCTTTTTTTACTTATTACAAATCAGACCTGACCACCTTGCTAAAATCTTTTATCTTTTCCTTTAGTTTATTCTTTAATTGCAGTTCCTGTTCCACATCTGCAATCCACTGATTTCAAACTTCATAATTTTACTTCATGTCATGTGAATTCACAAATCATGTATTTGGAAATGGTCAACACCCTTGGTAAATGTGAGTGAGGTTTAGAGAGTCGGGGTGTCCTCCCTATTGTATTCACCATGGAATAGTGTTCATAGATCCGTGATGCTTTGTTTAATGTTTATTTAAATGTTTTCGCAATTATTTTATAAGTATTTCACATTGATTTATGCATTTACCCTATACAGAGTGGAAATATAATGTTAACACCTTTTATTCTTACCTGCCTCACCACCTCTTTTTTCAAATTAGTAGGCCTAAAACCTTACCCTTTTCACACTTCGCTTTCCCTTGATTGGTCATACCATGCCCTTATGAAGGGAGGCAAGATTCAAGGTTCGCTCTTGTTTGGCAAAAGATATTAACACTTCGCCTTTTTTTCTGAACATTATTCATGAATATGAACAACACTTGTTCAATTTTGTTGGTTTTTTTTGTGTTTTTTTAAACTTTAATTAATTATAAATCTGCATTAAAGACATTTGCAATAAGTGTTTATTGCTACAAAATTATCAGAAATAGAGAAAACAAAACTTAATATGGCATCTAGAGGACGACATCAAAGTAAATTAAATTAATTAAATTAAAATCTGTATGATGACCCTTTAATAATATTTAAAAGGAGGTGCACACTTATATAGTTTTAATTGATTAACATGTAGAGGAAATCAAATATACATTAATGTCAGCTTCTTCAAAATTCTCGCTGTTTAGCTGATGTGATTTTTTTGATTATCTAGATTATAACTTGTTTATTTTTCCACATTTTCATATGTAGTAACATTGCATTTAAACCAAGGAATAGTTACTGTTCGATTATTATTGTTAATGTTAAGACTTTTTTCCTTGGTTATGAGTAAAGTAAAGTAGAATTTTCTAAGAAGGAATTTTCAACAATGCAGTATATGAAGGCGAAGGAAACCTAAATACAATGTGAATGCCATAGACATAATTAGATATAAATTAACAAGTATACATTTTTTACTTAATTTCTTACTTTAAGGACCAAGTGTGACTTTTAAAATTCTATCAGAAGGAAACATTTTTTTGAGCAAGGGTGAAGTGTGATTCACTTCTGCATGAAGCATCATTATTCAGGGGAGGGCGAAGTGCAAAAAGGGTGAATTGTTATAATACCCTTATTTCAAATAAAACTTTATCTTATGTTACAATATTCCTACCTCAGTATATAAGTGTTATGTTTGTTTTTGCAAACAGGTTTTTGGCTTTCATGACCTTAACTTTGTACACAGCTTACATTTAATCTCTGTTTGTACATTTTTGTTTGTTTGTTTGAAGATGTTTGAACTTTGTCCTTTTCAGCTCTCAATCATGTCAGTATAGGAGGAGTAACCATTAAAATTCAGCCACCAAAATGTCCGGAGCTGGTCCCAAGGAATTACTGTAAGTGGATGTTAGCTTCAATATAATTCATTTTAGCTCTACATTTGCATGCACATATATTATGTACTAACAAGCTTACATCAAAATATTAAACACTTAAAAGCTGAAAGGTTGAGCATACTGTCCTTTGTCATCTCTTCTTAGTTTAAATCATTTCTACCTTGTAAGTTATGCTACTTTCATTCTCTTGTCTTTTTACTAAGACTTTTATATAAAAAAATACTGATAGCAATTTAGTTGTTATGCCCTAATTTCTCTTAGTCTTACTTTCGAGACCATTTTGCCTGCTTAGACCTTTTATATCTTTTGGACTATCTGCATTGAGCAGGTCTTATCAACCCACCCAACCAACTTGAAGTTTATCTTTGATATTTCCCTATACTGTAGCACTTTTCCATAATGTAATGACTGCAGGTCATTTACATTGGGCACCATTATAACTTATGGAGAAAAATGTGCAGCCAGTCTGGCACTCTAACCCTGGACCCACAGCTAACAGAGCTATTTTGTCTACCAACTGAGCTAACAAGACTGCTTACATATTCTGTCCTTATCAACTGGCTACATGTTCATAGTTTGCTTTACCCCTTTGAGACCTTTAGTTTTATTTCCAACCTTTTTTATATTATTAATATACATATGTAGTGTTTTAGATCATTTTTTACCTGTTTACTTGTACTGAAATGTTTTATATTATGTTTTACTTTATGACAGTTTTATATTCATTGCCAGTGTCAGAGAGAAGTCCACAGTCAGTGTTGCGACACCTGCGCTGGATTATGCAGAAGGACCAGTTGGGACAGGATGTGTTCTTGATCGGTAGTCCTGGGCCACTCCGCCGGCAGATAGCCATGATGTACCTGGTATGATGAGGGGTTCATGCAGACATATCCCTAGCACACATATTAATTGCTGCACTTGTTAATAGCCCTTGCAATTTTTAAATTATTTGGTAAAGAGAATAAATACATGTAAGACATGATGCTTAGCAGCATAAAGTGCAGATCCAGATCAGATTCAGCAAAGTGCTTAGAGGTTAGCATCTTATTTCATCTTATTTCTGCAAGCTGTTGCACTTTCCAGGTCCTAGTTTCACCAAATGAACTGGAGACTTCAATAAGAAGCTCATTATTTGAGATTATGTTCAGATCACAATGAGCAATCACAACAGTAGCAATTTTTTTAGTGATTCAATGCATGGATTGAAGTTCTAGTCACACCTACATTGATTTCATGTCAGGTGGATTTCCAGCTTACCTGAGGTGCATTGTTGATTCCACCACAATATTCGTGTGCTTTTTCTCCACTAATAATTCCCCATTTCAACATGATAGAAATGTATTTGTTGTCTCCCTGGTATTTTCATACACTACTTTAAAAAATACTGTATACATGTGGCCCTATTTTTTTAATTTGCTTATTTTTAGCATAATGCGAAAACACATACATTCTTATCTCATTCAAGAAGATTCAGTTGTATGTCCATGTTGCAGCTAAAAGTGTCTTTATCATGCATTACAGTAAATATGTACTATATACCTACCAAACAAGGGAGGTAACATAGTATAAATTGTAAAGTTATAAGAAAGGCCCTTTATACGGAATAAGTTTTAAAAGCTGTTGCCCTTGCACTGACTATATTTGTGTTTTTATGAAAAGCAACAACAGGCCCATCAATAAGACGATATGTGAACTACTAGTGTGTTATTTCTGCAGGAGCTGACCCATCGTGAGGGGGAGTATGTGTCGTTGTCAAGGGACACCACTGAGTCTGACCTAAAACAGAGACGAGAGATTCGCTCAGGCAGTGCTTTCTACTTGGATCAGGTTTGTTGACAGTTAAAACATTTCAACAGATTCATTTAGTACAGTCCACTGTATATTAATGTCATCATTTTTTATTCTTTGCTCGTGATTTATTTTACTGTACATTTCCTTATGTAGATTAGACAATTTCACAAGACAAAGTACAGAAATTGATGAACCAGAAGGTAATCATCATACTAGAATGAGTTTATAAACCTGATTATCTATCTTCTAGTGTGGCAATAAAAATTGTTGTAACTTTTATCTAAACAACCTCAAGCAAATTTAGATGCTTTACATTGTGAACATGTAAAAACAACATAACCTTTTTTAGATCAATCTAGAATTAGAACATGTAGTAGATTTACAAGCAATACTATTTGTTTTACTGTCACAAATTAAGTAACCCTGTCAAAGTGCTATGTGCACATTTTTATGATAGTTCTAGCTGTTTATAAAATCTATCCTGGAAAGTTACTTACAATTAACATAGAACAATATCTTGCCTTTATCATTCTTGATATATTAGAGGTTGTTTAGCAATGAACAGTGAGTGTGGAGTTCTATAGTATAATATCCACTCTTATGAATCAAGATCCAGAACTTACTCAAAATAACTTAAAAGTTGCCATCACTGGCATCTGGGACTTGGACTTGGTTGTAAAATTGCATGAGTACATACAAATTGTTAAAAACAAAAGGTTCAGCATTGAAGCCACCTGTGGTTGGAATTATAACAGTCATCAGCCAACCTTTGATATGCAACTTCTGTGCTCCAGTTTATATGACCGACAACTGAAATGCTTGAGAAACCCAGTGGTATAGTGAGACATGATTTACAAGACATTTTAGACAGATTAAGTTTTGTCGTATATGGTAAGGAAAATATGATGCTCTAAATAGGATATGTATGCTCAATAGTTAACTGTGGCCCCTGTTTGACTTCCCTCAATAATTAAGCTATGGTTTGTGACATGTTTCAGTCTAAAGAGAAGACTTCTTACTTTTAACCAACCTCACAAAGTTTGTTTGCTTTGCATGTGACAGGCTGCAGTACGTGCAGCCATCAATGGTCACATCCTGGTCCTAGAGGGGATAGAGAAGGCAGAGAGGAATGTTCTGCCCATCCTGAATAACCTCCTAGAGAACAGGGAGATGCAACTTGAGGATGGACGTTTCCTTGTGGCTGCCAACAGATACGACAAGCTCCTACAGGTACCAGAACATAGCATTGAAAACAAGTTGCCCTACAAATGGGCTTATCTTAACCCTTTGTAGGATTCATTTTTAGATAGCAAAACAAATTTCATATTTTTTCTTAACTTACATCTATACACAACATGGCATATTTCTAGAGGCTCTGCATCCAATAGTGCAGATCCTGATAAGAAAGCTCTCAAAGTCAACACTTTTTGCCTAAACCTTACCTTTTTCTGTTAAGAGTTTGAAGTTTCCCTGTAATTCTGGTTTAGTCTGTCTTTTTTGGACTAAGTATTTGTTTAGTGAAGTATTTTCTTTTTAAGTCTAAGTATTTGTTCATCTATATTGATTCAACATTAGGTACAGCGCCAGCACACCCTTAATCGCTTAGACTGCTAAGCGTAGCTTTGATTACCTCAAGTTTCCAGGGCATATGTGTATACAGGGAAATGTGATACATGAACAAATGTACAGACAAAATTGATGTTTCAATATAGGGATCCTAATTGTGTAATATGTATAATGTTTGAAAGAAATGAATCATTATACCCAACTGTAAATGATACTGCTTCTGAAATCTTTAGATAATTGATATAACCAATTCTCTGTTTCCTAAAAGGAGCACACTAAAGAGGAACTGGATGATTTAAAACTTGTCAGAGTGGATGAACGATTCAGAGTTATTGCCCTTGGTCTGCCAGTACCACGTTACCAGGGCAACCCCTTGGATCCACCACTGAGGTCACGGTTCCAAGCGAGAGATGTATATCCACTGCCTTTCAATGTAAGTACAAGTTGTACAGTTAAGCAAGAGATATATACCAGGTGCCATTCAATGGAAGTAGTTCTGAGCTAGAGATGTACACTGGCTGTTCTCTAACATAAGCATGGCTCTTACTATAAGATCTCTCTTCTCTGTGGCAATAGAATATATGTTATCTAACAAATAGTTATTAGAATGCTTTGATAGAAAACCTATTAATTTACTTTATCCTGGTTAAGGGCAAATAGCTTGAACTAAATCTCCCCATTTTGCGTAGTATTCTATGTCATGATGTGCAGGATAACATTGCCTTTTGTAGCATTATGCTATGTGTTGATGGTGTACTTTCATATAGTCAGCAGCTCTGTTTGGATGTAAATTTCTTCCTTTATGTTTAGAACCCCAAACCTAACATCATAAGCACTCATATTGTTTAATATGTTTTCCATACAGAAATATTTGTTACTGGCTATTGAAAAGAACTCCAGCAGTTTAAGCAGTTTGACTATTTATCAATAGGAACAGCTGGAATTGCTGCAGGCTGAAGGTTCAAACCTACCACCTGAGCTTCTGTCAAAGCTGCTCATGTTTGCCTCCACACTACTCACCAAGGAGTCCACAACACTTGGGCTCCCAGACTTTCCTATGGTGCATCTTAGAGACACAGTTAAAATTATGGTGAGTAGTTTTAACTGATATGCTTAATTTCAGTTAGAAAACAAATACAGTAAAACCTCTCCACAGCAACATCTGGCGGAGGCACGAAAAAGTGTTGCTGCTGAGAGGTGTTGCTGCTCAGTGGTTTCAATGAGACGAGAAAAAATGTGTTTTTTTTAAAGTTTTGTACTGATATTAGATTTTTCTAAGTATTAGTTGTTTTAGGCAATTTGGCTTTGGTAATGAAAATGCAATGTATTGTTATAAGAGAAAAAGGAAGATGATTTTTAAATAATTTATTGATGATGATTTGCAGTAACCCTCTGCTAAAACATAAGGTAAACCTTTTTATAAGACATTTCATGACAAAATGACCGGTATTCCAGTATTGGGTCATGCAAAGACTGATTTACCATTACAAAATCGAATTTATAGTCAGACATCCAAAAACAATGACAGTTTGCATATAGCACTTAACGTAAACATATTTTCAAGGACGCAATCAATACAGTGATATCTTTTAATCTTCCGATCAATTAAAGAAAACAAACCTACCGTTACATCATCAATAGTTGACACTTCTTTCACACGTTCCCGCAATACTCTAGATCTACGACGGCATGTTTGTAGCATGCAGCTGGTTTCCCGTCCAACTGTAACTTGATTCCAATTAACACCTTCTCAACAGGGTACAATCAGTTATCAGCCGACCGCGTGAAAATTCTGGTGTACGCGACAGACTGTTCTAACTGTTCTAAAAATAGCACTGGTGTTGCTAAGCAGAGGTTAAACTAGCCCCAGGGAAGAGATTTACACGGCCGCTTACCGCTTCGCGGAGGAGTTGCTGCTTAGAGGTTAAAATGCGCTGAAAACTACTGGGGGGAAATTTAACTGCCGCTGCTTAGAGGTAGCCGCTGCTTAGAGGTGCCGCTTCGAGAGGTTTTACTGTAATTAAGCTTGTATTAATCCCTGTAGACTGCCCACTTCCTAAGTAGAACCAGTACTCAGGCTGTAACTATCTTGAGATATGTGCAGTATGTAGTCATGCACAAGGACTTATTATATAATAGGATAGAACTGGTTCATTAGATGACAAAATGTCCAATGTTACTTTAAAGTTACTTTTCATTGAGGCGTTTTAGAGAACAGTTTAATTGACCAATGGCATCATTGTGTTAATCCTTCCATTAGGTTTGATATGTATTGTAGTAATGTTTAAGTGATCTTTTTCAGAACACCATGCCAACAAGCAACTTGCAGTCACTAATCCACAGGATGTATCCATACAAGGCCATGTTGGGCAAAGAGGGACAGACAGCAGTGCAGGATGCTTTAAAGGTACCTAAAGATTATCAAAGCCTTATGGCCTAACAACATTTGTCTCTATCCAAAGGAGATGGCATATTCTTTACCTGAACATTGATGCTGACTGAAAGATTTCCATAAAACTCATGTATTTAAAGAGCATTGCAAATACTTGGTAAACAAGTTCCTGTAACTTTGGTATTGATGACAAGAGGGTTTGCATTCTACATAGATGGTAATATTATAAGGCTGATGCTACCTCTGTAGTTAGATACATTAAATGCTCAGATTTGTGCATGTACATAGTTGTGTAAATGTATAAATATTATATCCGTAATTAATCATTGGTGTATGTAATAATGTTTTTATATAAGTTTAAATTCCAATGTGTGTGTTTATCATTCTACTATTAATTTCAACAGAAGTAGCCATTCCTCTTCTATTGATCTCCATGTAAGCACTTGTACTGTTCAGTTTAAATATGTCTGTTTGTACACAATGATAAAACTTGTACCAGCAATGACTGGTCAAATTATAACAAACTTAATTGGAAAGGTTTTTCTGAATCTACTTATGATTTTTTAAACTAATTTATATACACTCCCAATTACTGTAATTAAATCCCTTCCATGGTATATCTTTTATTTAAATGTATTAGGTTTCTACTTATTAAAAAGTACTTTAGTTAGAAATTAAAGTTGGCTTTTTGCTTTTATTTGTGCAGAGATTTGAGCTGACCAAATCCACTGGTGATCAGGGTTACTTGACATCTGTGGATAGACAGGATAATTCATCAGCAAAAGTCAGCTTGTCTGCAGGCGGCAAGAATATCACTTTCCAAGTATGTTCTACTTTAGTTCTTAAGTATTCTTTTAAACCATTTTATGTTTTATGTCGTAAGTATTTTATTTATACTCTTGTATGGCTGAACTCTTCTATTTATAATAATGTATCACAAAAGAATTTTATAAATGCTATTTTATGACTTTTTATTTTTATTATTATTTGACTTTTATTTATACTATTTTGTTACTGTGGTACTTATTTGTAATCTTTTATGACTGAAGTATTTTATTTATACTCCTTTATGACAAGGATAACCATTTTGCAGAAACTGCTATGGCATCCTGGTCAGATGCTTCAAGGATAGGATGTTGACGGTTTTTATGCATTCCATTGCTTGTAAGCCAGGGATTTGTCAGTTTTTCTTGGCTACCTTGGGCAGCTTTTGATGAGACTGTACAGGACTTACAAAAACCAAACAAAATTGCCCATGTCATTGTCATGTAATAACTGGCTTGAATATTGTAAATAGTTATGGCCCTTTATTTTATCTATTTAATGTATTACAGTAACAGTGCTAATGCAAAACCTGAAGATATTCATCATCTTCAATGATAAGTCTTGTTTAAATGTTATGAATGCAGATTCACTATGATTGTGTACACAGTGTATCTAACAAGCTTTAACCTTCATACCTTTAACACAAAAGACATCTTTATAGCCTGTAGCTTTTGTTGATCTGAGATCTTGTAGATATTATAATATAATTATATAACTAAGAAGTAGTATGTGCTGTTTGTATCTTTCTATGACAAGACATTGATAACCAGCTTCTGTATCCCCCATTTCCAGGTAGCCTCGGGTTGTGCCAAGATGGAAGAGGCTGGGCACCAGTTTGTACAGACAGACTACCATGCTGGTTTCCTGGCAGACATGCTCCAGTCCCACCTAGTTAGGGACTTCTGTGTTGTGGGACCTAGGGTATAATACACTTAATAATTATTAACATGTTTAAACAAAATGTTTAATTCATAGTTTTAATTTATTTTTATTTTTTGAAAAAAAATGCATAGATGCTGAAGATGCTTATTACTTAATGGCTCCTTGTCAAGGACTACTTAGGAAAAACAGCTTATTCAAACTCCTAACCTTTTTTTGTGGGTCCTCTATTTAAATAGTTAAAATATTGACAAAACATTTCTTCTTGCTGTATTAAATTTGTTTAAAATGATCTGTATTTGTTATCAGAATATGTCTCTGGTATTGACTTTTTTGTAACTTTTAGGGTTGTGGAAAGTCAGCTCTAACCAAACAGTTTGCCAATCTGCTGGGATACCATGTTGAACCAATCATGTTATATCAGGTAAGTAGCAGGGACCCTGTCACACAACAGAATAAGTTTTAAGTCTTCGTTAAGATTCAAAACACTTCCTACCTACTGTGAAACAATGTAATCAGAACAACAAAGTCTTTGGACCCAATAATTTTTGCAGAATATGAACCTAGCAACTATTCCCCTATTCAATGTTGCAGGATATAACCCTGACTCAACAGTAACAAAAGTATTTTCCTGTCTAATGTTGCAGAATATAACCCTGACTAAACATTAACAAAAGTATTTCCCTGTCTAATGTTGCCTAATATAACCCTGTCTAAATAGTAACAAAAGTGTTTCCCTGTCTAATGTTGCCTAATATAACCCTGTCTAAATAGTAATAAAAGTATTTCCCTGTCTAATGTTGCCGAATATAACCTTGTCTAAATAGTGACTAAAGTATTTCCCTGTCTAATGTTGCCTTATATAACCCTGTCTAAATAGTGACAAAAGTATTTCCCTGTCTACTGTTTGCAGGATATAATCCTGACTTATCAGTAACAAAAGTATTTCACTGTCTTATGTTGCAGGATATGACCTCACGTGATCTTCTCCAACAGAGAACCACTCTGACTAATGGGGACACATCATGGAGGTTGTCACCCTTAGTCACAGCAGCTCTGGAAGGCAGTCTAGCTGTACTGGATGGTGTCCATCGCATCAACGCAGGTTCTTTCTCTGTGCTTCATAGGTGAGTCCCACACTTTCTTCCATTAAAAATATCTTAACAGTGTGTACAAAGAATGGTAAGGTCATTTAATGTAATTATAATGTTCAGTTTGTATCTTAATGTAAAACAATCTTGCAGCTGATTTAGACTATACCAAAATAATTGTCAATTGACAAGATTGTGGGACATGCATAGCAACAAAACAATTGGTCTTACATTAATTTATTTTTTACCAGCAAGTCTACATGTTTAAATAAAATACATGTTCAATAGAAAAGAAGAATTCTAGTCATAAAAAAATGAATGCTGATGATGACAAACAAAAGGGGTTCACATCAACAGTTTCGATATCACCACCAATAATATTTTAATTATTATGATAATTATACTTTCAGGTTGGTTCATGACCGAGAGCTCCAGCTATTTGACGGCTCCAGGCTGATCAGCAAGGAAAAGTATGAGGCCATACAACAAGAGGCAGGGTACACTGATAAGGATATGGCAGACAGGTGGGTTTGAAGAGTCAATGAGCAACCAGGTTTTCTAACTGTCTGTCACATAACCTTACATAGACAATTTAATCCTTGCCTGAGGTGGCACCCATGACTGAGTGGTTGAGTTGCGAACTTATAAATTGTCTGACTGCTCTTCTCTCATTGCTTTAGTTCAGGTAGGGTTGAAAACCTTGATGTTGGTAGGTCTTTACCATGAACTGGGATGCACTGGTGGTTCTACCAAAACATTGGGCAAGGATCCTCCTCAAATACATAGCTGGATGATGCTTAAATTACAGTTATTGTGTGTCTGTGAAGTATTTTTCAAAACAAATGAAATAAGTGGCATACCGATTCTCGTATTTTTACATTCCCTGTGCTGTAGGCACATAGTTGGACTGGTTGTCTTTCTAGATATTATGTCATTTTTCCAGGCACATATTCCCGATTCACCCCAGTTTCCGGATCGTGGCCCTGTCGGAGCCCCCAGTTGTGGGCAGTTCCAGCCAGCAATGGCTCAGTCCAGAGATGCTCACTATGTTTCTCTACCATGATATGCGGCCTCTCACTTTGGCCGAAGAACAAACTGTCATAGCCAAACTGGTAATGGTTTGCCTTTCTGTAATTATTCATTAAGTTTTGAGAATGACACACAAAATGTTAATGTCAACCAATTGTACTTTTTTTTTACCAAACATAAGTATAACACTTGTTTTGCCCATCTTGTATATGTATGAACTTGTTGCTCAACACATTTGCGCGTGAGTTATTTCTTATTTTACACGGGTTGTAGGAAATTATTTTGCAATTAAGTGTGTTTAAACCACAATATGTCTTTTAGAATATTGTGTTCAATGGCCATTAAGTGTTGTTTTTTTTTCAATTAACTTTAGTACTCTTCTGTTAAAAACTTTTGAATTTTTTTTATCACTTGTGCTTCCTTTCACAAGGTGTTTGTAATCATACAATAATTTGTATAAACAATATGTTTTTCATTAACCTAGGAAAGTTTATGCATAGACATTATCAGTAAGTTTATTCTTGTGTGTTTTTCTAGAAATGCCATTTCCATTACTTAGCAATAGCAGCATGCTCACTAGTTACCATACAAAGCTAATGCACATGCATGATTGATATTTTTGTACTCACATTGTACCAGGATTATAATTGTATTTCAGGTACCCAGTTGTCCAGATCTAACCAAACTTTTGTCCTTTGTACACAGACTGAGACAGTCAACAGATCCTACAGTAAGTTAAATCAATTATTTCTTTTTATTATTTGTTAAAGATTTTTGGGGGTGGGGTGTGTGTGGCTGAGCCGTTAGAGTCACCAATTTTAACTCCTCAGCCCCTCATCGCATGGCTTCAAATCCCGATCTGGGTGAGAACTTTCTTATGAGAAGCTTTTCCAGCTAACCTATGGAGCTGCAATGATTTTACCCAGACAGTAGTAGAAAATATGATTATAATTGTGTCTGTGTGATGTAACCATAAAAGACAGAAATACCTAGATTTATTTTTTCTTCACTGTTCAATAAACATTTGTCCACCTAAAGAAGATATATGCCTCATGATACCATCTTGTATATGACACACCTAAGGAACTTTCTTCAGACTTGCCTTAAAGTGTCATGGCAACAGTTTTGTGTAGGTTCAAGACATAGAATCACATAATGTATCACTATGGGGCTAGTCAGAGAATTGTTTATGACTGACATATGTAGATGACACAATGTACATTTGCAGTTTACAGAGGTTGTCAAGCTAAAAATGGCTGAAAATAGTATAAAGCATTGTTAAGCTTTTAATTATCCATGCCAGAGACATCACCATCTTTTGTAGGACAGCATGTTCACATCATTTAGTGGTCAGAGGTAATAGTTTCTTCCTCTATTATGGTACAACAAAGTTTATTTAACAAAAAACAAAATGACAAATTGTTGGTTAATTATGGTATGGTTGTATTCATCTACATGATATTGTTGATGTTTCTTTGATAATTCTTATCTCTTTAATGTGACTTTGTTGTCTGGGTCACTCTGTCTGTATTCAGGTGCAACCTACACATGCAGCACATTAACATAACCCCAGCAAAAAGAGACACATCTACAAAAACTTGGTGTCAATTTTCACAAGAAATGTCAAAGATGAAGTTTGGTTCCTTTCTACCACACAGATAATTTCCCTTGCCTCCTCCCTCTCCACGCGTCAGCTGGTCCGAGTTGCTAGACGTATGGCCTCCTACCCCACAGAGGATCTCCATAGTGTCGTGCAGAAGGCCTGTCTAACAAGGTACACATGTAGTGACCAATAAGATGACAGAAGATGTAGAAGAAATGTGTAATGACAATAAAATAAGTTAACTCCCTCCTAGCAAAATTCTGACATCAATGGATATCTTCAGTTGGGTCAGTTATTTTACAATGATCCTCAATCAGAACAACTTAAAAGACATATTTATAATGTTTAAAAAAAATACAACAAAACAAAACATTCATTAGAATGTAAGCAAAGTACAGATGTTATTATTTTTTTTTAATATTATCATAACAATGATCTAAAACAAGACACTTTGTCATTAAATGGTTTCAAACTGCATGACACTGCATAAATAATATTTATTGACATTCATTATATGTGAGGAAAAATATAACATAGTATCATCTTTACACACAAGTACTTACTACAGCCTGTATTGCAGTAGAAGTTCAAGAAAGACACGCACGCACGCATGCACGCACGCACACACACACACACACAGAGAAAATGATACCGACTTAATAAATAAGATGTTTTCCTTACAGCTTTAGAAAGTTGTGGCATATTTGAGAGTCCTTTATGTAATATATATAAGCAATTAACTGAAACAGTGATAAAGTTAAAATGAAGAACATAAAAATAATACAGCTCTACCCTTGTTATTTAGGTTTCTGCCCCGGCTTGCTAGATCTGCCCTGGATCAGTCCCTAGAAGAGGCATCCATTCTAAAGCTGGCACCAACTGTCCACTCTATAGACAACATAGAGAAGGCTGTCACCTGTAAGTCATAACATGATGTTGCTGTTCCCATTCTATCAAGAACTGAAGTCTAACAGCCAGGTGTCAAATACTGTCTTGAACCTTAGCCCAGGGTTATAATGCTTGCAGCTTGAGTCTGAGACCTTTCTTAATAATCTGATTTGTTAGATTAAGAATAAAATTAAGATTCAGGCTAATCACATGCTTCAGAACGACTTCAAACTCCATCTAAAGTTTTGTTAATCTTTCTTTTTGATTGGTCCGTTCTGAATACATTTTAGCTTGACTGCTATTTTGGTGGTTAGAAGCTTAATTTGTCTTATCAGAGCATCAGCATCTGTGTCTTGGTATTCATGTTGTCATTGGCTTCTCCATCAAGCTCAGAATTAAGTTATACATGAATACACTTCCACGCTTGCAGTATGCTGTCAGTAACAGCTGTTGTCAAATCTGACCAATAAGATGCTTGAGAATGGATTCAATTATCATTTACTGGTTATAATCTCTTGTCCTGAACAGTTTGCAAACTGGCCTGAAAATTGCTAATGTCTCAGGGTTGTCATTAGGAGGCGGCTGGCGGCCGATTTGACCGCCTCAAATGAAAATCGGGCTGCCTCAAATTTGGAAAAAAAAAAAAAAAAGAAAAATGGTCAAGAGCATGCCCCCGAACCCCCCTAGCAGCGCTTCGCACCTTCGGCGCTCGCAATTAGCCTAGCCTCCTCAAAAGATAATTGAGCCTGCTCAAAATATTTCTAGTGACAACCCTGTGTCTTAATTTTGACTCTATATATTTGTAAGTGTCCTCTATAGCTGACTGCAGCTTTACCTCATCAAACAATTGTTGAAATGCAGCACCACTCGCACAATTTTTAAATTAATGGCAATTAACACAGAATATTTACCATACTTCTGAGTTAGGAGAAATTGTTACTCAACAATACTTCTTTCTCAGATGGGGTTTAAACTGTTGTAACATTACGTTGATAATCAGCCATACTTCCCCAGGTGAGGTACACAACAACAAACTGAGGATTGGAAACACAGAGGTAGATGTGTATGATCCTGACAACAAAACCAAAGTCCCAGATGTCCTGTTCTATGAAAATGCACAGGTAAGAGTTAATGAAATGGTACTTCTGGTATGAAGCTCCATTTATACTCAATGATTGCAGGGTCATTACTTGATATTTTTAATTAAAATGTGTTACTAACAGTAAACCATGTGTTGAGTTGTCCATATGACAAACAAAATCCTGCTGAGGACATTTGTTATCAAATATCACTCATAGTCCTAAAAAGTACACGGTCATATTATAGCAGTATTGTGGTCTCTGACTATCTGTCATTCATTCAGCCACTTTCTAAAGTTGTCACATTTGTTAAGAGGTCACTTAGTAGTCACATTTGCAAGGGTGTTGTTATTTAGTCATATTTGTTTAGGGGGCTGTTTGGTGTGTTTTTTTTAATTTTTAATGAAAGAAAACCAATAGCTTTAGAATCAGTTTAAAAGTTAAGACAGAAAGCTGGCTTGCTGTGTTCCTGTTGAGGCCCTTTGATATTGAGTCTCAGACTCAGACAGGCTTATATTATTACAAGACAATTGATGTCTAAAGATTTTGTCTGTATACCAAGTGTAGGTATTGTAGGGGTGACCTATAGTGACTAATTTGTTTTGGTGTCCTCTTAGGAATTTTAAAATAAATAAGAATGTTGAACAATTTGAATCTGGCATGACTACAGTGCTTCAATTTCCTTTACGGCAATCATAGAGGTAAACAAAGGGTATAACTGCACTAACTTTGTATGCTGATTTCTACAGTCTGTAAAGATAGGGACAGGATCTGGGGGGGACTATATAACTACCATGAGGCCACTGTAGATTTTTTACATCTGCTGCATATATCTCTTGTTTTCAGGGTCTAACGGCTACTGTATGCCGGCTGTAGAACATGAAGCACATATTGTCTTGTTTTGTCCAACAACTCTTGTCATCTGACAATTATCTGATTTTCTTTCCTAATGTTTTTATATATTTTACTATGTGCTTGCATGAGTTCCTTGTATTAAATTTTAACTTTTCAAGCTGAATCAAATTTGGCAGAATATGACATAAAACATACATTTATTATCATAGCTACATTTTTAATTTGCAGCACCTCTCTGTGCTGGAGGATATGTTGAAGGACTTTATGCTGGGAGAGCACCTGCTACTGGTGGGGAACCAGGGAGTGGGCAAGAACAAGATCATTGACCGCTTCCTCTTCCTCCTCAACCGGCCCCGCGAGTACATACAGCTTCACAGGTACCAGACTCCATGGTTTATTTGAAGCAGTTCCTAATCTCTCAGTAAAGCATATTTATATAGACAGATTCATGTAGTCAGTGCATGTGTTGAACACATGCTTTTTATTTTTGATACACTCTTTGAACATTTGACTTCTGAAAAATTAAATCTGTCCCAATATTAATAGAGGTATGGACATTTTGCCAACCATTCGTTATATTCTATTCTATCAACTTGGTAAAGCACAGGGAAGGAAAATATGCAAATGACATTTCACTGAGATTGTCAATTAAGAGGATAGATATAGAATTATATGGCAAAGTAGCTTATACATTTGAGAAGAGAACACACACACCACAAGAGAAAACATGCTTATTGCTTGATATTTAGTCTTGAGCATTTAGCCAAGGTATGAACAGAAACTATCATTGAGGGGAGGTATTATTTACAAACTACAGAACAGGCCATACACATGAAGAGTTATTAGAATATCAAATGTATCTATCAATATTGAGAGCATAACAGTCTTTCTTTAGGTCAAAGAATCGCCGTAGTTGCAGATACTAACACGACAGTCCCAGTCAAAAACATCCTTTACTCCAACAGTCATGACAATGATCAGCATCCTCAGATATGCCAATCATAAATTACCTTTCATGATGATTTCATCACTAGAAAATTACTAATGTCATTTATATAGCACAGTCTAGCTTATATCTTACTTGCCTCTGACATATTTAATCACTTTACCAGGTTCTACATCGTCTTGTATAAAGAAACAACTGCTCTTAAACTGTACTTGCCACTGTGTCATCAAAATCTTATCTTGGCAAGACTATTCATGCAAGTCCTTCTTCTTAAAAATGCTTCCTGAAAGTCACAGATTAAGGGCATTTACCATTTGAGTATAAGCTTGTTTATGATAATTTCAATAAGTTTCTTTTCTTTCAATATATAAAACACATAATTATGGTAATTAACAGCTTTTATTAGAAAATTTCAGGAGATCTGGGTAAAACCCACTCTCTGCAGGTGTCCTGAAAAACTAGAAATATTTTAGGCCCCATCCAGTATTCAAAACCACTTAGTGAATGGATAATGGGTCATTGGTTACAACTATCACAACTATTCATCTATAGTGAGTTTGTGTGGCATTATTTTGTATGATGATGATGATGATTATGTTTTGATGATAATTATAATGATGCTGATGATGACAACAATGATGACTATGATAACAATGACAATGTTGCTAATGACTACACAATGATGATGATGATGATATTACTGTTTATTTTCCCCCAGAGACACTACAGTTCAAACACTAACCCTACAGCCAACTGTGAGAGATGGAGTGATCGTATATGAGGACTCTCCTCTAGTAAGTCACCTGCCATAGCTGAACTTCATGTTTTTGCATAAACAGTTTCTATCAGTTTATAATTATAATGTTCTTTGATGTCTTAAAACAGAATTAAGTTTTGCTGATGCCACAAAAGTACTAAATTATAAACAGATTAAGTAGCATTGTATGAATGTTAATGTATGAATGTTAATGTATGAATGTTAATGTATTTTATGTGTTAAATTTAGTTTCCAATGATCAGTGGGGCTATAAAAGTGTCTCAGACTCATTTTTATAGTTATTTAATCATACCACATCATTTGATTGACATAGACCTGAATGTGTCTCAAGCATGGTGCAGGTGAAGCCCTCAAGGTCAAGGTTATAGTTGAGGTCATTGCATCATTAGGAAAATATGTCAATTCCAGTGAAATTTCTGTTTATATATATGGTTGCTTTGGGGTCATTTATAAGCACAGGATTTGTGTATGATTGTATGTGTTACATGTTCTTAAGTTTCATGTTATATATGATGATCATTATGAAATAAAACAATGAAGGTATGCTGTATGGTTGGTTATGTAGCTTTTACACTCATATTATACAGATTAATATACATAGTACATGAATTTGATGGTGTTTGAAATCCTGGTTTATCCAGCTTCACAACAGTATTCCTTGTGTTATTCAGGTGCAGGCCGTGAAGCAAGGCCATGTGTTGGTGATAGACGAGGCAGACAAGGCTCCCACCAATGTCACCTGTGTGCTGAAGACGCTGGTGGAGAGTGGAGAGATGCATCTCGCAGATGGACGTAGGATTGTTGCAGGTATTGGATACATCTTTATTCCCAAGTCTGTCTTAACTAATAAGTGAGCCATACCTTCACTATTATAATCACCATTCAGCTTGTAGCCATTCAGGAGACTTATTTATGATAACATTGAAAATAAACATGGAAGATTGAATGGTGCAGCCAGGAATTTGAGCCATAGGCCCCATGATTGCTGATCTGACAAGCAAACATTACAGTGGAGTGGACACATCACATTTGTCATGTTAGTTATATACATACAACATTGCTCTGTAATGGGAGTTAATCTCTTAACATCACTATTATAATTACTATATGGCTACTATTTTAATTTCAAACAGAAGACAAATTAATAACAACATGAAATTAAAAAGAATCAATGTACAAAAATAACAATTAACCATGGCACCTGGGACCAAAAAATCTGCCCAATGCTACGTTTACAAATGGTTTTTGCTTAGTAGCTTACATAATTATTCGATACTATAGTGTACTTGCTGCCACTTTCTACAAAACTTTTGGTGTTTCAAGGACAAAATACAAAGTTTTCACATGCTTTCTTATTTTATATGCTCGTAAATCACTCTTCAGTTAATCGATTATGAGAGAATGACATCGATTATCAACATCGAAAAGCTTTTACACGCCGCTAATCGGTATCTTCTGATCATTGGCACATCACTAGTAATCACAATGCCACAGCAGCCAAGACAAATGTTTCGTTATATCATTTCATAAATATATTGTAAGTTATTTGACCTGGGACCAACAATATAACATTATGTCATAGTCTGGGAAAAGTTTCAATGATGATTTGATTGGTTAGATTTCACAAAGTATTTAAATTTAAACCAGTTATAATCCTGAGTATTGACTCAGTCACAAATAATTATAAGCTCTTACCAAGAAACTGTAAGAATGGGTCAAGACTGGAAACCAGCCTAGCTTTGAACTTTGGTGGCATATTCTGGTGTCTTCCCATGATTAACCGGAGTAAGCAAACATGTGAAAGTAAACATACTGTGTAAGTTTTTTGCTGTTTTAAATCTTTCTAAAACAGACTTTGTGTGTTTTATTTCCAGCCCATTCAGGTGTGAAATCCACGCCAGATGTGATCGTGTCCCACCCCGACTTCAGGATTGTCGTCCTTGCCAATCGACCAGGCTTCCCCTTCCTGGGCAATGACTTCTTCGGAGCTATGGGTAGGGATGCATAATTGATAGCATGCTCATGAGTCATGTTAATGTCTAGGAATTTCAAAGCGTCAGCTTATAAACTCTCTAGTCATTTATCTTATCTTATCAAGACCTTGGAGGAACATGTGGCTGAGCAGTTAGTCACCAACTTAGGACATCTCAACTCCCTCACAGTTTACATTCAAGTTCTGATCCTTGTGAGAACTTTCATGTGAGAATTCACTAGTCACATGCTTTGCTTCAAACAATAATAGACAACCTAGGCAATTTATTTTTAGTGAAGGTAAACTACTGTTTGCTCACCATAGCAACCCGAGGATCTTAGACATCACAGAAATGTGTATTCAACTGCCCTTTTATCAGTGCGCAAATGACATCACAAAGATTATCCAATGTTATGTTGAACAGAATTATTTATAAACAAAACTTGATTCATTTTAAATATGTAAGAGTCAGTCAGTCCAAACTTTTATCCCAAACTTATCACAAATATTTGGCCTGCTATTAAGTTGAGTGTATTACAGATTGGAAGTTGCAACAAGCTATTGATTTAACATATTCAGCTACCCGCTTTATAAATATTATTAGTGTATCACTTGGAATACTTATATATGACAAAAATCAGAAAATAAAAAAAGCTTTTTGATTTCCCCCTAGGTGACATATTCAGCTGCCATGCCATTGATAACCCTGACAAGGCATCTGAGATGTCCATGTTACGTCAGTATGGCCCTGATGTGCCCGAGGATACCTTGGAGAAGCTGGTCCTGGCCTTTGGGGAGCTACGAGACATGGCTGACCAGGGACTCATTTCATACCCTTACTCCACACGTGAGGTTGTCAACATGGTCAAACATCTACAGGTATACATTGGACCATTTTCTCTTTGATTTATTGACATCTGTAAACATTGACGTGGCTAAAAAATTATTTGTTTAACTGGTTCTGCCTTGATCTTTTTTTCTGGTTTTTTATTAGAACAAACAAATTGCAGTAAAAATAGAGTTAGTTTTCGTTACATGAGGTGAAATCCAGTTTGGTTAAATAAATTGTTTCAGCTTTAGATTTTCTAGATTTTATTGGTTATTTGTAGAACATCTATAAGTTTTTTTGTGTTAAACATATGCTTGCCAAATTATCATTGATAATTGTTTTTTTCTATTTCAGAAATACCCTGATGAAGGCCTGACATCTGTGATAAAGAATGTCTTTGACTTTGACACTTATAATAAGGAGTTACAGGAGGTGCTGGTGACAACCATGCAGAAACATGGGATCCCACTGGGGGCCTCTGCTGACAATGTCCAGCTGGCCAAGGAGTAAGGACCTCTGACATTTTGTAGTGTTATACTGTCATCTGAGGCATGTTGATTGATCATAGGTAAATGCAAACACAATGGCATCCTGCTACAAACAGTGACCAGCTGGCCAAGGAGTAAGGACCTCTGACATTTTGTAGTGTTATACTGTCATCTTAGACCTGTTGACTGGTCATAGGTAAATGCAGAAACATGGCATCCTTTTAGGGGCCTCAGCAGATAGTTTCTAGCTAGGCATGGAGTAAGGGACCATAGAGTTGTTTATCTGTCATCTGCTTCACAGTGCAGCCATCATTGTGTGATTCTGTCAGTTTATGATTGTTATAGCAACTCTGTCTATGAGCCTCTGTAGTGTGTGTCTAGCTAGCCAATGAGGATGGCATGCTGGCAAAATGGTGCCATTGTGATAGCTTAACTCCCATACAAATACATAAAATAGCATCATTTTTTTCTTGTGGATATATTCTATTTAAGTACTTCGTTCATGAATGCCATGTTGTTTTTTTGTTAATGAATTTTTGAAATTGAGTCTGAAACTCACATAAACATCTCTCAATAAAAAAATCTTAAGTTGTGTAGTTTTGTTTGTTGTTTTGTTTAGTTTTCAATTTTTGGTAATTAATTCTATATTTTATTTTATATGGAATTAGACAAAGAGCACCAGTTTGGCGAATACACCATTTTGTCTTTAACACTTTTAAAATCATGTGTAGATATCAACAAAATTTCCCCATTTCTTTTCCCTGCAATGTATTTATATCATTTATTTATACATGTGTATATATTTTCTGCAAACATTTTGATTGTAGGAAGAAAAGTAAATAAATGCAAGAAAATATGTTGTATTTTATTATACTATGAATACTATCTTTGAATAGAGTAAATGGTTTTTGACTTAAATGTTCAGAAGTACATATGACTCAGTCACATTGATAAAAGGTGTCTCTTTAAGGTGGCCATATCAGCTTTAGCCAAAAACAACTAAAAATAACATCCATATTCCTTCACTTATTTTAATTGCACAATGTATGTCAATATATCTGACTATTGATGACAAATATAACAAGAAAATTACCATAATATAATAAAAAAAAGTCTTAAGTCACTCAAAATAATGCTTTAGTAAGGTTTTGTCAATTCAGGATTGTAACTTTCTTCTTATTGATTTAAGAATAAGTTCAAATGAGTATTAATTCAAAATCTTATGTTAGTACATGTTCAATAAAATTTATTTTGGGTCAGAATCAGAAATATGACTTTTAAATAAACATTTAGCTGATAAAGCCAACCTTGAAGTCACGCGTTGAGTACATGTGTTAGAACACGTATTTCAAGTAAAACCAAGAATACTGGGTATCATGGATTGATGAGCCATTTACTCTATTTCCAGATATCCTTTGCCCAAACTAGAACTGAGAGGCACATGGAACATGCTAGCTGATGGAACTGTGAAGAAAAAGTCAATGCCACTTCCAGTAAAATCAAACAAAATTGGAATCAAAGTATGTGCCAGCTATGGAAACTGTCATACCTTTAATATAGCATGATAAAGCAATAATGGTTATGCAAACAGCTAGCTATTAAAGATGCAAAGACTAGCAAGATATTTGGGAATAAGCATTGATACTCATGAAATCAAACAAAATAAAATTAGAATATGGGCCCCTTGATGGAAACATTTTTCATTAAACATCTTTAATAAGTATTCTGTGGCATTTTTACAAGAATCATCAACTCATACTGTCTCAGCTTCTAATTGTGTTGGTTAACCAGGCAATGCAGGAAATAACCATTCACCTATGCAGACTTATTGTTCATTAGTCTCACACATGCCTCTGCAATATGCCCACAGCTATGAATGTCAAGATTTTTTGATGCAACAGAGATGAAAAGGTTTATTTTGTTTTTGTAGTTTCATGTCTATTGTACTCCTGGTGGTTAAATTAAAGATGCTTTGTTTTCTTTTGAAAAACTTAACTTGGATGAAGTAACAATTATTATTTTTGTACCATTTAGGCAAGACAGATTAGTACACTAGTGTAAGCAATAAAATAGTGTTTCTAAACATATAGATGATTTAAAAAAAATAGGTGACTTACTGATATAATTTTATTTAACAATATTCGAAGAATTCACATCATCTCACTTATATTTCACAAGCTTAGTGTGAAACTGATTTGAAATTTCTTTTTTCAAATTCCTAACCAATGTTTAAACTGACGTTATATTGAGTCACGTGGCCTAAGATGCTCCGATACTGTGACAGAGGTAAATGTAGTGAGCCAACAATCTTAAGAGAATGAAGAAAACATTAAGGATGTCTTCCTATTGACCTGTTATGTGCTAATGGTTTGACCCAGATATGTGCCAAAAAGTAAAAACTAGGAGTAATGTCAGTGTGACTTTTAAATTAAAAAAAAATCTCTAGCCTCTATTTTTTTTGGTATTTTAACATGGTTTAAATTGAGAATTAATTAATATGACAAATACTGAAAAGATAACAATTCTTTAAAAAGAAATGACTTTTAAATAGTGAATAAAAATAATGTGATGATAAACATCTAAAATTCTAAAAGTTAATTGCAATACCTATTTAATTTCAAAGTTAAATGGGAATTTTCTCCAGAATGGATATTTTATTTATAGAATTTGTTGATATTACACTGTAATGTGTCTGCACAGGGCCCAGTTTCAGTTCGTGTTGAGTCCATTCCGCTAGATAGGACAGAGGCTCGTGCCTCCAAGTTTACTGAGCAGCAGGCCTTCTGGAACGTCCCTCTCCATGAAACAAACATCATCAGTGATCTGGCTGTCTCAAAAGGTAATGTCAAGTATTAGCCTATGAAGCAAAAATCAATCCGGTTTGGGTAAAAGGTGAAGAACCAGATCACTAGCTCCCAGCAGGATCTGCACTGTTTGCTGCATGGTCAACCAATATTGTCTACCTTTGACTATTTTTGATGGCAAATAAATACGTTGTATTGGTTGTAAATAAGTGTAGCATGATATAGTTTGACACTTGTATTGTTTTCCCTGTGATAAATAGCTAAGAGCCTTCTTATCTGAAGGGTTTTTAGAATACAAAAACAATATGACAAGCTCCAATGAGTTCCACAACATATATGTAAACTTGAAAAAATTCTATACAAAGGTAATGCACATAAAATACAAAATTATCAAAAGCAAATATACAAATAGAGAAATCCCAACAGTCACTGCTTTGGAATGGACGATAAGCATCATCTGGTGTGCTTAAACTGGTAAACAGAACTACAACCCCACACTTCCTGAAATAAGTAGTGAATCTTTAGGGAAAATGCCCACATTATCTGGTTTCTTTTATGTGACTTTTAAAAATTTCTACCAAATAAAACAGTGTGAAACTGAGTTTGCCTAATCATATAGCAGTTACTTTCTATTGCAATTAAATACTAATTCTCCTGAGTGTTTACAAATCGTATATGGATGATTTCAATATATGAATTTTTCATGAAAAGTCACAATCTCTTACAACATTTTCATCCGTCTGCATCCTCAAAATTGATGAAATTCCCTGTAAAACTCCCCCATTTCCATGAGAGCATCTTCTTAAGGCATTTGCATATAAACTATGGATGTCTACAGTAAACGGGGTAACCAGAAAG
Organism: Sinonovacula constricta; assembly: GCA_007844125.1. Lineage (NCBI taxonomy): Eukaryota > Metazoa > Mollusca > Bivalvia > Cardiida > Solecurtidae > Sinonovacula > Sinonovacula constricta. The sequence goes on along the minus strand of CM017566.1, from coordinate 5,067,652 downwards.
CAACTTTCTAGCCAGTGAGCTATGAGAAATGTACACAATTTAAAACATATATCCTCATATGTCTGTCTGTGCTAAATTTGGTGTGCCAATCTAATCACTTCATATTACATCACAGCATCCAGCCACTTTCTTCCTCTCCTTGCTTACCTTTAACACAGTTATGTCATGTGAGCAAGCAGTTGTCAGCTTAAATATTAAATGAATAGTCAAAACTCTGAATGGGCAACACATGCTCCAATAAGATTTATTTAATTAATAATATTTAAACAAAATAAAAATAATTAATGTCCCCTTAATGTCTACCAACCAGCATCTCAACGAAACCCTAGCCATGTGACTGATCTAATCCATGTTGCCACGGTGAACCCTGTGAGTATTTACACCATGAACCCACGCACAATGTCAGCCAACTTCCTGGATCTGTATGATGTGTTTCCACACACCTCAGGCAGTTACAGGCCCCATGTGAAGGTGTCTCCCCTAGGTCCTTACCTAGATGAGATGGTGCTGCTGCATGAAGAAGTGGTAAGTGAAGTAAAAAGCAGCATTATCAAGTGTTGTTATAGTCTGTTATAGTCTGTTATTAAAATTATTCTGATGATCATGAAATAGTTAATGGTACACTTGTTATCATTATCAACTTTTGTTACCTTGCTAACGCTCAAGCAAATATAAGGGTAGTTCCATGACTGGTTGGCCTGGTGTCAGGTTAATGTGACTGGGTATGGTATCATGCCAGGTGTTCACGGCATGCTATACACAGTGAAGGCAGCACTATATCTGCTTCAAGTGGACACCGTCTCCAGATAACTAAAATACTGTTGGTGGGATGATAAACCCAATAAACAAACAATCAAACAACTTTTGTTGTAGTATTCATTGCCTCAGTCTGATAAGATTCTTTTTTGCATACTGAGGGTTAAGTGTTATTATAATTACTGGTATACTAGTCATGATATGTATATCTTATTGTAAGATTATTTAATTTTTTGTAGTGCTGGTGCCTTTGTCCTTTGTAATTATCCTGTCTGAATACTGGCCGTTGTCAGCAGAAAAAAGAAATAAAGTGTGTAATTGGTTATTATCCTGTTTGAATATTGGCAATGGTTCAATGGATGGTGCGTACACTGTCAGTCAGGCAAACATTAACTGGCTAATACAATCAGCACTAGTATTACTAAGAAGTTGAACAGTTTACCTTCAGTACATAAAAACACTGAAACTGTCAAGTTTATCAATAGGGGGAGGAGTTACATAAACATTGCTGAACAACCCATATATAAATCTTTAATACATGACTTGGTAGTAAGTAGAATGGCAATCTGCATAATATCAAGTGTGTTTCTTGAATTGGTAGTCTACCTAAGATTTTTTACAGGATGAGATAGTATGTGAAATGGCAGGTTCTCCATTATCTTTTCCCTAGTTTGCAGGAAATTTATCTCTGGGGTAATATTAACAAATACACATACTTTTAAGTTTATAAACCTTTTTTATCCTGCTTATGACACATATACACATATTGCACTTAAAACCAGTGATGTAGCTTTCTGTAGGCACTGTAGGCTCATCACCTTCTGATTGTTTCCATCATAAAAAAACATTTTCATGTCTGGAAAGCAATTTCATATTCTAAGAGCATTGCCCACAAATCTCTTTGCAGTGCCTTAAAACCAATATTTGATCAGGGAAGCTAATCCTGGAGCATTTGTACAACCATTATCAACATCTAACATATAATAAGCATTCAATAAACCATCACATATACAATAAAAAAAGAAAACAAGTGTCAATACAATGTGTGCAGATGGATACTTCCCCCTCACTGTGATCTTATGACAGACAAGATTCAGGGTTCTGAACAAGAAATGAATTAGACTGTAAGAACACCATCTTAAACATTTCTCCACATTTCAGACAAACACAATCTTGACAGTGAATTTTGAGACTGGCGAGATTTGTCGTCTGATGTGCTCCACCCTTCCACAGACAGCTCCTGAGAGACGCAAGTTCACATCCCCTAGTGCCACTAAGTCAGTAGGTATCCCTCCTCGTTGTGTATTAAACCTTTCACTGTTAATGAATAATTTATTGTTGTTATTTCAGTTCCTATTATATGCAAACAGATAAAAGATATGCCCACATAAGAGAAGCATATTGCAATCACAATGTTCTGTGTTTTAGAAGTAGTTGTTTACCCAACCTACCCAATAAAGTATACTGAGCATAAAAGGGGAAAACAGCTAAGAATTAATGGTGCTTTTAGCAGTTGGAAATGTATTTAAATGCATATCTTATTGTTCATATATCAACATAAACAAGTTATTGTATCTTCATAAAATTGTGTATTGTAGAGTCCATATAGGATGTGCAAGCTGTCCAACTGCGATGCCTATGGTACAGCTATCTTCTATGAAAAATGTGGGTAAGTTCTTGATCAGCAGGGGAACATATTGTATGCTCTGTTATCAATAAATATTACTTTTATAAACATGTAAGTTAGATGGTGAAAGGGTGGTAATTATAATCCAACTGTTCAACCTATAATCACACAACTGTACACACTGTAGGTTTGTGTCCCAATCTGGGTGGATACCTCCTTGTAGAACTTGTGTGTTATGTTAGTTTTCTAAGATATTTGCTGCTTTTACCCACCAAAGATATTTAGACATCCATATTATGAAAACATTTTCTGTAAATCTTGTTGTTGGAAGAATCGTCAGTGACCTTTGAATAAGGAAGTGTGACATCATCCTTTAAGAACTATACAAAAAATATTAAAATTTGTGTAACTTGTTTGCAGAGGTTCATTATCGCAAATTATTTAAAAAACCCAGCAAAGATAAGACATGCAAATCATCACATATTCACCATAATTACCTTAGTTGTATTTATGTGACATGTGTAACAGCAATTAACTACCATAACTATTGTCATTAACACCCAAATTCTTTCTAAACAACATGCAAAAACTAGACTCTATGATGACTTACAAACTTGCATTGGCATTTAAGGAAGATTGTCATCTTTTCGAAAGTGAACATAGTTAAACCTTGGGTTGACCCTAAGGCCAGGACATACCAGAGACATACAACATGGTTAAACCTTGGGTTGAACCCAAGGCCAGGACATACAAGAGACACACAACATGGTTAAACCTTGGGTTCAACTCTAGGCAAGGACATACAAGAGACACTCAACATGGTTAAACCTTGGGTTCAACTCTAGGCAAGGACATACAAGAGACACTCAACATGGTTAAACCTTGGGTTCAACTCTAGGCAAGGACATACAAGAGACACTCAACATGGTTAAACCTTGGGTTCAACCCAAGGCCAAGACATACCAGAAACATACAACAGAGTTAAACCTAGGGTTCAACCCAAGGCCAGGACATACCAGAGACATACAACATGTTTAAACCTTGGGATCAACCCAAGGCCAGGACATACCAGAGACATACAACATGGTTAAACCTAGGGTTCAACCCGAGGCCAGGACATACCAGAGACATATAACATAGTTAAACCTAGGGTTCAATCCAAGGCCAGGACATACCAGAGACATACAACATTGTTAAACCACATGGTAGGGGTATGGCTCCATTACTTCGTCTACAGTATTTACTAGAGTGGTCATGACTGGTCGAACCTGTGTCATATATTCTAACTTGGTGTAAGGTGTTTATTACCTGCCTTAACTGTGAGAGAAGCACCTCATGTAGAGAACACAATATCTGGCTTACTCTGGTAAGGAGGTAAACCCAACCAACAACAATTATCATTTCTAATGTCATTTTCAACCCTTGAAATCCAGGGTGCTCCTAGTAGAGTGACTAGAGTCTTCAACTTGTAACTCATCAGCCCATATTCATGTAGACTCAAAAAACAAAAGAAACATATACATGTTGGTGGTCAATGTTTCAGGGATTTCTTGGAGGTGATGAGTGTGCTAGAAGGAATGTCCCATACAGTGTCCCTTCCTCTACACATCAACACAGTCACAGAGATGGGGCCTAACCAATGGGTACTTACTGAGGACAAGACAAACAAGTAACCATCATTTCACATGAAAAAGTGTATTCATAATTCCAAATTATGTAGTGAATAAGTCATTATAGTCAGTGTTGTGTATAGTCATCATTGTGAATTAACTAGGATAATCATCATCTCAACTTTACCAGTGTCATCAATATTTCTATGAACCAGTATAATTATCATTAAGCATGAACCATGAATATTTTACAGATGATATTGAGGCTAAAAGACTTAATTAGGAAGCATCCTGAAGACAAAAACATCAACATTACTTTTCTGTTACATAATGATACATGCCTAAAGATACCATCTCTTGCAGAAAGTTCCTTATTACCAGAGAAGGACAAGAAAGTTTTATCCTGAAGGCTATTGGAGAAGAAGGTAGGACATTTTTCCTTATTGGACAATGTAAAGAAAGCAACAACAAAGTATCCAACAAATGTACTGCCTGGATATTGAAACATTTTAACAGAATAATCAATAACCATACAGGTACATTATGTTAAATTATCACTTCTTTGAAGCTCCCTGTATAAACTCTGCATTGAGAGTTAGATGTGTACAAAAGTTCCCTGTATAAAATCTGAATTGAGAGTTAGAAGTGTATAAAAGCTCCCAGTTTCAATTCTGCATTGAGAGTTAGATGTGTTTAAAGTTCCCAGTTTCAATTCTGCATTGAGAGTTAGATGTGTATACAAATTCCCTGTGAGAGTTAGATGTGTATATAAGTTCCCTGTTTCAAATCGACATTGAGAGTTAGATGTGTATAAAAGTTCTCCATTTCACATCTGCACTGAGAGTTAGATGTGTATAAAGTTCCCTGTTTCAAATCGACATTGAGAGTTAGATGTGTATACAAATTCCCTGTGAGAGTTAGATGTGTATATAAGTTCCCTGTTTCAAATCGACATTGAGAGTTAGATGTGTATATAAGTTCCCTGTTTCAAATCGACATTGAGAGTTAGATGTGTATAAAAGTTCTCCATTTCACATCTGCACTGAGAGTTAGATGTGTATAAAGTTCCCTGTTTCAAATCTGCATTGAGAGTTAGATGTGTATAAAAGTTCTCCATTTCACATCTGCACTGAGAGTTAGATGTGTATAAAGTTCCCTGTTTCAAATCTGCATTGAGAGTTAGATGTATATTAAAGTTGTCTCAAATCTACATTGAGAGTTATGTGTGTATGAAAGCACTAGAAAATTTAATTGCGTCAAGCTGCAATTTGATTTTATATGTCTATTTTGTGCCAAAAGACAATGTCCTTTTAAATGATAAAATTAATCAAACTCTTGAGATGTCATTTGCATTTTGCCAAGAACTATAATAACTTTTTAACCCCTCAATACCTGGCATTGTGTCTCTGTCATCATGAAAACTTTGTTCTTTCTGCTGACCTGCACCTAGTAATACTCACATACTTGTCACGAGCTTGACTTGCTATTATAACCTTTATAAATATATAAACAAAAAAGCAGACTATGTGCACATATTTAAATCAATTAGAATGTGGAATTAAATATATGTATACTATTATAAGATATAATATGTGCCATTAATAGCATTTTGTTTGCTGATGGTTAAATAAAACCTAAACTTATGCTTCATTCTCTTGTTTTCTGCAGGTCCCTTACTGAGCCTGCTTCACAGTGGGACCAGCCCCCTGTCTGATGCAGCCCTGTCCAGCAGTCTACATCAGCCCACCAGCTCTCCTAACAGACTTGTGGCCTCCCCTGACACATATGCTACGGTTCTTCTGGGCTTCCCTGACATGGTATGGTTGCATGTTAACTTTGGACATTGTTTTCCAGTTCAGTTGTGTGTTTTATTAATGAATTTTATTCATGTAAACTTTGGACATTGTTCTTCAGTTCAGTTGTGTGTTTTATTAACAAATTTTATTCTTCTTTTTAATTTATACGTTACTTAATTACTCTCAGGGAAAACACCCACACTCACAACTGGTCCTGGTCCAGCATCAGCACATGTGCAGAAGGCCACAAGTCATATTCACATCTTTATAAATGGTAGTGGAATGCTGACTTTGCGTTGGCTTACCTCATGAGAGAACTGATATGCTAGGTTAAGAGATAATGAGACATAACATCCTGTCACAGTGAAGACAGTACTTTCTCTACTTAATGTGGATAAAATTTGCTATGACAAAATGATTATTCTTGGGATGTTAAACATATACTCAAATAATTTATTTGGTTTTTACATGTGTGTCTTAACTCAAAGCCAAGCTTTATTTCTGCAAAATCTGTAACATTTTTGTGATAATAACACTGTATTTGAAGAATTAATCTGATGACAACTCAATCTTATGAGGTCTTTCAGATTAGTAATCTATTGACATTTCTATCTAGAATGATTTCTTAACACCAAATGGCATTCTAATTTACCTATCATAATCTCTGGGGGGTTTGTTAGGGACAAATTCACATGCACCATGTGGTATACAGGTAGTGGTTGAGTCATATCAGTTTCCAAAAATGTCTAAGTGGTAAAGACTGTGGGCCCACCTGGACCAGCATGTACAAAGCATGGTTGGCCTTTTTTTTTAACTGTTTGTTCTGTACACAATTATTTTGTGAAATGTTTATTGTTTATGTAGTTGCTTCAGATAAAAATGTGTATCATTTATAAGAGTATGGAATATACAGAACTTATTTAAGATAAATAAAAAAGTAAAAATATATTGTTCATCTTTTTTTTTAAACACTGAAACAGCAGTATGTTTTACCATGTATATGTTTGTTAATATGTTCTTACACCAGTCATCCAGCAAGGTGTATACAAGTGCCAGAGAAACTTCAAAGGAAGATGGCCGTACATCCGGGGATCAGTTGTTTGGTCTGATATCTAAACCATCAGCCCCTAGCCAGGCACCATCTTGCGTCATTATGCCAGAATGTGCCCAGGTGGTCAGGACTCTACCCAATTGGAAGGCTCCCCCAGATGTACTTCCTAAAGGTAAACCTAGGCGACATTTTGTTAATATCCCATTTGCAAACTTACATGTAGTCATGGTGGAGTCATCATCTCCTTACAAGATTATGCAGAATAGCCTCGACATAAATCTGAAGATTCATGAGCAAATAGTGCAGATCCTGATCAGACAGCTCCCAGCATGGTCTGACTGACATAGATTTAACCTGTTTGCAAAAAGCCTTATCAGTTTGTGTTAAGTCGACTAAGAGTTTATGAAAAATTTCTTGAAATTTATCATATGTGATGTCCCGGACAGGGTCAGCAGTTACATGTGGGGTCGTCTTCCAGCTAACTTGTGGTGCACTGGTGGTTCTGCCTAGACATGAGTCTGGGGTCTTCCTATGCCATAATTGAACTTCACATTGCCAAAATGACCATTATTGTGTTGAAATGATGTAACAGAACAACAACAAAAACACCTGGATACAATTTTTACATGTATAAAAATCTACCATTTGTTCCTTCTAAATATTATTATTGTGACCCATTTCGGTTGTGGCAAAAACTACTTTTTAATAGAGGTTCTTTATTAATTTATCTTCTCTTTTTTGAAAAAAGGTATGCAAAATAATCACATACTAAATAATAATGTGAAAAGAAAATCTAAAATGGGTGGTAATGAAGTTCAAAAATCAAAAGTGTTATTAGTTTTTTTTTATCACTTCTGTCTTGTATACTTTTTTAATTTATATTTAAACACTTACATGTTTAATCATCTCTTTTTTGTCAAAATAAAAATAACTTTATAAAAATACATTTGAATCGAATGGTGTTTCTTCATTTTTGTCAGTTTTATGTAAATGAAAATTTGCACAAGAGGTTTGATTCCTATTAGTCAAAAAATTATATAATTACTAGTGTGCATGTGGTCTTTGTTTTGTAATGACCAAGGTATCAGTATATCTTAATTAAGATTGTAGTTTTTCTGGGAAACCTCAGTATTCTTGGCTAAAATGCATATTGAAACATTAGGATGACCATGCAAGATTTTAAACATATGCAATTTAGACATTGTCCACATTCCTCACTCTGCTCACGATTAGCAACATTTACCACTGCCTTCTTAATAAGCATGTTAACATTGAGCTGTTCATGTTTGTGATGTTGTTGTGTCTACATGGCATTTGATGTCTGCGTAAATATATTTCAAATGTTCTGTGTGAAAGGAAAATCAAAAGCATTTGGTAAAATGTGTAACATTCCTTAGACTTAATCATTGAAAGACTAGCATGTAAAATAAAACAAACACTTACAATAACTTTATACATGCATTTAGTAAGATAGAGATTATTGGTCTTTGAAATGTCAAACAATATTTATCAAGATTTGCTGCAGTAAAGTTCCTTTGCTTCTTAACAGATCAGCAGCCCTATGTCAGTGGCCTTCTGGAGGTTTCAGATGTGGCCAACCAGACACTGAGATATGTTCCTGTGCCTGGGTAAGACCATAGTTCAGTAGGACATGTCTTTATTTAAGGTAGACAAATGTTAAAGTTACGTCAGGACTAAACTTTAAACAATTCAAGATGAATATGTAAAACCTTTTATAAATCAATGAATATGCCACAAATGCAGAAAATCCTCTCTAAAACCCTTCAGCTTACACTGCTGACCAACTCATATCATTCTTTTTTCATAAAATCTGTCTTTTGAGAGATTCATCCCTTGTCCTAAGTTCCTCCATTTATTTAATCAGTTAAGTGTCAAATATAGTGGAACTTACAAAAAAGTGTGTCACGTTACCTCAAATCCCTATGCACTGTTTCAAATGTTATGCCTTTCTCTTTTGTTGTATGAATAAGGGATTAATTGTATGCATTTATGTTTTAAACATGAGTATTTTTTAAAATCCTTACACGTTTTCTGGAAAAACTAACCCGATACATGAGCCATAGGTTCTGGAGGTCCTGATGATTAAAAGGTACATAAAGTCATAAAGTTATGGTCTAGTCACTATCAAAGTCATTAAGACTTATATCTGCTCAGTCAAAGTCATGATTTATCACTCTAATCTTCTTACACTTTACTTTAGCTCTTCGTAGAAAGTCATCATTTTTAATGCAAATGAATCTTGTCCAGTACTTGGAGTGGCTGATTTTGTCCACGAGACTGTCCTTTTATACCTAGAATATTATTATTGCCACAGGAAATAGAATATGACTACAGTGCTATGCTGGTCGTCAAACCACAGCATTGAATGTGGTCACTATTATATATACAGATAAAAGTCGAAGGAAAAATGATGTGATAGTATACACATACAAAAAAGTCTGTAGTTAGCAAGTTATGTTACACTACAGAATGGTCAAAAGAAAATTAAGTCCCACTATGTACATTTCTATCCTCTCTTCAGTGCCAGCCGTAAATCGCCATATTCCTCCTGGTTGTTCAACGTGTCTGAGTCGAGTATCCTTCTGGCTGGGATGAGCAACAATGGTCTAGTCACGGTGGATGTTGGTGGGTGTGTCCGACTCTGGGAGACCGGCCTGCACAACCTGCAGCGCTCCCTCCAGGAATGGAAGAATATGATTGGCTATCAGGACTCGCGTCCTCTCCAGGTACAAATGCAACTGAAGGGAGCAAGAGACACTTAGGCTTGCCCTGCCAAATATATGTATCGTATAAGGTAATAAGGCCTATATAAAAAAATCAGTGGGAAAAGTTGGCTGTGTCAAAATACTCTTTGTGCAGATTTGTTTAGATGGCAAAACTGGTAAGACAGGTTTAACAACAATATGTGAACTATGTATACAATGTAGATCAGTAAACTAGTAGCTTCAGATTCTAATATAACAGAAGTTGTCACTAGCAAAACTTAAATATCCTATAAGATTAAGTTTGGTCCAAAATCCAGGAATCTCCATTGAGTCATAACTTCCACCATTAGTCTTTTAAAAGTTATCAGAAATCACTTAAATTGCTAAAATAAATTTCTCATAACAAGGCACATAGTTTGGCTCCAGATCAGGATCTCCACTATTTGCTGCATGTCTTTAGCAATTTGTCTTGTTACCTTTTTTAGGTTGTTTCCTAACAACTATCTGAATTTTGTATTGTTTAGTAATCAATGTAGCAGGCCATTTTCAAAGTACTCCCTTGTTTAATGTCCAGGTAACCTATGACCGTGACAGTGGCAGGACAGCAGATGGCCCTAAACATGGCAAGGTGGATCCTCAAAATACACCACATGTTGGAGGAAATACATGGGCTGGAGGCACTGGTGAGTCAGCTGGTTCTTCAATTTACTCCTGGGTCCCTTCACCAGATATAGCTGAAAATCACCATGCTGTTATTTAGCTGTTATATAGCTGTTATATAGCTGAAAATCTCCACGCTGTTATATAGCTGTTATATAGCTGAAAATCACCATGCTGTTATATAGCTGTTAAAAACAGTTATATAGCTGTTATAAAGCTGTTATATAGCTGTTATGTAGCTTAAAATCCCCATGCTGCTGTATAGCTGAAAATCACTGTGCACTTGCTGCAATGTAAAAGTATCAGAACCAAAAAATGAAACTTTTAGTTAATATTTTTATGTTTGTTTTTTTATTACATCTCTCCGACTTAATTATGGTAATATTGGCAATGTCCAGCTAATTATTGGTGAAGGAAGATCCCAGACTTATGTCTAGGTAAAACAACTGGCACACCGCAGGTTAGCTGGAAAACCTCCCCACATGAAAGTTCACACCCCATTCGGGACTCGAACCCACATGATGAGGGGCTGAGGAGTTACACGTCAGTGAATCTAACTGCTCGGCCAGGGGTGCCCCCTGTATTTTTATGTGTTTTTCATATATTATGTTTTTATATTTTGGAAGTGAGACTCTGGTATAAAGAATCATAACAAGGTTCACTTAAAGCATGTTGTCATCTGCTTCACCTTGAAGCATGCTTTAAAAACATTAATTCGGTACCAGTTTATATGTCCTGATGCTGGGTCTTACAGACTGTCAGGGAACAATCCATGTGAGTTGAGTGTAACATAAGGAAGCAATACCAGTCTCATGTTTGTGGATTATTGGATCAGAAAATTGTGTACATGTTATTATTAATTTGATTTGCAGCTACAGTAACACGGCACAAATATTTATGGATTTGATAATCAATCAAAGATCTGCAAGGATGACGGCATTGAGATTAAAAAATATCTACATGTAATTCTTGGTCTGTTTTGTTGAGATTATGTTACAATCTAGGCTAACTAGGTTAAATAATTCAGTGATTTTCTGATTTTTTTGTGTCTTCAGGTGGCAGTAACACAGCAGGTCTGGGAGGGTTTGGGGGCCCTTACAGGCTAGATGCTGGACATAATGTGGCCCAAGTAGCACAGTGGGAGAAGGACAATGTGCCAGAAAATGTGAGAGACATCTTAACTTCTTCATTTGGTGCTTTCGTCATTACCTCACATACATTGTAGCTAGAGTACATGTTCCTCACCATTGTACTTTGGTTGTATGATCTTGAGATGTAAACACTGTGTTATGTACAGGATGTTTATAGATGTTAGATAGGTTACCGTCTAAACACTGTGTTATGTACAGGATGTTTATAGATGTTCAATAGATTACAGCCTAAACACTGTGTTATGTACAGGATGTTTATAGATGTTAGATAGGTTACCGTCTAAACACTGTGTTATGTACAGGATGTTTATAGATGTTAGATAGGTTACAGTCTAAACACTGTGTTATGTACAGGATGTTTATAGACGTTAGATAGGTTACCGTCTAAACACTGTGTTATGTACAGGATGTTTATAGATGTTTAATAGATTACAGCCTAAACACTGTGTTATGTACAGGATGTTTATAGATGTAAGATAGGTTACCGTCTAAACACTGTGTTATGTACAGGATGTTTATAGATGTTAGATAGGTTACAGTCTAAACACTGTGTTATGTACAGGATGTTTATAGATGTAAGATAGGTTACCGTCTAAACACTGTGTTATGTACAGGATGTTTATAGATGTAGGATAGTCTAAACACTGTGGTATGTACAGGATGTTTAGAGATGTAGGATAGTCTAAACACTGTGGTATGTACAGGATGATTGTAGATGTTTGATAGGTTACAGTCTAAACACTGTGTTATGTACAGGATGTTTATAGATGTTAGATAGGTTACAGTCTAAACACTGTGTTATGTACAGGGTGTTTATAGATGTTAGATAGGTTACAGTCTAAACACTGTGTTATGTACAGGATGTTTATAGATGTAGGATAGTCTAAACACTGTGGTATGTACAGGATGATTGTAGATGTTTGATAGGTTACAGTCGCTAACAACATAACATTACTAAATGCAGGACTTCATAGTGTTAAGACTATTTAATAGAATAACCCTTGTGAAGGAAATAGATTTTTGCCCTAAATCATTCTTTGTTTTAAATCTCATATGTAATGATTTTCAATTGTCTTATTATAGATAAGATAAGATCAAATTTATTTTGAGTCAACAAGATAGCAACAAATACCAGTAACACAAGCACTTCATGAGCTTTTACAACAGACTATTCAGGTATTATTTATTTCATTATTCTACTTAAGTGGGTTAAAATATTAATTCTATGTTAAGCCACAACTGCGTTAAATGTTTCAAAAACTGAACAATCTCTTCCACGAAGCCATTCTTTCAGTTTATTAATGTAAAGACTGAAGGTCGAGCAATATTTATGATCAGATCAAATTAGACTGATCACAAGTATTTGACCAATTATCATAAAGGTGAACATTCTATGTAAATTATCTGTTTACAGGTACGTCAAGCAGCCAGAGAAATGGGTCAAAAAGCCTTCAAGGAAAGGTGATAAACAGGATGTTTTGACTTTAAGTCATCTCTTCCTACTTGTTAACAGAGTGTCACTGTGTGTGCAGAATAGAAAGGTCTTGGTCATCAGCTTAATGTTTTGGGTCGCAATGCTTTGGTTTCAGTAGAAGTATAAGGTACTTATTGGATGTGATGACTTTAAAAATATTTTTATATGATAGTGTTTCATCAATGCAAGTTTTCAGTGTATTAACTAATATCAATCAGAAATACCTGTTGTTGTTTGTTTGTTTGTTGTTGTTTTTTTGGGGGGGATACTATCTCCTATAACAAACATTATGCACATTTAACAGTAACAAGCTTTGTTTATATGGTCCAAGGTAGATTGTTATATACATACTTATGAAACACATAGAGCTTTGAAAGCTATAATTATTGCCTAGATTGGTTAAGACTATAACACTGTTTATACCAGACTGCGTGAGATCAACATGAGTGAATATGATGCCGACACATACGAAGGATTCTCAGGGAGTGTGAAGCGGCAGGTGCAGTCATTGAGGGTCATACTGGACAGCTTACAGGTGAACTAGTGTAATGAATATCTGAGACGTTCAATCTATCTCTTAGTCAGATAAAACAATAAATAATAATGCTAAGGTTCATTGTGGATGTCGTGATCGGCCATGCTGGAAGCTGTTGGACCAGGATCTGCACTATTTGTTGTTGAGTCTCTGGCATGATGTATGATTACCAGTTATAATTGATGTTGACTATAATATTTAGGGTTATTAAAAATAAGTAAGTGTATTACTATTGTGTGGTTTGTGTGTACACATGTTTTGGCAACTAGTACAGAAAATTGTTGTAATATTTGCAAACTATACATGTGGCTAAACATTAACTCAACAAACACTCTCATTATAGATAGCATGTCCATGCTAGCATATCTTCATTTTATTAATCCAAAACCAGACCTCGTTGTGTAATTATTATAGTATCGGCTTCAGATCTAGGTAGCCTCTAGTTATGATTCTGGGTTGCAACACGCCCAAGGTCTTTAAAAATTGTAATGTTTTATCACCTTTACTAAGAGTCAGGTGGCTGGCCCAATGTCAAGATAATGTTACTGGGTGTGGTATTATGCCTGGTGTTTCCTGAATGCTATACACAATGAAGGCAGCACTTTATTTGCTTTAAGTGGACACATTTTCCAAATAACTGAAATCCTGTTGATGGAACAATAAACCCAACAAACAAACAATACAATATTAAACGAAGCTGGATCATGCTTGACTTTAAAATATTAAGTTAGTCATCAGCTTTACTGTGATAACAGAAAATAAACCATCTATAATCAATCATGGAATCAACAGATCGTAATGTGTTGATTATGTTTGAGTTGTTTCTTTTAACAGGCTAAAAGCAAGGAACGGCAGTGGCTAAAGAATCAGACATATGGAGATCTAGATGATGCCAAACTTATTGATGGACTCACAGGGGAAAAGAATGTATACAAGCGTCGAGGAGAAAAGGAACCAGAGGTATGATCGAGGAGTCTTTTTGGACAAATTTTATAAAAAAGAGATATGCACTGGGAGTAATCTGATCTGGACATCCAGTATTCACCGGCTAGCCTTTATAATTATATTGTATTACTCCCTAATTTGTAATATCACTAACAATTGTAGTATATAAGGGTGATGACTATTGGTGTAATTCAACTGCCTCTTCAAAATACTTAAAAATTACACTTATTGGGTTCTTTAAGATGGGTCTACTAATAAGTTAGTACATGTTTGTTTGTTATCCAATAACGGATGGAAAAATAAAGTAACATTTGGATTCATGTCTTTGTATCCTAGATGGGCTCCAAGCAAGAGCTGCCCAAGAAGTTGCGTTTATTGGTGGATGTATCTGGCAGTATGTATCGATTTAATGGTCATGATGGTCGGTTGGAGAGAGAGATGGAGACTGCCATCATGGTCATGGAAGCATTTGAGGGATATGAGGAGAAAATACAGGTACATGTACCATTGTTGTAAGTTTTATTCTGGGAATGTAAACAGATGGCCCTGGTAGTTCAATAGTTACAGTAACAACTACAATAATGGATGGCCACAGTTTCAAAATCGAGCTGCAATATACCAAAGTCATATGTTATGGTAGTGGTACAACACCATTTATTTCCATCAATTGTAGGGGTAGAATAATGATTTGGCAGTCCAGTGTCAGAGTTATGTGACTGGGTGTAACATAATATCAGGAAGCCAGCATTTATCTGTTTCAATTAGATAACTGAAATAGTGCTGGTAGGGTGTTAGTAGGATGTTAAGGTAAAAAACAATTT
This sequence comes from Sinonovacula constricta, assembly GCA_007844125.1. Classification (NCBI taxonomy): domain Eukaryota; kingdom Metazoa; phylum Mollusca; class Bivalvia; order Cardiida; family Solecurtidae; genus Sinonovacula; species Sinonovacula constricta. The sequence goes on along the minus strand of CM017566.1, from coordinate 5,052,500 downwards.
ACATGTTTGTTTTTCTGCTGTTTGTTCCAGTATGACATAGTGGGACACTCAGGAGAGGATCATAAGGTGCAGCTGACAAGCTTCGAGAAGCCCCCAAAGAATAACAAAGAGAGGCTGCAAGCTGTTAAGGTCAGCCAACACATAAAATCATGCTATGTTTTTTAATAAACAATACTAAATGTGTAGTCCTTGGTAACAAGAGGGGTTAATAAAGACTTGGCATAAAAATAAAAGGATCCTAATAAATTTGTGCATAGCAGGGTAAAAGATACTACAAGTAGTTTGATTTGTTTTTGTATCAATACAGGGTAGTCATCTATTATTTGTCTTGTGTTTTTGTACAGCTCATATATGTTCTTGCCCTGTGCTTGTCGGGTAAGCTTCCATCTATGTCTGTTTATGTTGACAAAATCTGCAAATGGATGTGTAACAGATAAATAAGAATATTAAACAAACAATTACAAATGTATGCTTACTGGTGGGAAAAAATGAACATCAGATACACATACACATATCTTGAGAAACAACACTTATTTTGGCAGCAAACAATTCACATCCTCTCTAACAAACACCTATCACAAATCCAGTTTTATTAATCTCTATTGCAGATAATGCATGCCCACTCTCAGTTCTGTTTGAGTGGGGACACCACACTAGAAGCCACAAAACATGCTATGGACAGTCTAGCCCGAGAGGAAGCTGATGAAAGACTGCTCATTGTTCTAAGTGATGCCAACTTTGACCGCTATGGAATCTCTCCAGCTAGGTTTGGCCAGATACTTCAGGGAGGCGACAAAGTAAATGCCTATGCCATCTTTATTGGCTCCCTAGGAGATCAGGCCCAGAGGTATGCTTGCTATTTTTGTTGCTGTTTTTCAATGTTTATATGATTTTATAAATACCCCAGCACAATTATAGTCTGTATTATTGATGGGGCTTGTAAAATAGCTATTTCTGCTGCAGGTTCCGATGTATTTCTTAAAGTTATAAACAACAACAAAAAAAAGAGAAACAAAACACCTATAAAGAAAGGTCTATATATTTGATACAATATATCATTACTTCAATGTTTCAACATTTTTAACTCTTTGAAATAAACATTTCTACTATTTTAAGATAAAATATGATTTTTTTTTTTTAAATCTTAATTTCCTAAGCTTAAATTATTAAAAAAAACTATTGATATGAACAGTACACAAGTGCCCGTCCACCAAGTCAACATAAGTCACTGTTTAAGTGATGCAATTTTATCAGTACAAAACAGTTCGGAACAAAAAGTATATAACAGAGAGTACCGGCCAATAGCAATAGCCCCTTGTTGGACCCAAACTTTAATTAAACTCCTATTAGGTGGCTATAAAAACCTGTCGAAATCATGATATAGGTTATGTTGAAAAGTTTTACGTAGACATTGTGCCAGTTACTGTGTACACCAGTAATATAAAACCATATAAAACTGGACAGCCATACATTAGGGTCTAAGTTCAAAATATACAAACAACCAATCATTTCTTTATTCTGTTACCTGTTCTTCTTTTTTTCTTAAAATTTTGCTTGCTACATGTAACCTAATTTTTTACAGCATTTAAGTTTATTGACAAAATATTAGTTTATGGACAAAAAACAAAATGTACAGGACTATTTAAACTCATGTTAAAGAGAGTCAGAATGGCTGGAAGGGACTGTTTATCCAAATGTGATTGTATGTTAAACACATGGTCAGTTTTAATTATGTGCTACCATTTTACATTACAGCTTTTCTGTTGTCTTTGATTCCATGTTGTTCATTCTTAACACACTGGCAAGTGGTTCATCCAGAAGTTTGTGATGTACATCTGGGGCCAATTGTATAAACAGTGGTTAAAATTCAACCAATGGTTAAAGTTTGGTTACCTAATACATTTTGGTCAACATTCTGCTTAGCTATTGTATAAATGTTTTTGTTATTTTAACCGGTATCAAATCTTAACCATTTTCATAAAAATGGCCACTCATTTAGCAGAACCAATTAGAATGTTGCATTGTGGGATACTTTGGTTACTTTAACTTTTGGTTAAAATTAAACAGTTTGGTTAAGTAACAAAACAGTTGCCTGCCTTTATACAAATATATAACCATTTTGGTTAACTAACCAAGGACATTAAAGTTGACCAGTTGTTAGAAAATAACCAAATGTTAAACTTAACCATTGTTTATACAACTGGGTGCTGGTGTACAAGAGTCTGTGTACGGGTCATATTGTACCTTAACTGGGCACTGTCTGATCATAAATAATAAATAGATTTCTTAACTTATACATGAAATAATTTGGATATTACTTTTAATTTAGCATTGTAGTATGAAAAGAGTTTAAGAAATTAATATAAACCTTCTAAAAATGTCTGAAAACTAATAGTCCTTTTTTGTAGGTTGCTGAAGCAGTTACCAATGGGTCATGCATTCATCTGTATGGATACCAAGGATCTGCCACAGATCTTACAACAAATCTTCACATCAACCATGCTCACCTCCAAGTAATTGTGATTGCAGGTTCTTCCTTTCCCCACAAAGTTGACACTACTGACTCCACTTTTGGTGTGATAACTCAATGTGGCCTGCACCATAACAATCTGTCTGTGATCATTACTGCTACCCCATGATCCTCTAAGAGATTAAACAAGATAAGGAACTTGTAAATGGATGGGAACTCTTCATTCTTCTTCACAGCAAACTGATCTATATTAAAAATTGCTGGAAAATCTTTCAAACATTGTGAAAACACAATATTTTAATGTATCTAGCAAATTTAAGCATATTCTATTTAATATGTGGTCATTATTTCCATCTATTTATAGACTAGTCGGGCAGGTGTTTACTGATTGCTTGTGTTACTATTATCAGACTGAAAAATTAATCATTTTTAGCTTGACTTTCTCTGCTGTGATATTTTTCACTGACTAGTGTTTCACAAGGGGACAGATCTCTGCAGTGATAATGTTTCATTGACCAGTGTTTCACGAAGGGACAGATCTCTGCTGTGATAATGTTTCATTGACCAGTATTTCACAAGGGGACAGATCTCTGCTGTGATATGTTTCCTGACCAGTGTTTCACGAAGGGACAGGTCTCTGCAGTGATATGTTTCACTGACCAGTGTTTCATGAAGGGACAGATCTCTGCAGTGATAATGTTTCACTGACCAGTGTTTCATGCGAGGACAGATCTCTGCAGTGATATGTTTCACTGACCAGTGTTTCATGCGAGGACAGATCTCTGCAGTGATAATGTTTCACTGACCAGTGTTTCATGCGAGGACAGATCTCTGCAGTGATAATGTTTCACTGACCAGTGTTTTATGCGAGGACAGATCTCTGCAGTAATAATGTTTCACTGACCAGTGTTTCATGCGAGGACAGATCTCTGCAGTGATAATGTTTCACTGACCAGTGTTTTATGCGAGGACAGATCTCTGCAGTAATAATGTTTCACTGACCAGTGTTTCATGCGAGGACAGATCTCTGCAGTAATAATGTTTCACTGACCAGTGTTTCACGAAGGGACAGATCTCTGCAGTGATATGTTTCACTGACCAGTGTTTCATGAAGGGACAGATCTCTGCAGTGATAATGTTTCACTGACCAGTGTTTCATGCGAGGACAGATCTCTGCAGTGATAATGTTTCACTGACCAGTGTTTCATGCGAGGACAGATCTCTGCAGTGATATGTTTCACTGACCAGTGTTTCATGCGAGGACAGATCTCTGCAGTGATATGTTTCACTGACCAGGTAATGTTTCACTGACCAGTGTTCACGAAGGGACAGATCTCTGCAGTGATAATGTTTCACTGACCAGTGTTTCACAAGGGGACAGATCTCTGCAGTGATAATGTTTCACTGACCAGTATTTCACGTGGGGACAGATCTCTGCAGTGATAATGTTTCACTGACCAGTGTTTCACAAGGGGACAGATCTCTGCAGTGATAAATTTTTCACTGACCAGTATTTCACGTGGGGACAGATCTCTGCAGTGATATGTTTCACTGACCAGTGTTTCACGAAGGGACAGATCTCTGCGGTGATATGTTTCACTGACCAGTGTTTCACGAAGGGACAGATCTCTGCAGTGATAATGTTTCACTGACCAGTGTTTCACGAAGGGACGGATCTCTGCAGTGATAATGTTTCACTGACCAGTGTTTCACGAAGGGACAGATCTCTGCAGTGATAATGTTTGACTGACCAGTGTTTCACGATTGGATATTTTTCTGCAGTGATATGTTTCACTGACCAGTGTTTCACAAGGGGACAGATCTCTGCAGTGATAATGTTTCACTGACCAGTGTTTCACGAGGGGACAGATCTCTGCAGTGATAATGTTTCACTGACCAGTGTTTCACGAAGGGACAGATCTCTGCAGTGATAATGTTTGACTGACCAGTGTTTCACGATTGGATATTTTTCTGCAGTGATAATGTTTTACTGACCAGTGTTTCACGAAGGGGACAGTTCTATGTGGAGGAGTTTTACGGCTCTGCTGCTATAAACAGTTTATACAAAAGATGAAATTTGTGAAGTGACATGTATGACAAAAATATAAGAGGTTTGTGAATGACCTATTAGGCAGGTTTACAATAATTAATAAGTCTTTTCTGTATTAAACTGTTAAACATTCACAATGAGCAATGGTATGTTTTTCATTTTGCTTATTTTATGATACTGTATCAATACACCCAAAACACATGTTTAATTTACACTTCACACATAAATTTTTTTCCTCAAATATACTTTCTTACACAAAAAAAATTTCTTTATTGCAATTTAATAAAAATATAAGCCGGAGTTTACTTTAAAATTGCAATAAAACATTACACTTGAAAAATGTAAGTTTATGCTATGCATGCAAGCAAATTCCAAATACCAGTATACCTGGTTCCAAGCTACAGCTTGGACATATTTCTCATTAAGCGATATTCTTTATGCATACTATCAAATGCATAATGACAGTTCTTTTAATTTGCCTCTTTATTTAAAACCATGTGATTAAATGTGTTGTCTTTTACATTTTGTTAAATGTACCTAAAATCATCATGCTGTACATGTTACTTTAAATGGTACACATTAAGTATGCATATACTGTACAATGTAATCTTTAATGCAGAGAAACACTTCAATGAATGAAAGTATGTATGTTTGGGTATGTCACTTAGAGACTCAAGATTATTTTTGCATAGTTACATACAGTTGTGATTATAGTTGGTATCTGAATAGAGAAAACAAAGGTTGGGTATGTGATAAGTTGTACAAAATGAAACCAGAAGCTATTTGACAAAAGTTTGTTTGTTAAGGAAAACCTTAAACATGAAGCAATGTGCGAAAGACATTGTCTTAAAAGACAGATGGGAAAAGAAAGACTGAAGACAAAAAGAAAAGAATCAATAGACTTTTTACATTTTCAAACCTTCACGCGTTTGTTATAATTGATTTTATCATGATTAATATTTAAGAATATTTATTTATAAGAATTTTTATGCAAATAATTGAATGGTAATAAAAAAACATAAACTGCCACATCTTTTTGTTTTGATTGTCATTTTACCTGATTGTATCTTGTGTTTATTTCATCATCCAGATGTATCCTATGATTATTATATCAATCTGTTTTTCATTTCATCATCCAGTCTTTTTGACATCACCCTTTATCATCATCATTATCATCATCATCGTCGTCAGTAATTGCCTCACTCCACCGGGAGTATACTCGCAACTGACATCATCCTATTTTTATGACATCATCCTAAATTTATGACATTATTTAAATTCACTTTTGATACATTTGTCTTTATTTTGGATTGGTTAATAAACACAACAACCCAGTATTGTATTGTACAATGATAATTTAAAAAAACATTTACAGAGATTTTCTTTAAGAAACATTTGAAACAATGTTAAATAAATTTATTGAACACCAGAAATAACAAAAGCAAGATCCTTCATGCTTCCATAAATGAATGGATCATACAAAAGGGAAAGGAATAGAGAAATAACAGTTTTGATTATCTTTAATTACAGCCGTTTACAGTGTAAAAAAGATTATTTTTTTCTGTAAGATATTTGTAACTAAAATATATAAAAATCATCACCATCTTCAATTGTTAGATATGTTCATTCCAGATGTAAATACAGAGATATAATGCAAAGATATGTTAGGCAATATGTGCAATAAATATGTCTGCCTGAAACAAGGCATGAAATAATCGTGTCACAACAACATATCATTTACTGGTTGTTGATGGTAGATCTCATGAGAAAATACATAAAAAATGTACATGGAGATACATTCAGCCACAAACTGCAGCATAAAAATATAAGATACAAGTAAATTTCTTTTCATTCATTGAATACACATAACACTTGATTGTATTCTAAAAAGAGGATTTAGGAACAGTAATCCATCATCATCATCATCATATTTTTACTTTGTATATAATTTTTTTTATGCCATTGTTATGACTACATAATAATGATTAAGCTTGTTCATTTTACTACAATGATATTTTTGGCATAAGGTGGATCATCATCAATCTAGTATAAGTTAGGTGTGGAAGCCCAGTTAAACCGAAACTCAGTTTTAGTCCAATCTAGGCCTTGACACCTCTGACATCAGAACAATGTATCCTTTTTATAAGCTATCATGTGACATATTTTTCTCTTTTATTTACAAATAAAACAAAATATGACATAAAAACATATGTGGAATGTCATGAAAGGTAATTTAGGTTAAACCTGAGTTTCCAAAAGGTTGGTACAATAAGTTTAACTTGTTCATTACATCGATTCCTTCAGTCTTTTGCATGCTGCTTTAGAGTTCGTTGTGCGACTGAGAATACTTGAAAGACTCGGATACAAACTCAGGCATTTCATTCTTCACTGATTTCACAAGAACCCTTGAGCTTCCAGATGAAGAGAACACTGAAATCAAAATATTCAAAGAAGTTACTATCATCACCATGGCCAGGGATACAAAATTGAGCAGCTTCCGTCTTCCCTGAGTCTGGCGGTCTTTCTCTTTCACCTGAGTTTTGAAGTAATCCGCCATAATAAGAAGAACCCCTGAGATGACCTGTAGGGTGATGGAGGCTGTGATCAGGACAATGAGCAGCCAGTAGAAGTCATGCTCAGAATCCGAGAGCACTGTACGCAGATGGGTAGCATTGCTGGTGAGTAGAGAAACATCCATCATTCCATGAGCAAAGGTTTTTGTAGTGATCGACTTTTTCTCCTTCTCAGGCTTTGATGGAGGTTGCTTTGGGTTCTGATAATTTGGGGTCTGTAACAAAAGATTTATGTATTTTTTCACAGAAGTACATCAACTTATTGCACAATCAGAGATTTTATTTTTACTGAAATTCTGTTGTGCTTATATCCACAAAACTGAAGGCAGTGAGCTTTTTATTTAGTGACCATTCAAATCACACAAACAAAACAAAACTAGCATTCACTGACCTTCTAATCGCTACAATGTTTACAGAATTATCAACATTTAAAAAAAGGGATATGCATTTTGATATTTACAACTTCATGTGAAAGTCTGCACTGGAGTTACAAAAAGACAAACAGGCACACACACATGTAAATTACTGTGTGTAAGTTTGGGTGCCAACAAATGAAGAGAATATTAAATATTCACAGTTAAAAGAGGACATTGGGAATGTTAATTAGTTTATGTATATAAGTTGAACTAGGGCTAGTAAAATTCCATATCTTACAGAAGTGTTGAGACCATATGGACCATAAAGTGTGCACCCACTTATGCCAAAAATACTTCAATATGTTCAAATAACATAGTCATTCTATAGTGTTCAAATTTAATATGCTTCCATTTTGCTATTTTTAGATCAATCACGTGATCACACGTAACTACGGCTTCCTTTTTTCAGATTATTCAGTAAGCCTGGAAAGTTAAAATTTTATCCTGATGAAGACCCTAGTTGGGTCGAAACGTTGATAAATAAAATAGTTTACTATAACCTATGTTGGTCGTTAGTTCCACTTACCCACTTCTTTATATGTAGAAGTATAACAAGTAAAAATTTAAGCTGAACCTACCTGAAAACTCCTAGGAGTTGTATGCTTCTCAGTGTCTCCAAACATCTCAGCTTCCTTTGGAAATAAACTATAGTCTTCAGCCATTGGACCAAGTCTGTATGTCTGGCGAGGAGTTGACCATCTGAAGTTTGGGTCAGTAGATTCATGAGATTGATCTCTGGTTGGTGTGAAGGTTTGTTCTATCAAATTATCAACTCTACTGAGATTTTGTCTGTTGATCTTGCCTGGAAATTGTCTTTGAAACTGCGACAGACTACTATTCAACCTTTCTACTTTATGATAAGGCTCCTGTCCAGACAACTTTCCCTCATTTGAAAAAGTCCCATCTTCTAACTGAGATCTATTACTGAACCTACAGGTTGTTTCAGATGTGGCTGCAGCATGAGCTCTAGCATTGGAACATAAATTTTCTCCAGGGTCGTATATGGGCTCAAAGTTCCTTTCATTGTTTAGATTTTTTGGAGAATCTGACACATCAGAAAAAGACTTTACAAAGTTTCCAGGTGTTCCTGAAAATTCTCGGTCTGGTGAATCGGAATGGCTGTCTTCAGACATACTTAGCAGCCTACCGTGGTCATGGAGGTATATTGACTTTTTTTCCAGAAGTGCCTGCAAACAACTGCAAACAACAAAGAGAATATGAACAAAGATAAATGATCTCATGTACTAAAGGTAATATACTAGAAGTAAAAATAAGGCATTAAATTTATTTAAAATATAACACTAAAAAAATGTGTTTTTATTTAAGAATAAAGCCATTAAAATCACAAGCAAGCAAAGATAATAACCTGATTTAATTAAACAATCAAATTATATGTATCATATGGGGGACTTTATCGGCCTTGGAAATATTAATGAAGGATTTATTCTACCAATACTAAAATGGTTGGAAGGAATTTTTTTCCTATACTCCTGATATTGATTCATATGATTCAAGTATTTTAGACAACATTTTTATGTTACATGCATACAGCTCTATTTCTGCATCAAGTGGCCATTGTGTGTACTTGATCCATAGACTATCAATGGTACATTTCCAGTAAACAAAATCTTACTATTGATTAAACACCTAATACTTTTTATATTTCACTTAACTTGAGACAGTGTTCACTTGAAACAGATAAAGTGCTGCCTACACTTTACACAGCATGTCATGAAGAGCTGGTTTGATACCACACCCAGACACATTATCCTAATACTGAACTACCAATCATGGAACCAAATTTATATTTGCTTGAGTTTTAGCAAGGGAGCTAAAATCCAACCATGTTTTACAACTGTGGCAGGTCATGACATTGGATGTTTGGGCCTGCCCACCCCCTGTGATAGATAATATATGCCAAATCATAAATGAAATGGGGATACAATTTAATTTGACACTGTAAAAACACATTCATAGTTACAACTGAATTTGGAAAACAATGTAATAATAATGAAATATTAAACACATTTTAAAATCACTTTATAAAAAAAAAAGTTTATTGTTTCGGGGTTGATGTTAATTGTTTTTATGCTCATTTCGAGGAAACGCTTAAGCTAGATTTAGAAAGCATAGTGTCATGTCATAATATGGTAAAGTAAAGCCATGTGAAGAATATAACTTTGTCGTTTCTAAACGTACCAGTCGGAAGATTTCAAGTTACAATTTTCATGGTAAATGTGAAGGAAAAAATGAACAAGGGAAATAACCGTGCTTAAATAATTATGAATATCTTCCTTTTGCTTGTCAAAGTGTGTCGTCACAGACATACAATAACGGGACCGCAGACTCGTGACGTCATGCTGTATACTCTATGTAATAGGTTGAATCCGTCGCAGCGCCATCACCGGGAGTCATAGAAAACTTTCGGTGTAAACTAAAACAATAGATTGAAAGCTGTGTTAACATCAACGAAAAAACGCGTAAATCTCGTGGTAATGAAGATAATAGGATGTGAAATTTACTATTTTTCTATAGTCGTTCAGATTTAACTGTTAATCTAGACACGACGCACATCTGCCCCGCCCACCTCGAACCTTCTGTCATTGTATGTTATTTCTTTATTCGTTTGTTTTTATTTTTAATCTGAATATTATGATTTATCGTTATATTTAATCAGCCATATTACGTTTATTTTCATGCTAATTAGATGGCTAAATCGAAAATCATCTCGTCAATGGCAACTGTCAGAAAACTGTGTTCTACTTTCGGTTTCCATTGTGATAAATAGTAACTGTTCAGTTTTAACTTCTGGATTAGATTATCCTTAACAACAAATCATGTCTGAAACTTATAGAAGTTAATTTCTTTGTACATAGATCTATATATGCTTTATTTTATATGGAAAAATATTTTACTTTATTTATCTTTTACTTTGCAGCCTGTAGTAGGCATTAGTGGGTGGGGTCTAATCTATTAATTTTTATCATTTTTGAAATAGAACCATTTATAGAATCAAACCTACCACTTCCGTTACTTTTGTTTTCAATGAGTAATTTGAAACAAATATAGTGCTGCCTTTTCTGTGGTTTCCTGCCATGAACACCTGACATATCAATTTAACAATTATAATTTTATTCCGAGACTAGTGTAGTATAACCTTCAGTTTGTGTGTTGTCAAGAAATAGAACTTCCAAATGCACGTGCCACTGTTTAAGGTCACATCTTAGGGTCAAGCTTTTAACTTTGAGCGCCTTCTTTCTGGGATGGATGTGCTAGACACAAATATAGCAATACTCACCTTGACTTACTCACAAAAACATTCGATTTAAGGTTGTCATTGTAGTAAATATGTGCCTCATTTATGTGATTTTTTACATAATGTGCAATTTTATTTACAGTGCCTGCAAAATGAATTCCTTCCACACTTGAACACATGGTTAGAGGGTGTCAAGCCACCCAAGGCATTTGCAAGGTAATTTAGACAAATCTATACCTTAAATAATTTACCTCATTAAAATTCATTTTCAGACAGCTAATCTGCATTTTTCTGAACCCTGTGCATGTTTTTTTATGATTTTTTTGTTGTTTGTTACATTGCACTGACACAGTTATGGTTAGATTGGTGATGTCCAGGTTATTATTGGTGAAGAAAAACCCTACATGTTACTATATGTCTATGGTGACGTCAAAAATGCATCATACACATGTATGGTTGGGAGTGTATGCGTTAACTGACATGATAGCAAATAATGTAAATAGCGGTCTGTCTGGCATAATGTTTTTGTGTGTGTTTTTCAGAATTTTTTTAGCTGGGTTGGGGTGGCCCAAAGACGAACTTTCATATACACATCACATCCAGAAAAGTGCAAGTGTCTGGTCCTCTGCTGAAAGAAAAGGCACTTAAATTCAGTAGTGATCTTGGACTTGACAATGTCAAGGCATCATCTGCGTGGTTGGACTCATTCCTACGACGTTAAAACATCATTTTGAAGAAACAGTCGATTGAAATGGCGCCGTGAATATGGATACGGTTTTAGACTGGACGAAGAAGTTTCCGTGGTTATGTGAAGGTTATAAACCAAGTGACATTTTCAACGTGGACGAGACTGGTCTCTTCTACAGAGACACTACCAGAAACACTTATTTTTCGGAAGGTGAAACATGTGCTGGTGGAAAGCGGTCAAAAGAAAGAATTACTGTGACACTTAGTGCTTCCATGACGGGCGAAAAGGTCCAGCCAGTTGTGCTAGGAAAGTCTAAGAAGCCGAGGGGCTTCAAGTCAATGACAAATGAGCAGCTACCAGTACGACACTATGCCAACCAGAAGGCCTGGATGACAGCATCACTGATTTGTGACTGGCTAAGGTGGTTTAACCGGAAAATAAATGGCCGGAAGGTGTTGCTGTTCATAGATAATGCACTAGCACACCTTCACATCTCACTGAAGAATGTAAAGATTCAGTTTCTGCAGCCCAACACAACAGCAGTGAGTCAGAAACTGTGAAAGACGTCAATTTTCTGCAAGCCATTACCTGGGTCGCCCATGCTTAGAAGGAAGTTGAAAGTTCAACAAATGAGAAGTGTTTTAGTAGGTGTGGTTTCAGATCAGTGACTGAATGTGACAATGCTTGTGAGAAAATGTGTCATGAAATTGATGACGACGAGCTACCACTTGCCCTGCACAAGATGCCAAGAGAGGTGTTCGACTATGAAGTTCAGGTGTTGGTTGACATCGATGCAGGTTTTATAACATGTGGCAATGTAATGAGTGATTGGGAAAAGTCAGCTCAGATTCTGCACACAGACAATGAAGATATAGATGATGAAGAAGAGCATGTTGAAGATATAAGCAGAAGGAGATTATTTGCCTCACAGATGCCTGTTTGTTTTTAGACAAATGGAAGGAAATGGCCTTCATTAACGGACATAACAAACTGTTCGAACGTGCCTTAGATATGGAAGATCTTATCAGTGACATACAGTTGACCTGAGCTGTAAAGCAAGCAACCATTAGAGACTTCTTTTCTTCAGAGTGAAATGATTCAAGCAAAAGTAGATCATCTAAGAGTTTCACTGCTTATTGATTGTGGCCATTGTTGTTATATACATTTTGTACAAAAATATCATAGTTTCACCACTTTGACATTTTTGCCTTTAAAGTTTATATTCTTACTTGTGTTTTCATTTTATTACAATTCTTAAAAACATAACAAAAATAAAGTAAAAATAGCTAAACCCTTTATATAAACATCCAAAATAAAATAAATCAAACAGTCAATTCAAACATCTTACATTATTTCCAAATCCAAAGAAAAGTTATCACTGCGGTCAGATTTTGTATTAAGAAGCCAACTTATCTTAAGCAGCCATTTTGGGGCCCTCCCTTTGGTGGCTGCTTAATACGAGTTTGACTGTACGTTGTAAACTAGGGGATCCGGGGGTATGCTCCCCCGGAAATTTGGCTGTTTCTAGAAAATACTTTCTGGAGTTTATCTGGACAAAAGGCGGATCTTTTTATTGGATTTATTAGATTGATTCTGAACCTTAAAAAAGTGAAGACGTAGACCTTCATCAACAACAATGTGTTGTTGATAATTGGTTCAAAATCTTCACAAACAAGTAAGTATAAAATGCAGCTTGCTTACATATCTTGCTTCTCTTTTCCCATCTATCTTATTTTGCATATTTGCAAAGGAAATAAAACGAAATACTCCTTTACAGCCGCATTATTAGCATCGGAGTTTATGCTAAATAAATATACATTTATTTTGCCTGAATACAATTTTCTGTTGGATGCTCGAGAAACTGCTGTGCATTCTTTCACATACATAATTAAAATTATCCAGTACAGTCCTCATTGATGTTACTCCCAGTATATCAGAGACTTTAAAACCTTAAATTGAACCATATTTGCCCGAGTTCATGAGTAGCCTTAAACGGAATGTAATAAACAGAGCAATATTTTTAATATTTAAGCGTTACTTCCGGCCCACTGTCCATCCTTTATGTTTACAAGACAAGAGTTTCCTAGTACGTAATAAATATCAAATTGCTCATGCAAAATGATGAATTGTGTAACACGTTTGTTGTTGTTGTTTTTTCTCTGTGTGTGCCTGCGCCCGCACTCGCGCGTGTAATTTATTCGGCACTTGCGACCGGGTACATCATTTTATGCTACATATATGTATTCTCTGTTTGCTGTTTTGTCGTTTGTTGGTCGGTTGTCTTTGCTTTGTTTGAGAATCAAGCGAGGTGAATAAAATCTAATTCGGAATGAATTGAAACAAAGTGAACGGTAATGTTTAAATACGAACATACTTTTTACAGACTTGACATAAAAATCAAATATACTTGTAAAATAATAAAAATGCACAGTAAGACGCAGACATCACACGTCATAGAAGACATTTAGAATCATAATATTATAAAGTGTCCATAGGTCTAAGACAGAACTCTGGAAGATAATGGATTTTTATGAAAACAATTCATGTATGAATTGCGCTAAAATAAACGTCTAGTATGATAAGAATTATAGTACACAAATTTAAAACATCTGAGAATCTTGCAACATACACACTATAAGTAAATAATATTTTGGCGTAGTTGTAGAATCTCCGACTGTTAACTCCTGACGCCTGGCACTGTGGGATTGATGTCCCGCTCGGGGCGAAGTACTTAATGTGGGAAGGTCTACCTGACTTATGGTGCGTTGGTCGTTCTACAAAGACGTTTGTCTGGGGTCTTCATCCCCCAGAGGAGCTGGGCGTCGCTATAATGACTGTAATTGGTCGCTGCGGTATATTTAAAAAACAAAACAAAAAAGAAATTTCAGTTGAAAGTTGCGCAGCAAAATGTTAACGAAATAATTATTTAAAGAGTTCAATAAAGGTTATATAAATATAAAGAGCAAACTATTTTTCGAAAGTTCGAATCATAATACGACATTCGAATGTTCGTTATGTGTATTCTAATCATATTCGAAAATTCGAAACGTATTTATATCATAGGGCCACATAGAAAAATAATTTTTCATTACGTTTAGTGTTTTTTTGCATAAAAAAATGTTTAACGTCTGGCCATAATTGTCATTCTTAGCCTTTGTCATTCACAGCCTTATTAAATGCAGAAGCGGCGGTAGATTGATGATTTTAGCATAGCATTTAATTTCAAAACGACGATATATCAATGAAGTGATTTCATGCTGTTAAACTGCTGGCAATTCGTTATCAGGAGACATGACCTACCCCTATATCCTAACGCGAACGTTATTACATATGGTCAGCGTCTTAAGTCGTTTGGAGACAATACGATCAACTAAAGAAATACCCTTTCAGTTATTTTTCAAAATTATCAATAAGTGATATAAGAATGATAAAATATTCGAATCCTCAACATCTCTATTCGAATAGCGAATTAAAATTCAAATAATCGTTAACACCCGTAATAACCATGATGTATTACCATTCATATATGATTGGCTTTTTTTATTGGCTGTTGCGAAGAACACTTTTATTCATTGCTTTGTTTAATAGTGTAACATAATAGAACATAATTTTAACTTAATACAATGAAAAAAACAACAACACAGGGCGTATCACTAAAAATACAACTTTACATTAAATGTAAACATGTTAACTATGAATCTGCTCTTATAAGAATAATACTGACTGTTGTCAAAATGTCCGATTGAGACGTAAATGTCGATAAATGATGTCTCGCGTGATAGATACTTAAGTAAAAATGCCTATTGTAAAAACAGCTTAAAGGAAAGTCGAAGACACTCCTGTCCAATAATCATGTGTCGATGTGTCGGTATTCTCGGCTAAAGTAAACTTTTTCTCTTGTATAAACATGACCTTATAAAGGCAGTATAAATATGTCGATAGCAATGTTTTTAATTTTCCGGTATCGCGCCACCACTCAAATTAAATACAATCAGTTCCGAGATTTAAGAACGCTTTAACTAAACAATGCCAAAAGTATTATAAGGCCAATGGTATCCGACTGTGCCAGTGATTAGGCCATGTTATCCCATTCTGGATCAGGTTGAACTAGTCTCTTCCTGTTTATTCAACAACAAAACAATAATAATAATACAACGCGGGACAACTACTGTGTCTATCTTTATTTATTCGAAATTAATTAAAAACAAAAATTAAATTAAATAGCATGCATAAAACAAGTTATAACCAATGAATTATTACACGGTATGTACAAACTGTTATTAGTTGATTTGTTAATAGTTGATTGATACCACCGACAAAAATATAACTAAGGAAACTAACTTCGATCAGTACTTATCGGTATCATTGCGAACTTCATTTTAATTCACCAAAACAAAAAATAACAAATAACAATTGAGTTTAATAACAGCTAGCATGCTTCAAAATACAAAAAAATGTACATGTGCCGTTTCGAATTCATTAATTTGTAGTATTTCATTCAGTTGCACAGGCGAGTTTAAATAATACTTAAGTAACATATTCCATGTAATAATTCGACAACAATTACAATTCGTCCTTAGAAGAAACACATCGTGTAAATGATACACGCATTACAGTTCAATTACATGTACAAAAATACCTAAATTACAAAAATAGTTGATGGCCAGGGCTAAGTACGATTGCAAACATAATTCCATAAATTAAACAAATTCAACTTTGAAATAGCTGCACAGAGTCCCTGATACAGTTAATGAACAAACGTGCAAGATATATTACTTCTCTTAAATGAAACCCATTTGGTACCCAATAGTGTCGTTGCAGTTGGGACCAGTCTGACTTAACCAATCACTAAAGGCGATAATACATGCATGCACAGATCGTGTGTTGTTGGCTATACACCATGTATGTCTGTATTCGGTACTTACTGTTACCCTACTAGCCGACTATTTCGCGGAGAATTAACTGTACTCCAGTGTGCAGACTATGTGACCCCTAGAACGTGACGTAATGGCGTCATGTTAGGAAAATATAATTCATAGCACAAAT
Source organism: Sinonovacula constricta (assembly GCA_007844125.1). Lineage (NCBI taxonomy): Eukaryota > Metazoa > Mollusca > Bivalvia > Cardiida > Solecurtidae > Sinonovacula > Sinonovacula constricta. Next base: position 5,036,001 of record CM017566.1, on the reverse strand, counting down.
TTTAAAACAACTACAAATTACATAATTAACTCTTTCTTTTTATACATAAGATACAATTATACGAAGATTGTACAAAATACATATATTATAGACATCGTAAAATCAGAAAGCGTTCCCTTTCTTGCCAAAGATCAAACATAATTTGAAGAACTAATCACGTGGACAGACGCCGCGTTACCGTTGGCAATACGACCGTTGGCATTTTCAGCTTCAAACATCTTCTTCACCATCGGCTTCTCCGTGTAGTTGTCCCAGAGCCGCGCCACGAGGTCTGACACCAAGATGTAGTTGGAGTTTTTCTCGATCATCCGCAACAGGAATATCCCATCATGCCGCAGGTACTGAAGGAACTTCCGGAACATCTTCTTGTCACGCTCAGTTTGAATCCTGCAACATAAGTAAATGGGATAGTTGTGGTCAAAAGCGACCCTATCTGATTTGGTTTAAAAAGACTTCTTGGAAAACAAACATACATTTAACTTCTTTTGTAATGGGCGGACAACACATTTATATTGTGTATTTTTTCAGATAATATATGACTAGAAAATAAAAATAAATAGTTGATGACATTCAAAGTCATCGAAAACTAAAGCGGAAGTTTCTCGATTTGCGCTTCTATGTTTTCAATTATAACAAGTCAAGTGTAAGTTCAACATTGTTTGGACATTTTAAATTTAACAAAGCAGGTTTATTTATTTTCTTTCAAGATAATTTAATACAAGTTTGACAGTTAAATCCAATACTGTTACTATAGGGCATATATGTTTGCAAAGAACTCAGAATTAAGTTGCATATTTTGAAAAAAAAAACACAACATAGAAACTGTTCTAACTTTAGCGCTTTCATTTCTTCTAAACTGTATCAATAACAAAAGTGATTTAAGATAAGCATGGTCACATAAAAAAGCAATCTCAGGTTAGTATTCAGCTAAAAATGGATTTTAATCAAAGTATCGTCTTTTTGTGCAAAAAAATGCGACTAAAACCAAGGAAACTACGCGTATTTGTATTGGCCCATAGAGCACCGGTGAGATTTATTTGCAATTGCCAACAAAGCAGAGAGAATGCTTACGGGCGTACCTTGATTTCAGTTTTAAGAACTTCTTGACGACTTGGGCACGGTTGGAGCTATAGACGTTTCGCCAGACCCACAACAGAAAGTTAGCACCCGTTACTATGGAGACAAGGACGAACCAGAACCACAGGAACAGGAAGATTTTCTCGTTGTACAGGTTGATGCTGAGCACGCACTGGGCTGTGAACGTCTAGATGTACCAGGCAGAAAAAGGGCAAAGGTTAAATGTTCAAGGTTTTGTCTACATCGATAAGGTTTAAGCCGATAGTCTTGTGTTATAACCATAGTCCAGCCACTTAGTTTACGGTCCAAAGTCTAAAAAGTACTTATTGGCTAATGGAACTAATTGAATAAGTTTCTAAAAACGGTTGTAAAATACTTAATGTGAAATATATACTCACGAGGAAATGGCAAAGGGGTGGGGATAGATTTTTAAAATAAAAGTTAATTGCGCATATATTCCACAGAAGTCAACACTGAATGCACTAGTCATGCAGTGAAGCTGTAGTAGATTGTAAGTCTAAATATATCTGCAACAATAGGTCAGAGATAAGTATGCATTTTGTCAGTCAGGATTTATATCTGTATGCAAATACATTAATGTGTGTCCTTCCCAAAACGAAAATTGACTTGAATTCCCTTTTGTCGTGCTATTAAGTCACTATCTATGCCATACCACATAATCGGCGCTGTTATACATTTAAATATCGTCAATTGTTAACAGTTCTAAATAAAATGAGGCTACTACTAGTATTATTTTGCTTTCCTATATGGAATAATGTCGTTCTAGTTATCAGCTCGCTGATTCATATATGGGGTAAAGTTGAAATACCTTTTACCTGCTGGCTCGATAAATGATGAAAAATAACGACATAATATTACTTTATTGTTTGCTAACAACTACATAAATAATTACATGTAATGCTAGAGACTCGGAAACAAATTGTGCAGTTTCTGGTAAGTCAGCTCGCAGTTGGAGCTTGTTAATCTGGATCAACACTATTTGTCTAGCGACATTTGTTCACTAAACCTAAGTCATGAACCGAGTGAATCGCCAAACTTAAGTTGTAACACGCGACAATAGCTAAAGTAAGTCATGGTAAAAGTGAATCGCCGAATCTAAGTTATAAAGCACACGAAACACTTAAGCCACGAAAAATGCAAATGGCTAAAAATAAATTACGTAAGAATCGCCTAAAAAAGTAATAAACATGTAAATCACAAAACTTCAGTTATGAAACGCATAAATCGCTAAACATATGTCATAAAATGATAATCGCTGACTCTAAGAAATAAACTGATGAAAACGTGTCTGAGTTGTATAAATCAGAGCATGGTATTAGCGCATGTAGGAATAAGTTCTCTAAATACAGTCACAGAAACAGCAACGACCTTACATTGGCTTTGGTCTGTTGTTTCTTATACCGAAGTATCGTGTAACAGCTGCACCCCAGAGACATGTAGAGTTGAGTGATTTGTTATCCGGGCTTAGAGAGTCACTAAGCCCTGGCCATAACCATGGATCACCGCATGTCAGGTGGAAGGGCTGCATGAGTGTCAACTAATCGACTGCCACTCGAACCCAGGTGTCGAGCGGCTGCTAAGTTGCAAGTCGGTAACTCTAACTCCCTGTCAACATGCACGCCCATCACAAACCAACCCACCGGGACGTTCTGAAGCTGCCTGAGGGTATAGTCACACAGTGTAATTCTAGGGAAGCGGCGGGACTCCTTGGTCCTGTATTCATACACCAGACTGTTGGCCGCCTCAACGCCCCACATGCTGAAAAACCCGCCCAGGAACGCATCCAATATAAAGAATTGACCAACCACGTTCACAACGTACAGGATCTTTACGACAAGGTACAGGCCTGGGAATAAATAGCATACAGAAACAGGTATAAGAAGTATATACTATTCTAAACGATGCACATACTAAACGTAAACGGCTTACATTATAAATGATATTTTATAATAAAACAACATTTACAAAATGAGAGAACTTAAATTAAAATGCACAATTAATGGAATGTTCATTTTATAAAACGTTTAACATGAAAATAGACTAGCTAAGAACTGTTTGAATTTGACCTACCAATACTTCTTGTTGTTACATGGACATGTTACCAGTAGCAAATATCAAAAAGTAAGATTTGAGGATGATTTTGAGAATTTTACTTACAGAACCAACCATTGCTGAAATTGCCGTGTACGTCAAAACCAAGCTTACATAGAAAATATTGTCAAAAATACACATTAAGGACTTCTTGTCACACCAAAAGTACTTATAAAACTACAAAATTGAACGTCAACGAAATATAAGGGATGGGATGGGATTTGCCGGCATTTTTGCCGATACTGTGCAGCGACATTTCTACCATGCACAGGGGCACTTATGAGGTGTCCAGGGACTGAACCCGGCCGGTCCATTATACTGACACCGACGAGTCAGGCGTAATGCTGTCCCCTTTGCCCCGAGCGTTAGGAGGGAAGTCACTACTACCAACTTTAAAGTCTCTGGTTTGACCCGGCCGGGGTTTGAACCCACGACCTCCCGATCCGCAAGCCGACGCTCTACCACCTGAGGAAATATAAGGCGGTAGCTGTAGAGTTCGTATAATTGTGTAATATCTCGCCTACGTGTTTGTGTCAATTTTACATGTACATTGCAAGTGTTTACACATGTGTAGTGCTTTGGTTATTATATTTTGTTAAACTCACAGCACTGTGTCATATTTTTATCACAATACTTTTAAAGGTGCTGTCCACTAGTTTGGACCATTTTTCTCCCTAATGCAACCAACAAGTTTACCGTTGCCTGAACAGATCCGGCGAAAGGCTGTTTATTGTTGGCCTACATTACCATGGGCCTACATTACCATGGGCCTACATTACCATGGGTCTACATTACCATGGGCCTACATTACCATGTGCCTACATTACCATGTGCCTACATTACCATGTGCCTACATTACCATGGGTCTACATTACCATGGGCCTACATTACCATGGGCCTACATTACCATGGGCCTACATTACCATGTGCCTACATTACCATGGGCCTACATTACCATGGGCCTACATTACCATGGACCTACATTACCATGGGTCTACATTACCATGTGCCTACATTACCATGGGCCTACATTACCATGGGTCTACATTACCATGTGCCTACATTACCATGTGCCTACATTACCATGGGCATACATTACCATGGGCCTACATTACCATGGGTCTACATTACCATGGGCCTACATTACCATGTGCCTACATTACCATGTGCCTACATTACCATGTGCCTACATTACCATGTGTCTACATTACCATGGGCCTACATTACCATGGGCCTACATTACCATGTGCCTACATTACCATGGGCCTACATTACCATGGGTCTACATTACCATGGGCCTACATTACCATGTGCCTACATTACCATGGGCCTACATTACCATGGGTCTACATTACCATGGGCCTACATTACCATGGGCCTACATTACCATGTGCCTACATTACCATGGGCCTACATTACCATGGGTCTACATTACCATAGGCCTACATTACCATGGGCCTACATTACCATGGGCCTACATTACCATGGGTCTACATTACCATGTGCCTACATTACCATGGGCCTACATTACCATGGGCCTACATTACCATGTGCCTACATTACCATGGGCCTACATTACCATGGGTCTACATTACCATGGGCCTAAATTACCATGGGCCTACATTACCATGGGCCTACATTACCATGGGCCTACATTACCATGGAAAGTAAGGCTTAACGCCCTACTTGTGATTTACAGAATGATAATTCCTATCAAAGCAACGCTGCACAATTAGCTATTCTTTAACTAAAAACAACAGCAACACGTACCGCCTTACTTTTGAAATCAATTTACAAGATCATCCGGGCTATCAGCTATATCGTCGATATAGCTATTCCAGCTAAAATCTCAATCGTGCTTATTTAAAGATTTGGTAGTAATGGACAAGTAATTGGATATGTACTGCCTGAAATACTGAAGTACTGATATAAACGGCATTTACATAAACTTAAGTATTAGTTTTTTCAGCAATTTCGCACAATTTCTCCCAGAACAAGGGATATATGTCATTACATGTATAAGATATAGGCAAACTGTCAAATACTACCTTTACATTATATTTAATGACAATATTTTCAAGTAACAGCTTTCCAGATCATTGCTTAATAAAATAATAATAAAAATAATAATTTCCAACCTGCTAAGCACGGATAGCTAGGTCAGTTGTGTAGATCCAGATCAGCCAGCACACTCTGTAACTCTTTATCAGTATATTTTAGTACATGTACCTATTCATTAAGTTGTGAACAATAATAAGACATTTAGAATCTAATGGGTTTCCAACTACCTGCCAGTCCCTGGTGCGTTACCTGTGAGATACGTGCCCTCCCGGCGGTTGAGGAAGAAGCAGAAGCGTGCTGCTTTCTGTCGGAGCCGAACCAGGAAGTTCCATCGGTACTGTCGGTTCGACTCCAGCCAGCGGTCCACCGTGGCGGCAATGTCGCGGATCTTCTCCTCCCTCTTCCTTTCCTCCACGTAGTGGGCGTCCATGGTCAGCCGCACCATCATCTCCAGATCGAGGCCGCAGAACGAGTGGAACATCCGCCATAGCATATTCGGCGTCTAGGGAAACATAAATGACGTTATACATCACACGTACATCCAACCTATCCTCAATACCAAATATAAGACATATCCGAGATTTAGAAAACATAAACATGAATAATTTCGAGTATTGCAAACAACAGTTCTGAGTTTATTGTCTTATTGTTACAAAACACCCATGAATATTTAGTATTCCGTTTATACGTACACCCTAAATTGCTGAAAGGTTCGCCTATAGATAACATTGATTTTCGTCACTATTGCCATTGTCACTGACGATAAAGGACCTCAACAACTTTGTCAATATTTACTGAAGACATCAGAAAAAAACAAACATGAATACATGTACCGCCAATCCAGAACTGACCTTAAATAGAAGCGCCATGAAGATGAGGATGAGGGGAACATATTGGTAATATTTCACCTCCAGGTCGATCCTGTCCTCTGTAGAGACTGGTATTTCTCTGTCGAACGGCACGTAGTACGTGTTCCCTATCCAACAGTGATTGTTAACGTATTTGATTAGCTGGGGGGAACCTGAAACAAAGCATGGAATGATTGTACACTACAGACAGCTTACAAAGATTTACTAATTTAGTATCTTTTTTTCTATTCCCTCAAAAAATATCAACAAAGCATCGTTGGAGATGATTAAATATCTCCAGATACTGTTTTGCTAATTGCTGATTAATAACAAACGACTAAGACTGTTGTTCAATAAACGTCAAATATAATGTATTATCTTCGAAATAAAAAATGAATTTAAAATACATAACATTTTTAATTGCATAAAACTAGACTCAACTTTATTGAAAAGAACCCTGCCAAATGATTCTGACTTCAAGTGCAGGCGAATGCGTAAATAAATCAGTAATATGGCATAGGAAGGCCAAAGTCCAGACGAATAATCAACTTCTACGTGCCAAGCAAAAACTTCATTTCGTGCCTTGATGCAAAATGGATAACAGAATATGAACTTTCACCGTGTGTAGGTACATGATGCACAGAACCACACGATGCGCCCTCATACATGTACACACATCAAATAACTATGCATCATTGTCGAGCCAATCGACGTATTGTTTAGGACTGATCCATGTGGTGTAGATTACCGCATGCACAGAACAGAGGTGCTCGCCATATGCTTATAGGTGAAATGCAAGGGTATACAAAGCCATCCGATGAAGAAACAGTAGGTAGTTGGGCATAAAACGTCTAAAGTAGCTGAATTCTGAATTTCCTAACCTAAAGACAACAAAGTTCACATAAAATGTCGGGATCAGAGGTAAAATGTTTATTCCATTATTCATTGAATTTCAGCAAAGTTTTGCCCATCAAAACACAATTCCAAAAGGTGGGAATTTGACCAACTGTGACCATGTCGTTTTATGTTATTGTCTGTGTATACAATTGGTAGTAAATTACTAAGAATTCAGCATTGGTTAAAAGTAGAATGAAACGTAGCCAGTTGGGAGTTCTAGTAGTGTACAATATTCGGGTTTAATTAGTCGTAAGTACTCTACTTACTGGCTAGTTCTGGCAGAACACAGACGATAGGGTCCTGGATGTACGCCCCTCCGGCCACAAAAAGCGCGAAGACGAGGAGCAGGACGACAGTGTATATGTGGTTCAGGCGGTCAACAGCGTCATCATCACGGTTGCCTGTCAGCCGGGTCCACGTGCCATAGACGCCTAACAGCCGCTCGAATCTGGAACAGACAGCGGACAGTAGGCATGAAAACAACGGATTTTTCAGTATGTTTACATCGCAACAATGGCCGTTGGAGGAAGAACTAACACTGATGAGCCCCACACCGCAGATCAACTGAGACTCCAACTCGCCCTAACGCCATAGAAGGCTCTTACGCCTTGAAAATATAAATGTAAGTGTGCTTGTCAGAGGGGTATGACAACTTGTCAATACAGAGTTAGAAGATGTCTTTGTAAGAACTTACATAAACTTCCATATTATCAACACACACACACACACTACAAAACAAAAACAATAAAAAAGTTGTTTAGAAAAAAAAAATGTTTGCACGTAATATGGTAGTGACATTAATAATAGTATTATAGTACAAACAAAACAGAAGACGAAGACAAATCATCACACCGGACTATTCACGTATTAATTAAATGGACCTCACCCATAAAACTAGGCTTATATCTTACCATTTCGGCAGTTGAACATGTTACAGATAAACATAGAATTTGAATACAATAACCATTTGTAGTTAATTTTCTCTCTAAATATTTAAAGGAATTCAAGCCCGAATCGAAAGTAAACTAATGCTTAAATTTCGGTGAGTTTGGTGTTATTACAAGATTTTTTTTTTCATTTTCCCTGTCAGAATTTTAACAAATTCAACATTTTACATTATTTAAGTACAATGAACAATAGGTTAAATCAAAAACCTTTTCTTTATCAAAACAGTATTTATTTGCGTAGCGGCATAATCTGATAGAATCGAGTAAAACCATAAACGATATACCTGCTACGCTTTTTAGTTCCGTGTCCCTATACAATTATGTGTGTATCGCGTTAATAGCCACATAATGCCAATGGCCTATAATTGATTATGTTCAATATTCAACGAAGCTTCGTTAACAATGAGTGTTATAAATACGGTCTACTTACGACATAGTGTGCACGAAGCGCTGTCTCGGCCTCCTAAAACCCTGTCTTCTAGCTCAAGTAGGTGTTCTGGAAAGAAAAAAAATAAAGCAATTCACTATGAGTATGGCTTCTCTTTATGAACTGTTGTTACAGAGGTATAAGCTATCAACTGTCCTTTAGTCAAAATTGTACATGAACAGTATATGTATCATAGTTATTTCACGTACTGTGATCACCAGAGGGTTGTATACAACATAGTCAGCGAAGTCACCAAAGAATATAAAATAGTCGATGCAAGTGAAGCAGCAAACTTCAAAAGTGATACATGTGTTAAAATTGGGTCTATTTATTATCGGTGTTAAACAACAAATCAGCTTCAGAATATATTTAGCTCGTTACCATCCGTTTTACAAGTTTTAATTTTCTTTAGCTTTTGTTTATTGTGGGTCTCTTTTTTCGAAGATTTATTCGCGAAAAAAGTGCACCAGGGGAGGGGGGGGGGGTGGGGGGAGGTGGTCGTTGTTATAATAGTAACAGTATGTTGGGTCATTTGATATTGAAAGCTGTTTATTGTTGCCATTAGCAAACCGTTTGGATAAACTTGATAGAAGGTTTTGCGCTCTCACGCTGCGTAATGCTATGTTACAGTAAGCACAGCCGTCTCGAGTCGTCTCGAAAAGCACGTGGCCATAGTGGCAATCAGTCGAGTGTACATTGATGTCGGCCAATTTACAAAAGTTCTAAATGATGCAAAAGTATTGCAATAATTTATTTTTAAACTTAAACATTCCCGATACATTATTTTTAAATTAAATGTAGTATGGTATGAACATTTAAAAAACCAAAACCAAGGATATTATCTCGTTCAAATTTCATTTGTCAAACCTTTTGTCATTTTTTATTCAGTGCGACGTAAGCAGAGATTATGGTGTAACAAAATGAATGAAGTGATATTGCTTCAAACAGGAAACTGCCGACCTTACAATTTACAACTATTTATGTCTCCATTGTGAAACTAAATGCAAATGGGATAATAAATTTACCTCGAATGTATAAAGAAAAAAACACACGCAGAGCGCGTAGAAATACATCACGTGCTAAGTGTGATGATATCAGCTGATGATCTTATCGTCCACATTTCCCGCGTCAATTTTGGTCAGCCGGTCTGGTTTATGACCCTTAACCTTCTTCTTATGTCTACTACATTGAAAGCGAAGTTGTAAAATTATTGAGACGAGGCGGTGCTAGATAATGTATATCTACCGAATTTCAAATATTTCAAATTGTGAATTCATTTAGAAGCAGTCAATACCATACCACAGTGCTTTCAGCGCTTTCAATATTTTCATGGTGTCAGAGGTTACCGTTTTTCGCAAGGCACGCGACCTCTAGCTTGAAGTTATCCCCAACCATAAATACCACTTGTAAAATATAAGTACAAGGCATTATGTTCAAATATATTTCATATAGTCAAGACACATGTTCACTAATAAACGAAGAACTTTGTTTAAAACTGATCCTTGTTGACACTATTTCAACATCGACGAACACAAAGACTTACATTTGAAACTCCCCTCTACATGTACCACCCAGCACGTGTACTACCGATGTACAAATGTGCTATGAACATGGACGTTGAGATTGACAGCTCGATGATGGACTGTCAACTGCGGTAAAGTTCAATCTGCTGGAAGATGTTATGATCCGTTCCATGCAGGGATTGGTGTAAATCTATCACAGACTACCCTTTAAGGGTTATATATATCATGCGGAATTGGTTGATTTAATAAGCAATACACAGTTTTACTCATCCACCCTGTCCATGTAGGTGTGCCAAGATATAATGACAAAGACTAAATAGCATATTATACATGTGAAAAAAAATCACATGTTTATTTATTAGAATTTTTTATGTAAGAAAGATTTAACTTTCAATTCTTTTATTTATTTTTAGCAAATGAACTACCAATAATTTCCATTTACAAAAAAAGATCATTCTAGAAAGGAGATAGCAACGTTACATAAATTTAACAGTTTCTCATATCTTTGATTTTACTACTGAAAACAAGTCGCAAAAATTAAATCCGTTTTTGTGTTTAATGCAAAATCCAAAACTTTATAGACTAAGTACACTTATTACATATAAATCTTACCTTAAATCGGTAAAATAACTTTTTTGAAGTCAATGTGCAATGTATTCCGAACAGAATGTTGTGTAATAAGCTAATTCTCGTGTAAAATATCTGTAGAAAATAATAATGAATTACCTTTCCGAACATCAACGAACATATTTAGAATATGCGGCGTCGAATTAAAAGATAATCACATATGGTATATTTTACATTTTAATGATACAGATAATGATAATGAATTCAAGAAAACGAAATTGTGTGGCTTTATGGCATTATGTTCATTTAACGTCGTTACTTAGCTCTGGCGTTAATATATGACGTCATAAAACTATACTAGTCGACGTTGTGAAATCACCTAACTGGCCTATTCGTTGGTCTTCCCAGTCATCCGCTCAAAGCCGGCTTAATATTCTATTAGCGTGGGTCATTGCTTCTTAAGGTATAAACAAATTAAACAAACATATCGATGTATTGTAGATAAATATCTCAGCTGATTTTGATGTAGCTACTCGACAAACCGAAATACAATTACCATATGCTACTATTAAATTATTATAAATAAGTAAATAAATTATTCATGACACCGTTTTTCTTCTTGTGTTAGTAGTTATTGATTTGTGCTTTCCTAATCTGACAGAAAAGCAAAATAAAAATCTTTGAGGATGGTCGCCGATTTGTAGCAAACCAAAATGTGTAGTACAAAGACGTTTGGATTTTGGTTCTTTCTGTACTTTATCGCGTTTATAATAACGAACAGTACTGGCGAAGATCACAGATGACCCATCTAGAATAGCTTTTTGTCATATATATTGTCAATGCGATTTGTATAACTACGGCAGTTGTAAAACAGTGTGACAGTATAAAACCCTTCGCTCAAGTCTTTAACTATTTATATTCTATTTTTAAACGCAATTTAAATTATAACAGAAACATTTCTTTGAACGGGTCCGATAAACGGACTCAATAACAATAATTGTTTAATGTTGTGACCTTACCATTCACAGTGCACAAAAATGTATATTTTCAGTCAATCTGTCTTAAAATTCCGCCTTTTCATTTTCATCATATCGATCTGCACTTAATATGTCGAGTATTCAAAATTTGGATTATTTTTTCCGCCAAGTACCAACGTTTATTTCGTCATTCACGTTCTTAAAATAAACAATTGCAAAAGCCATTTATGAGACACAATTGCCATAATCTAGTAAACAAATTATGTCTTATTAATGTTATTGTAGGGTATCCCGCAGCGAAGTTTCACTTTAACACTTGATGCGTTATACTATACTATCATTACTATAGTGTTTTTTGTATTTAAGATTCTTTACAAGGTCGTGACACTGTACTGATTTTTTTATCATGAATCTCTTTAAAATAAAGTTTTATATCAACATTTTTATTTAAATCTTGCATTTTTTATAATATAATATACACTGACATTTGTTCATCTTCTTTCATAAAATTGTGTGAAATGTGGATAACACAGAGAATTTGTCTTTTTCTTACACAGAAGCAAACTGACGGTTAAAAGTAAAGGGTTTTGAAGGTTTTCGCGGCAGTTGATCAGAATGATTGGTGCTATTTGCTCTCTCAAGCAGTATATCCTCTAACTTATTTTAATCATGGTATAAACACTTACTCGTTCAATGTATACATTTCATCTTCAATAAGGTTATGTAAGATTACACCACATTTCAACATTTTAATGTAAAACAAACAAATGAAATATAATCAATACTTAATTAAAATGCAGATTTATGCATAAACAACGCGTAGGAATGCTACTCATTGACTAGAGCAAATGGTCGAAATGGGCAGTTTAAAGCTCCCACACATTAGGAAAATGGAGCACTGGGGACTTTTAGATTAAGATTAAGGGTGTAAGAGGTCGTAGTTAATTTCAAACTCAGTTTATTTTGGTCGAATCTGAAGCATTTATGAGCGTTTATTTCAGCGAAGTTAAACTGTAAAATAATATTGAAAATATTGAATGTTTAATAAAACGGTTTCTATTATCGTGTTTTAGTGACTCTGATGTACCTTTCGTCCCAATGTACAATCCAATTATCTATGTTTTACAAAAGGTGTTTATTTGCAGCTGAAGACTTGCCTGCTTTCCAATTTCCAATACGCTGTAGATCTACATTTGATTAACTAAGAAACAATTTTGAGCATTGTTTGGACAGCTGTAATCGCGTAAAGGGTCAAACAGACAACGTTTAAACAGTGCTTCTGAGCGCTTTGATTTCATGGTTTATGACGCGAATTTTATATTTGACGGGACCGAGACCAATTCACAATAGAGTGGAGGAAAATCTTATGGATATATACTTAGAAATTAGTTTTAAATAACATGAATTTTATCCATCCATCCTTTTCCCATATTCGTCATCATCATCGTCATCATTATCATCGCCATCTTCGTCTCGGTCGCCTTTGTCTTCACCACTATCATTACCCTCACCACATCCAATATCAACGTTTAAAAATATCGTCCTTATCTTCAATCATCATATTGACAATGACCAATAATCACCAATGCTGTTCTCAAGATTTCCATCAGCAACATAACTGACCCATCCCAATCGTACTCGATTTTTTTCATCAATACTAAAAGCTATGTAAAATCAATATATTATGCATTCATGTGATTCTGATGACACTCACATCGATATTGCATCATCATTTTCAAAATCAGCTTTCGGAATAAATATTTAAGGTCCTCTGTTTTCTCATCACATCAAAAGTTCGTGTCCAGTAGATTTAAAGTATAATCACTGTTGCACGTCATTGTACATTGTAATAAAACAGTGGGTGGGGAAAAAAACAACGTATCTAACTGATAAAGAACGATTTTGAAATCTCGGTTGGTGCTTTCGCGATAACACTTATAATTTTGTTTGTTTCTACAATGTTACCCTGTTGTTCTTGTTGTTTTATATTTTTTCATCTTAAACGCATAAACTGCATACTTACTTTCTTGTTTTATTTGCCAATAAACATGGATTGGTCCAGCATCGTGTTTACTCTCACTCTCGTGTTTACTGTCGTGTTTCCGGTTCAGTGAGTTTAAACTTGTCTCATAAATGATGTCATATTATGACGTCATTAATAGTTATTATTACAGAGAATTTAAACCAAGTAAGCTCAAAACATAAAGAAGAATATGCTAAGAAGACATAAAATTATTGAAAAGCAGCTTGTTCTAAAGTTAAATGATCGTCAAGCATATCACCAATCTCCCATGCAGAGTTGTCGTTCGTTCCTCTCTTAGACACCTCTGCAATGGGCTCACGTCAAGATTTTTGACGGAAATTTTAAAGTGTTATTTTAAGGATATTTTCAAATTAAAAAAATACTTCTACATAAAATGAATAAACATCTACTAAAAAAGACATATATTAAAGTAAATAATTAAAGATATTTAATTAAATCAAGCGCACTATTTTTGGAAGAATAACATAGTGATATTAATGCGCATTTGTAAATAAACATGGCAATCTTCCATGCAGAGTTGTCGTTTGTTCCTCTCTCAGACACCTCTGCAATGGGCTCACGTCAAGATTTTTGACGGAAATTTTAAAGTGTTATTTTAAGGATATTTTCAAATTTAAATAATACTTTTACATAAAATGAATAAACATCTACTAAAAAAGACATATATTGAAGTAAATAATTAAAGATATTTAATTAATTCAAGCGCACTATTTTATAATAACATAGTGATATTAATGCGCATTTGTAAATAAACATGGACGTGATCCACGAGGCAGTTAAGAAACACGACAAGAACTTGGTTTTAAAAGATAAATAGAGGGAGGCATTGACCTTCGTTGTTAAGAGCAAATGTGATCTTGTCGTTAGCCTTCCCGTTGTTATAAAATTATCTTCTTTTGCTTTCTTGCTGTCTAAACTATAATTTCTTGAGTTCTTGTTTCTACAAATAAAACAAACAGCTTCCCGTTTCACCGGTGTCACCATCTTTAATATAATGTGACTTTTTGAAAGTCACGTGGATCAAAAGTAGTCCCGACATTAAGTGAGCCAATAACAGAGGTGAATGTATGAGCCGATGGTAGAGAGTGGCATATCACACCATTGTGTTGCAGTGGAGCATTCTCTCATCAGAGGGCGTGCTACACAAGTTTCGCTTACACCTCTGTCAACGCCGGGAAAAGTAGTTCTCATACACGTGATATTCTATCGTCACATGTCGCAAAATAGTTCCCCGAAAATTTGGGTTAAAATATATCTTTATATATGTATAGTAACAATGGTTACTGCATGTAATTAAGATTTGTTTTTGCTGTTAGGACGACGTACTAGTCATAGGCATTTACATTTGTTTAGTCACAGGACTTACTGACATAAATCCGAGAGACAAATCCGGATTAAACATCATTGGTTTTTCTATTGTTTTATATCAACTCGACTTATTCTACCTGAACAATCTGTCTATTGTTATTTCTCAAAATGCAAGTTCCGTTTTCTTTATATCATTACCATTTGCTTGAAGTCAATGTAATACAAATAACGTCTGCATAAATACAAATAATTTATTTCATGTATTTATAGATAGATAAATAGATAGATAGATAGATATATTTTATTACCTCCGGATTATGGAGAACATAACATAAAATGCACAGAAAACAGAGCAATGTCATACACTTTATACAAGAGAACTAAGAAAAAACAGACAAAATCAATGAAGTATTGCTAAGTGAGTGCATTGTAATGGTTATGGTGTTTGTAGTTGTGGTCGTTGCTAGTTACATAACACAATGCGGTGGCGCGAGGAAGTTACGTAATAATAAAACAATAAATCTACGTTATGAACAATTAAAAGTACAAAATTATACTTTATTAATAGGTACTACGTTTAAGTTAATTTAAATGAAAAAAGAGAACAAAAACATATAACAAAATATATTTATCAACTTACAAAGTAAGACACACTATGACATCCGCTTTGAGCATAATATTAAGTCATTATACTAACTAATCCAAAATAGATAAACATATCATATAAATTTGAATATACAAACTTACGTAGAGTTTACACCGATATTTAATTCTCAGAAATATACAACATTCATCTAAAGGTCGAGAAGGCGAACACAATGGTAAGTGCGCAAAAATATAAATATATAATACAACTTCAAGAACGTGTTAAATGCTTTACGATCACCAAGAATTGGAATCATGCATTTGAAAAAAAAACACAAGACAATTTCAATTCTTAAATAAGGATTTTAATCTACCACATGATAATATGACGATGTCAAAGAACACCATCAACTAATATGTTAACATGCTAAACTCTTGTAGTTTAACAGAAAATAAATGTTATAAATATTACACTTGCGGCTGTAAAACAATGGCAATTCGTACCGAAACAAATAAAAGTTGTACTGAATGTGGTTGACAAGATATCAACGCTTGCACTGGTATAATACCAATGTATACAAATTATAAAATTTAAGGAGATCTTACCGATAATTCATGGTAGCACCAAAGTCATTGTTTCGCATCAAGTAAATGCAAATACCGAATTAGAGGAAAAACAAAAACAACGATACTTCACATTATGAATAAGACCATTAATGTTTGACTTAGTGTAAGACCTTATGAGCTTCAGGAAACAGCGGCTTGAACCTGATACATATATACACATATATAGTGTATAAAATGCCATGATTTGTCTGCCACATTAAAAACGTGTCTGTAAATGTATGCCAATTTAATGCAGCATGCGATAAAGGCACCAGGATAGAGATGAATTAACAAGCCTGAACAAGTCATTACTTCAGGCTGCTTCCACTATTAAGTGACACTGTCTGGAAATGCTGTCATGTGTTAATCGTGAAAAAGACACAAAACCAAATTTACCGTTATACAACAGGAAGAGTTTCTCTCTTTCACTATAGTTCTTATGACAAAACAACAGCGTATGGAGTGTCAGGTTTGTTGTTATCTAGGAACAAATCAAAATTTTACATAAATGATCATAACCAGAAGACTGGCGCTAGTGTTTGAGTAGACCCTCTATTAGAAATGAAGAAATATGCCATGATTAGTTATTATAATTCTTGTTTAAATTGTAAATGTCTTTAACATAACATTTTACTTAAAGTAACCTCACATGCTGAAATCTTCCTAGAAGCCACCAGGCACGATCAAGACTTGATTATGTTTGGTTTTCTTATTGCTTTAAACAAATTTGAGTTATTCCACTTGCAACATTTGTCTGTTGCGATGTCGCAATATATGCAATCTTAGTTTCCTCCAAATCATTACATTTGGCTTGAAGACACGTTTATAAGAATATGTCCGCATAAAACAGTGAATAATTTCTTGCATAAATAAACGGAGTCTATTTAATTTTACGTAAATGGTCGTAACCATATTGTAGTGCTTGTGTTTGAGTAGCTTCTCTTTTAGAAATAAGGTATGTCTTGATTAAATGCAATTGTTGTTTTAATATTTAAGGGTATGTAACCTAACATTTTACTTTAAACCTAGTTATATCTTGATATCGGAAAGTCGCCAGAAGCCACCACGTATGATCTAAAAAGACAGATATTACCGGGGGAGCATGCCAGGGGACCCCCACGTACACATCATACTATGGCTCGCTACGCACCTACAGATTCTACGTCCCATTCTGCCGCGCCAATGCCATGACGTCCTCCTTTGTAGCCTCGACAATCCGTCTGTTGAACCAGACTCCTAAGCATCTATCAACAGCTGTCAGACTTCTGAGCATCTATCCACAGCAGTTAGACCCCTGGGCATCTACCCTCAGCAGTCAGACTCCGCAGTCAGACTCCTGAGCATGTAACAAGAGCAGTCAGACTCCTGAGCATCTATCCACAGCAGTCAGACCCCTGCCATATATCAACAGCAGTCAGACTCCTGAGCATCTATCAACAGCAGTCATACTCCTGAGAATCTATCTACAGCAGTCAAACTCCTGAGCATCTATCCACAGCAGTCAGACTCCTGCGCATCTATTCACAGCAGTCAGACTCCTGCGCATCTATCCACAGCAGTCAGACTCCTGCGCATCTATTCACAGCAGTCAGACTCACGAGCATCTATCTACAGCAGTCAGACTCCTGAGCATCTATCCACAGCAGTCAGACTCATGAGCATCTATCAACAGACGCCTGAGTATCTATCCACAGCAGTCAGACTCCTGAGCATCTATCCACAGCAGTCAGACTCCTGCCATATATCAACAGCAGTCAGACGCCTGAGCATCTATCCACAGCAGTCAGACTCCTGAGCATCTATCCACAGCAATCAGACTCCTGACCATATATCAACAGCAGTCAGACGCCTGTGCTCCATCCACAGCAGTCAGACTCCTGAGCATCTATCAACAGCAGTCAGACTCATGAGCATCTATCCACAGCAGTCAGACTCCTGAGCATCTATCCACAGCAGTCAGACTCCGCAGTCAGACTCCTGGGCATGTAACAAGAGCAGTCAGACTCCTGAGCATCTATCCACAGCAGTCAGACCCCTGTGCATCTACCCTCAGCAGTCAGACTCCGTAGTCAGACTCCTGAGCATGTAACAAGAGCAGTCAGATGCATGAGCATCTATCCACAGCAGTCAGACCCCTGTGCATCTACCCTCAGCAGTCAGACTCCGTAGTCAACTCCTGAGCATGTAACAAGAGCAGTCAGACGCCTGAGCATCTATCAACAGCAGTCAGACGCCTGAGCAACTACCCTCAGCAGTCAGACTCCGCAGTCAGACTCCTGTGCATCTACCCTCAGCAGTCAGACTCCGTAGTCAGACTCCTGAGCATGTAACAAAAGCAGTCAGACGCCTGAGCATCTATCCACAGCAGTCAGACTCCTGAGCACCTATCAACATCAGTCAGACTCCTGCGCATCTATCCACAGCAGTCAGAATCCTGAGCATCTGTCTACAACAGTCAGACTCCTGCGCATCTATCCACAGCAGTCAGACTCACGAGCATCTATCTACAGCAGTCAGACTCCTGCGCATCTATCCACAGCAGTCAGACTCCTGAGCATCTATCCACAGCAGTCAGACTCCTGCGCATCTATCCACAGCAGTCAGACTCACGAGCATCTATCTACAGCAGTCAGACTCCTGCGCATCTATCCACAGCAGTCAGACTCCTGAGAATCTATCTACAGCAGTCAGACTCCTGCGCATCTATCCACAGCAGTAAGACTCCTGAGAATCTATCCACAGCAGTCAGACTCCTGCGCATCTATCCACAGCAGTCAGACTCCTGCGCATCTACCCACAGCAGTCGGACTCCTGAGCATATATCCACAGCAGTCAGACTCCTGAGCATCTACCCACAGCAGTCAGACTCCTGCGCATATATCCACAGCAGTCAGACTCCTGAGTATCTATCCACAGCAGTCAGACTCCCGAGCATCTATCCACAGCAGTCAGACTCCTGCGCATCTATCCACAGCAGTCAGACTCCTGCGCATCTATCCACAACAGACAGACTCATGAGTATCTATACACAGCAGTCAGACTCCTGAGCATCTATCCACAGCAGTCAGACTCCTGAGCATCTACCCACAGCAGTCAGACCCCTGAGCATCTACCCTCAGCAGTCAGACTCCGCAGTCAGACCCGTGACCATCTATCTACAGCAGTCAGACTCCTGCGCATCTATCCACAGCAGTCAGACTCACGAGCATCTATCCACAGCAGTCAGACTCCTGAGCATCTATCCACAGCAGTCAGACTCCTGAGCATCTATCTACAGCAGTCAGACTCCTGCGCATCTATCCACAGCAGTCAGACTCCTGAGCATCTATCCACAGCAGTTAGACTCCTGAGCATCTATCTACAGCAGTCAGACTCCTGAGCATTTATCTACAGCAGTCAGACTCCTGCGCATCTATCCACAGCAGTCAGACTCCTGAGCATCTATCCACAGCAGTCAGACTCCTGAGCATCTATCCACAGCAGGCAGACTCCTGCGCATCTATCCACAGCAGTCAGACTCACGAGCATCTATCCACAGCAGTCAGACTCACGAGCATCTATCCACAGCAGTGCAATCAGGTTCCTGGGCATCTATCCACAGCAGTCAGGCTCCTGAGCATCTATCCACAGCAGTTAGGCTGTGCGCATCTATCCACAGCAGTCAGACACCTGAGCATCTATCCACAGCAGTCAGACTCCTGCGCATCTATTCACAGCAGTTAGACCCCTGAGCATCTATCCACAGCAGTCAGACTCCTGCGCATCTATCCACAGCAGTCAGACTCATGAGCATCTATCCACAGCTGTCAGACTCATGAGCATCTATCCACAGCAGTCAGACTCCTGCGCATCTATCCACAGCTGTCAGACTCCTGCGCATCTATCCACAGCAGTCAGACTCCTGCGCATCTATCCACAGCAGTCAGACTCATGAGCATCTATCCACAGCTGTCAGACTCATGAGCATCTATCCACAGCAGTCAGACTCATGAGCATCTATCCACAACTGTCAGACTCATGAGCATCTATCCACAGCAGTCAGACTCATGAGCATCTATCCACAGCAGTCAGACTCCTGCGCATCTATCCACAGCTGTCAGACTCATGAGCATCTATCCACAGCAGTCAGACTCCTGCGCATCTATCCACAGCAGTCAGACTCATGAGCATCTATCCACAGCAGTCAGACTCATGAGCATCTATCCACAGCAGTCAGACTCATGAGCATCTATCCACAGCAGTCAGACTCATGAGCATCTATCCACAGCAGTCAGACTCCTGCGCATCTATCCACAGCAGTCAGACTCATGAGCATCTATCCACAGCTGTCAGACTCATGAGCATCTATCCACAGCAGTCAGACTCATGAGCATCTATCCACAGCAGTCAGACTCATGAGCATCTATCCACAGCAGTCAGACTCCTGCGCATCTATCCACAGCTGTCAGACTCATGAGCATCTATCCACAGCAGTCAGACTCATGAGCATCTATCCACAGCAGTCAGACTCCTGCGCATCTATCCACAGCAGTCAGACTCCTGAGCATCTTACTACAGAAGTCTAGCGTTGGAGCCTTCAAGAAAGGACTAGTCATGGTGTTTTTATCCTGCACATATACGCTGCATATCACTTTATTAATAGGACCTACACCATGTAAGAAGATTCCCCAGAGAAGAATATATGAAATACTGGAAGAACGTCATTGTTTTTTTAAAATATTATACCCAATAAAATAATAATGACTGATACAGTTAAATTAATTTTGAGTCTCAGTGTAATTTTACTGCTAGTGTACAAACTTAAATAATGATTCCGCACACATGGAAGAATAGATTAAGCAACAAAGTTCTTCCTAGAAGAGCTGCGTGTTACTATGTATCGTATTATCCTTTTCATATTTACATATTAAATTATGCACTTTAGGTAAAATGCGCACGATTTTTTCTTTTTTGTTGTTGTGAAAAAAAGAAATAAGCAAATGATAAATAAATACAATACTTGTAAATAAAGTTTATTGAAAATAAACACTTATTTATTGTTTTATTACTTGCACTTGAAAATATAATAATTGCTAAAAAAGCATAAACAAGCATGACACATAGTTTGAACGACATTATTATCCATTTATTCGAAATCAAACTATCTCCATCCACTGCGATGACAACAGCTGCTGTAAAGTCCATCGTTTGCTTACATCTGGTTCCAGCAAGTGTTCAACCACCTGCTTGCACGAGGCGCTAACCTTACCATCTGTTCTCGAAGGAAACGCAAACGTCTTGCTGAGTTGTTTCCTTACCATCGAGGTCACGTTAGAGTCGTCAAAGGGCATTGTACCACATAACATCGTGAACACCACACAGCCAAGACTCCACACATCGTTTTCTCTCGGTTCGTACGGAATACCCCTAAGCAGCTCTGGAGATGCATACGCCGTACTTCCACAAAATGTCCGACAAGTAAAAGTCACCTCGTCATGTTCAAACGCCCGAACGAAGCCGAAATCACTAATCAACGCTGTATTATCCTTGCATATCAATATGTTCTCACATTTCAGATCTCGATGAAATACATTAATGCTATGCATGTACGATAACCCATTCGCTACATCGCGGATTATCGCCCTTGATTGATTTTCCGGAACGCAACCCGTCCGTTGAATAAGTCGGAGAAGATCGCCCTTTTCCGCCACCTGCATAACTTGAATGACAAATCTTCCTGTTTGAATGACCTCAAATGTTCGGAGAACATTTTTGTGTTTAAGCTTACAGACAATGCCCAACTCTCTGGGCATGAACTTGTTCAGGTAATCCTCGCGTACCTTAGTCTTATCGATAATTTTGACGGCGTACATGTTGCCACCATGAAGACTCTCGGCGGTACGCACCTTAGAATATGTCCCGTTTCCAATTTCCTGACCAACGCTGTAACCATGGTGGCTCAAGATGTCAGCGATGTGCATAAAGGCTTTTGATGTGGTCGCCTCCATTGGCTTTCATAAAGCGCTGCATGTATAGTTTTTTTATATAATACAAAAAAACATGAAGTGTACATTTACTTTGTTGATATTTATGTTTTTTATTAAAGACCTTTCCTCGATCAAAGACTGAAGAAGTCTGATTCGTGAAAGTAAGCGGTGCCTCTCGCAAGATTTCTTTTAGATTATTGTATTTTCAAATTAAAAACATTAGCATACGCCTATCCGTTTAGTTTAAACAATTTAGTTACTTAACATTGGATTTCAAACGCAAAATGATTTTTTATACAAAATATATGTCTTTTTGCTTCAGATTTTTTTTTTAATATAAAGGTTAATTACTAACTATTACAATTTTCAAATGAAACCGCAAGTTCCAAAGTTCAAGCACATTACTAAATCCGCTACATAAAACATTAAGTTGATCGGAATTCCAATGTAAAATAACAACAACAACAACAACAACACTTCAGAAGATTAATTATTCACCTTATTAAACATTAAATTCCTCAATCTAGCGGTGCATTTTATCAATTCGTTGTCTTCATCTCGGCTGTTTCTGGAACAACAAAAGTGATCAGTCTAAGCTTTTCACGAGCGTCCATTGTGTGAAAGGTTGATTGCGACGATCGATTTCCCGTCTGTTGTTAACGAGAGTTCAAAGGTTAATCATTATGACGTCTGACGTTGTTTTCGCTCGAAATACTGCGCCTTTTTTACGGAAAATGAGGCTAAGTGCCGATGATCGTTGTCGCTCTCTGCAGGTTATGTTGACTATCACTATCTTAATGGGAAAAGAGAAGAAAAAGTAGCAAACGTATTTTTCTGTGTAATTAAACTTCACATATTTAATCCACCGCTTTTGCACCTACTTCAATTTTTACTTTATATACGGATAGTCTGCAGTCATTTTTGAATCAAATATGTTTTTCTCAGTCGATATTTCGTGTGCATATCTGTTTGTATGTATAATTAACTTTAACCTAATAATCCGTTTCGTTTTCGTTCCTTTACTTCTGTTTTAAATTCGGCTGTTGAATTAAAACGTGCTAGATCACTCTAGATGCCTCGTTATAATATTGCCTCTGTCACTTCCATTGTGTGCTAGGGGGAAGTCCTAATGTGCATTTTAATGGTAAAAGCGAAATACAATTCTTGAAACATGACACAAAACTATTATCTCTTGCAGCTAAATATATCTCGATTTTATTTTAATGAATGGATTTTTTCTTCTAAAAATGACTGCTGTGTCTGCATGTACAGTGTGAAATAGGCGTTATAAGCGTGAATAAAAATCTACTAAACGAGAGAAAGACAAGAATAAAGGGAAAACAAACACTTGAGAACTGCTGTGCCCATGTACGAATGGTAGATTGATTATTATGGTTGGGAAACAAGATCTTTTAATTATTTATTCATGTCTCTCAACAACCACCATTGATTGCGTGTTATGATATCACCCGTGATAATACCAACTTGTGCGTCTTAATTGCTGCATGGCACCCTAAAAGGGGGCGTCTGCAAATCTATCACAATTGACAAGGAATAGAGAGAGTTACGTGTACTGTCTGATAACTGCATCGATCGGCGATATTAAATATATGGAATAAGCTAGCTTAGTTGGGTTCATAGCCTGGTGGATGTATAGAATGAGCTAGCTTAGTTTGGTTAATGGCATGATAAGTGTATGAATTGAGCTAGCTTAGATGGGTTAATGGCATGATAAGTGTATGAATTGAGCTAGCTTAGATGGGTTAATGGCATGATAAGTGTATAAATTGAGCTAGCTTAGATGGGTTAATGGCATGATAAGTGTATGAATTGAGCTAGCTTAGATGGGTTAATGGCCTGATAAGTGCCTGAATTGAGCTAGCTTAGATGGGTTAATGGCCTGATAAGTGCCTGAATTGAGCTAGCTTAGATGGGTTAATGGCCTGATAAGTGTATGAATTGAGCTAGCTTAGATGGGTTAATGGCCTGATAAGTGCCTGAATTGAGCTAGCTTAGATGGGTTAATGGCATGATAAGTGTATGAATTGAGCTAGCTTAGATGGGTTAATGGCCTGATAAGTGCCTGAATTGAGCTAGCTTAGATGGGTTAATGACCTGATAAGTGCCTGAATTGAGCTAGCTTAGATGGGTTAATGGCCTGATAAGTGTATGAATTGAGCTAGCTTAGATGGGTTAATGGCATGATAAGTGTATGAATTGAGCTAGCTTAGGTGGGTTAATGGCCTGATAAGTGCCTGAATTTAGCTAGCTTAGATGGATTAATGGCATGATAAGTGTATGAATTGAGCTAGCTTAGATGGGTTAATGGCCTGATAAGTGCCTGAATTGAGCTAGCTTAGATCGGTTAATGGCCTGATAAGTGTATGAATTGAGCTAGCTTAGATGGGTTAATGGCCTGATAAGTGTATGAATTGAGCTAGCTTAGATGGGTTAATGGCATGATAAGTGCCTGAATTGAGCTAGCTTAGATGGGTTAATGGCCTGATAAGTGCCTGAATTGAGCTAGCTTGGCTGGGTTTATAGCCTGATAAATGTTTGAATTGAGGTAGATTAGTTGGGTTTATAGCATAATAAATGTATGAATTAAGCTATCTTAGTTGGGTTTATAACCGAATAGTTGCATGAATTAAGCTATACTAATTGGGTGTTTTACCTAGTATATACACGAATTAAGATAGCTTAGTTGTATTTATAACAGGATAAATGCATGATTAAGCTAGCTTAGCTTGGATTATAACCGGATAAATGCATGAATTAAGCTACCTTAGTTGGGTTTATAACTGGATGAATGCAAGAATTAGCTAGCTAGTCGGGTTTATAACCCGATACATGCATGAATTAAGCCAGCTAGTTGGGTATACGAATGAAGCTAGCTTAGTTGGGTTTATAACCGAATAAATGCATGAATTAAGCTAGCTTAGTTGGGTTTATAACCCGATAAATGCATGAATTAGGCTAGCTTAGTTGGGTGTATAATCCGATAAATGCATAAATTAAGCTAGGTAGTTGGGTTTATAACCGGATAAATGCATGAATTAAGCAAGCTAGTTCGATTTATAACCCGATAAATGCACGAATTAAGCTAGCTAGTTGGGTGTATAACCCAATAAATGCAGGGATTAAGCTAGCTAGTTGGGTTTATAACCCGATAAATGCATGAATTAAGCTAGCTTAGTTGGGTTTATAACCTGATAAATGCATGAATTAAGCTAGCTAGTTGGGTTTGTAACCTGATAAATGCATGAATTAAACTAGCTAGTTGGGTTTATAACCGAATAAATGCATAAATTAAGCTAGCTAGTTGGGTTTGTAACCGGATAAATAAATGAATTAAGCTAGCTAGTTGGGTTTATAACCCGATAAATGCATGAGTTGAGCTAGCTAGTTGGGTTTATAATCCGATAAATGCATGAATTAAGCTGGCTAAGTTGGGTTTATTATCTGATAAATACATTAATTAAGCTAGCTAGTTGGGTTTGCAACCGGATAAATGCATGAATTAAGCTAGCTAGTTAGGTTTGTAACCTGATAAATGCATGAATAAAACTAGCTAGTTGGGTTTATAACCGGATAAATGCATGAATTAAGCTAGCTAGTTGGGTTTATAACCCGATAAATGCATAAATTAAGCTAGCTAGTTGGGTTTGTAACCTGATAAATGCATGAATTAAACTAGGTAGTTGGGTTTATAACCGAATTAATGCATAAATTTAGCTAGCTAGTTGGGTTTGCACCGGATAAATGCATGAATAAAACTAGCTAGTTGGGTTTATAACCGGATAAATGCATGAATTAAGCTAGCTTGTTGGGTTTATAACCCGATAAATGCATAAATTAAGCTAGCTTAGTTGGGTTTATAATCCGATAAATGCATGAATTTAGCTAGCTTAGTTGGGTTTATAACCTGATAAATGCATGAATTAAACTAGCTAGTTGGGTTTGTAACCCGATAAATGCATGAATTAAGCTAGCTAGTTGGGTTTGTAACCTGATAAATGCGTGAAAAAAACTAGGTAGTTGGGTTTGTAACCTGATAAATGCATGAATTAAGCTAGCTAGTTGGGTTTGTAACCTGATAAATGCATGAATAAAACTAGGTAGTTGGGTTCATAACCGGATAAATGCATGAATTAAGCTAGCTAGTTCGGTTCATAACCGGATAAATGCATGAATTAAGAATTCTCAATCCTTAACCCTCATTTTAACGCACCACTCCACCTTTCTTACTCATTTCCCACCAAAACTCCTCACTTATTTATCCACCATTCTCAATCATTTCCCTTCCTCACTATTCTCATGCATTTCCCCACCATTCTCATGCATTTCCCGACCATTCCCAGGCATTTCCCCACCATTCTCAGGCATTTCCCGACCATTCTCATTCATTTCCCCACCATTCTCAGGCATTTCCACACCATTCTCACGCATTTCCCGACCATTCTCAGGCATTTCCCCACCATTTTCAGGCATTTCCCCACCATTCTCAGACATTTCCCCACCATTCTCAGGCATTTCCCCACCATTCTCAGGCATTTCCACACCATTCTCACGCATTTCCCGACCATTCTCAGGCATTCCCTAACCATTCTCACTCATTTCCTCACCATTTTCATTCATTTCCCTACCTTTCTCACTCATTTCCTCACCATTTTCACGCATTTTCCCACCATTTTCACGCATTCCTCAATTTTCTCACTAATTCTCCCACTATTCTCACGCATTTCTTCCCCACCATTCTCACAAATTTTCCCACCATTTTCACTCATTTCCCCGCCTTTCTCACTCATTTCCCCACCTTCCTCACTCATTTCCCCATCAGTCTCATTCATTTCCCCCGCTATTCTCAGGCATTTCCTGACCATTCTCACTCATTTTCCCCTCCACAGTCTCACTCATTTCTCCCTCCATAGTCTCACTCATTCCCCAAACCTTCTCTCTCATTCCCCTTCCTCACCATTTCAACGCCATTCTCACTCATTTCCCAACCATCTCACTCATTTCCCTTCCCCACTATTCTCACTTAGTTCCCTTCCTCACCATTCTCACTCATTTCCCCACCATTATCAAGCATTTTTCAGCCATTCTTGCGCATTTCCCCACCATTCTCATGTATTTCCCTGTCATTCTCACGCATTTCCCCCACCATTCTCACGCATTTCCCCGCCATTCTCATGTATTCCCCCAACATTCTCACCCATTTCCATACCCCCACCATTCTCACTCATTTCCCCACCATTTTCACTCATTTCCCCACCATTCTAACTCATTTCCCTTACCACCATTATCAAGCATTACCCCACCTTTCTCACTCATTTCCCTTCCCCACCATTCTCACGCATTTCCCCCCACCATTATCGCGCATTACCCCACTATTCTCACTCATTTCCCTTCCCCACCATTCTCACTTATTTCCCTTCCCCATCATTCTCACGCATTCCCCCCACCATTATCACGCATTTTCCCACCATTCTCACTAATTCCCCCACCATTCTCACTCATTCCCCCACCATTATCACGCATTTCCCCCACCATTCTCACGCATTTTCCCCCACCATTATCACGCATCCCCCACCATTATCACGCATTTCCCCACCATTCTTACTCATTTCCCTTCCCCACCATTTTCACGCATCCCCCCACCATTATCACGCATTTCCCCACCATTCTCACGCATTCCCCCACCATTCTCACGCATTTCCCCCACCATTATCACGCATCCCCCACCATTATCACGCATTTTCCCACCATTCTCACTCATTTCCCTTCCCCACCATTCTCACGCATTCCCCCCCCCCCCCCCACCACCACCATTATCGCGCCCCCACCATTATCGCGCATTACCCCACTATTCTCACTCATTTCCCTTCCCCACCATTCTCACTCATTTCCCTTCCCCACCATTCTCACGCATTTCCCCACTATTCTCTCTCTTTTTCTCACCCTTCTCACTCCTCTCATCTCCACACCCTTTTCCCTTATTTCAAATTTATACTCTCCCCATGTTCACGCTTACCATTGTTCAAACACCCCGCATTTCTCCAACTCTCCACATTTTACGTTATCCCCATTTTCATA
Source organism: Sinonovacula constricta (assembly GCA_007844125.1). Classification (NCBI taxonomy): domain Eukaryota; kingdom Metazoa; phylum Mollusca; class Bivalvia; order Cardiida; family Solecurtidae; genus Sinonovacula; species Sinonovacula constricta. Next base: position 5,007,960 of record CM017566.1, on the reverse strand, counting down.
CTCTCCCCATTTGTTAACACTTTAAATTTTCTGCAGACTTCTCAATTTTTATTATCCCCGTTTCCCGCATTTCCTATGTTCATAATCTCCTCATGACTTCTTCCCTAATTTTCTTACTTTCCTCATAGTTTTACCTTCCACTTTTTGTCTTTATCCTTCTCCAGACGGCAATTATTATTATCTGAGATTTTAAAGACTGTTATAACCGAAGAATCAAACGCGTATAAATGCATTCCTCTTTGGAAGATCATGGTGACCTATTTACGCCGATAGCAATAACCAATGAGAGATAAGTGTCAACAAATTTATAAGACAAACACAGACACTCAAGACCGAAACACCATGTATGTATTGTACACTTATTTGACGTGTTTTATCAAACACATTTAGCTCTTGGCTATCATAGTTATAACCCGTTTTTTTTCTTCATTGTATATGCTGTACTATTTTGTCGGCGTATCGCTGTTAACGTTATACGGCATTCTACAGCATTATAAAAAGAGTTTAATGTAGAACAATTGTTTCACGACCCATTAGCTCATTGTTCTTTTATTGTTGTTGTACATGGATTGTAAAAATCTAGCAGTACAGTTTGATTTGTGGAAACAAAATTACAACGTTTAAAGTGTTGTTGCTGTAGATGGTGGTAATTATAAAAGTTGATTGAATCCCTTGAATGTCATGACTGGAAAACCTACGTGGTTTGGCACTGTAAATGTACAATGGTCTTTTTGTCAGGCAACAATTCATATACAGATCATACAAGACAGAACCGTCCGTAGATAAGCGTAATGCCACTGTTGATATCTCTTTTGACTGGTTACATAACGACACGAATATGTAAACTACATACAACTACAGCTAATGCCAGTATTATATAAAGTATTATTTTTAGACTTTGTTATATTTTTATTTTACAATATAAAATCGAGCAGCACATACAAGGATCAGTGTGAGTGTGCGTGCGTGTACGCGCGCGTGCGTGCGTGGGTACGCGCGTACGTGCATCATGCGTTGTGTGTCCGCATGTGTGTGTGCGCGTGCATGTGTGTGCGCGCGTGTGTGCGTGCTCGTGTGTGTGCGTGCGTGCGTGTGTGTGCGTGCGTGTATGTGTGTGTACGTCAAAACAAGCACGTTGTCGATCAAAAGCAACAACACATTTACACAAGGTTATCACGCTTGAGTTCCAGTTGCAAGATTATATATTTTTCCATATAACTATGTAGGTCAGACGACAGCAAATACGCATAAAACTAAACCTTTACATATATCTGAACACGGCTATTCATTCTGAATTAACATGACCTAACGCAAGTTTTGTAACATATAGGGAGGTTTGACTAATAGAAATAGCAAAACGTTTTGTTGACTTATATTCACGGAAGTTCAATGTGCACTTTTAGGTATAAGTAGACCAGTTCATTATTTCGCAATTTGAATTAATGATGTTGTACTTATCTAATTCTAGTTGGTTTCAGCCATCTTTGACAATAAGATGTTAAGTATAATATGCTGACTTGTTAAAACGTAATGTTGTCTTGTCAACAGACCATGATACTTTTTGTCAAAATAGCGAGCCGTCCTCTCACTACCGCATGTTGTCTTGTCAACAGATCACGTCTTATCAAATAGCCCAGCCGTCCTCTAATAACCATATGCTCTCTTATCTACATACCATGACATCTTGTCACAATAGCAAGCCATTATCGAATTACTCATGTTTTCTTGTCAACAGAGCATAAAATCGAGTAAAATAGCGAACCGTCCTCTCAAAATGACACGCTGTTTTGTTAGCAGACCATGATTATGACATCTTGCCAAAATAGCTTGCTGCGCTATCAAAACGGCATGTTGTCCTGTTATGTAGTTTTGACAAGTCAGCAAGCTGTTTTTATAAGTCAACATGTCGTTTTGACAAGACAACAAGTCGTTTTGACAAGTCAGCATGTTGTTTTGATAAGACAGCAATACGTTTTGACAAGACAACAAGTCGTTTTGACAAGAAAACAAGTCATTCTGACTTGTCGCTTTAAAAAGACAGCATATCGTTATGTCGCTTGGATAAGGCCACACAACGATTTGTTAGGACAGCGAGCCGAATCGGCACGATTCCATTGTGTTTTACTTGATAACTTAATCATTAGACATGATAGATTGTCTTATGCGCAAGACAGCATAGTATCTGAACAAAAATCATGCAAGCCGATTACATCAGACAGCCATGGCGTTCCATATAACCTTGTACAATTTCAGCGCAATGACTTTGAACCTCCTGCTATTATGTGTGTATGTTAGTGCTGCCTGGGCGGACTTCGACTGTCTTTGTAACTATGATGTCGAGCACGTTGTATATTCCACGGTACGTCACATACCCAGATTTTCGACGACCACCCAATTACTACCTTAACGATATTTCAGTCATATAAACTTTCTAACATAATCTTATAAAAGACCATTAAACAGGCAACGTTCCGATGTACATGAAAATAAACATTGTTATAATATCTTTTTTATAGGAAGTAATTTTGTATTACGAAGTGCAAAAAGCAATTTAAACAATAAAGTTTGCTTATTAATATTTTTCATGACAGAATAAATATGAAAGTATGTGAGTACAAATCAAATACAACAGAGTAGCATACAATCACATAGTCTGGCGTGTATTCTATGGTTCCAGTTTCTAGAGCCTCGAGAAGTCTAAGACATTTGTCAACTTGATCAGATGTCACTTCAGCAGAAACCCATGGTTTTGTGGCTAGACAACTCCATTTTCCAAAGCCTTCTTGTGAAGAATCATCCCTGTCAGAATAAAAACAAACTACTAACAGAGAAAGGCATTTAGCTAACCTTTGATAACGTGATAAGAAAATGGGACATTGGATTATTAAAAGACACATTTCAACCAATCTTTCTGTCGGCAAGTTATTCAACAAGTACAGCATGGCAATAATAGACAGGTACGACTTAAATAGGCATATAAGGCCCATTCTGAACCAAGTCATTTCAACAAATCAAAGACAAAAGAAGATTTAGCCGATATCGTTCACCATTGCTGCTCAGTACCAGGCAATAAAAATGGCTGAATATTTGGTTTTTATAGAGGTAGCAAATTTGTCACCTGGTATTAATGGTGAACAAAGTCAACACCAAACATTGTCACAATATGACTTTATATTGCAGAACTCTGACCATTCACCAATTTTGGGCTACATGTACGAGTTCGACTGTAAACAACAACTGGAGACGGTGAACGCACCCAAAGGATGGTATACCCTGGCGTATGAACACAATGTACAACTTTTTTATGTTTGCGCTGTTTATAAATAAAAATCATTTTTCGGTTTCTACATTCTAGTTTATTGCCAGCAAAGAAATAAAAAAAATATGAAAAGGTATTTTTTTCTGCTGCTCAGTGATTAAATGGTATTCGGGTATAAACAAGAAAATAAAATTCAACGTATTTCCTTATTCTGCTAAGTGAAACTATTTTGTGTATCTCCTGAGTAACCAAAAGTGTAAGACTCAGTTGCATTGCATTTCATTTTCACCCAGTCACTAAACAAAATAATCTTTTATATTATTGTATTTCTGTTTAGTAACACAAAAAGCTACAGTCAGTGGTACTAATTTTTACAATAATCGCGGTGGCAATTTCCGCAATAAGAATATATGACAAAGTCCTATGAGCATTGCAACATGTATCAAACTCTGAAAAGGCACAGGACAAAGGTATTTTACGTGCAAGCCAAGTGAAAAGCAAGAAAATTTCTTATGATTCTAAAAGAGCAAACCCGACAGTTACCGCCTTGGAACGGTCAGTCGGAAATATGGGCCAATGTTTGTTGCTATTTTCAAATATGTTCATAGATAGTATTTTATACTTATTGAATATAGTGGAACGAAGTGCTACTTGTTGGATTGTAATCAATATACAGACTTTGCAAATGTCGTGGTTGCAGTAAAATTATAACTTCAATTGTTTAGTTCTGATAAATTATTTTCTGAGATATTCTCTTTCTCTGTTTATCGCCATTAGTTTTAACTAAACAATCTGCATATCCGGCACACCTAGTTTGTTCCGGATTGTTTATACTCCATCTTGACCAATAATAATTTATCTAAAAGAGAGTTTTCGTTTGAATTGTATTTTTTATTTTCTCAGATTCACTTTGTTTGTTGTGCTGGGGAATTGTGTCTGAAATCGAAATATACTAAATGACGGGACTTAGGGGTTTGGTAGTATTTGCCATCTTGTTAAATGGAAATGTTACGTCAAAATAGTGCTAGATACTACGCAACATTGCAAGAAACATTTATTTTAAACACGATTTTCTCATATGAAGAAATAATGAACTCACTAGGTGTATTGCAATGACCTATACAAACTTGTTCGTACGAGTATTCGCAAAATGACGTCTTTCTTTTAATAACAACGTTTGCTAATTACAAATGCATGTGACTGATTACCTCAACAGGTGGGTTATATAAAAGATGAAGGCGACGTTAAGGTTCAGACCTGTGCTGGCGAGCCGTCTCCAGATGATCTAGGTACGTTCCCACTCAAAGAGGCCACGCCACAGTGTAACATATGTACATGACGTATAGACCAAAAAGATCCGCAGTTAATATGTAATATATAGTTGTTGAATTACTATTGAGTCCAGCAATTTAATGTTAAAACTATTTTTTTACATTTATGAGGGATATTTCAGCATACGCAGTTTGAATATATGCAAGGCTGTTATCCCCAATGACTGAAAATAGTTAGCAACGCTTTTTATTTTCACAACCTTGCGACATCATTTTTTTAAAGACAGCATGTTTACATACAATTTAGCGATTACAGGCAATATTTGAATGAATTTACCAATGTAGTTTATCAAATATTAGATACACATACCTTATTTTAATACTTTTGACAACGTTACTACAATTTTTTAATTTACGTTTACAATTTGTCTTTAAATTTTCTTGGGACATCCCCATGACTTAATCTGCTATATACAGTTGTTGCTTGAAATGCATATGCTTTGTGTAAGCGCAACGCCCAGTAACATAAACCCCAGGACCATCTTCAATTCAATAAGGATATAAATCTAACTAATTATTGCTTATGTCAGAAACTTCGATATAATAATAAATTGATAATGGCCGGGTTCTTTTTTCGATTTCAAGTGACCTCGGTCATGCTCTAGATATTATAGGTAAATGCACTTTAACTGTTAAACTGATAAAGAGCGAGACATTCACATAAAACAAAGCATCAGTAATAATATAAGCATTCTGATCTAAGCATTTAGCTTTATTTCTAACGAACCGTGTAATACATTTTTAAATGAAGGTTTAAAGGACAAAGCAAAACGACACAAATTGCTTTTTGAAGATTTTTTTTTGTAGCGTATTCTTCTTCCTCCATTTCTGTAAGGATAATTGCGCCAGATACATCCGAGGAACGATCGCTCCGAGGAAGGAATTACCGGATGAGTTCCCATATATTTCAATACAGTCGACCTGACCCTTGATCCTCAGTAACAATATGTTTTTGTTGCTCGATTAGCGATGACCTTTTTTGAAAATGCTACTATCGGGGACGGGGTGCGTTTTTTGTGCACAATACGGTACATGGGGCATCTTGATTTTCTACCACTGAATGGTACGATATTGATATTTATTCGAGCTGACATTTCGTCAGCATTTGTAAGTTTGTTGAAAGTGAGGTTAGAGGGATAGCTGAAACAATATTAAGTTAATATGTACATGATTACAACCTTTCTGCAGAAACAAAGGTCGTTTTAACCAATAGTTCTGTATCCTGTTTTATAGTAACGACGACTACAGCTCCGGCAACGACACATGGTTATGGACAAGGTACAATATCGACAACACCGGCACTGACAACAACTGTAACAACTACGATACCAACAACAACAACAATAACAACAACCGTGAGACCGACAACAACTACGACAACGCAAATAACAACTACTTCAACACCACGTCCGACAACAACTGCAACAACTCCAACAGAGGCAGCAAGTACTTCAACCCCACGACCGCGTACGACAACAACAACCCCACGACCGACAACAACAGCAACAACTCCAATACGGACAACTACAACAACCCCCAAACCGACAACAACCATGCAACCGACAATAACAACTTCAACACCGAAACTGACAATCTCTAGTACACATGCAACACAAGGTATGTTTACATTAATGAAGATGTGCATTCAAATACAACTGAATGAGTTATCTAACGTACATAATTAAGACACTCCCCGAAAAGATGTCCAACCTGTCAGACTCTTTTGCTTACGGCTCTCCTTCAATTTTGATTAACTCCGACTAACACATAAATATCGAAATAAACAGGTGCATCGTTTTTATGGTACCATTCCATTTCATGTATTGCCTATTTCAAATCTTAATTACTTCACGTATCACGTTATATATTCTCATTTACTTCAGTATATTTATATTATTGAACATCCACTCACTTCCGTAGCTATTACTATCTTGCATTTAACACTACCAACGCCTGCCTGAGCTTGGAGGCGTAAGCATTCCTGACATTTCAGGGGCGTGGTCAAAAGGAGTTTATTGGTTGGTCAATCTCACAAACACAAGTAATACGTTAAATTTAGTTATAGATGAACAAGTATTGTTTTAAAAAGATTAATTTTGTGAAGAAACATGAATTGATGTAAAGTAAATGATGATGTACCATATGTACATGAAAATGACAGCGGCAAAGTGGAAATGATGGTGATATTTTGGGTGATTTTAAAACAATGCTGTTCTTTCGTTCTTTGTTGCTGACTCTGCTGCTACTTCTGCTGTTGATGATGATAAAAAGATGTTGTTGTTGAAAATTTGTTAATGTAGGCATCCCTAACCAGTGTCCCGATCACATCCGCCATGACGTCCACACAAACATTCATGTCCTGCTTATGCAGCACGAGTCGAGCTGTTACGAGTTTGTACCCACGCCTGTCTCTTGGTCCCATGCGGAGCAGAACTGCAAGATGAATGGCGGTCATTTGGTAACCATCAACTCCGAGAGCGAGCAGATATTTATCTACAACTTTCTCGTCACAAACTTTAACCACAGCACGTGGATAGGTCTTCATGATCGACAGTTCGAGGAATATTTCGAATGGGTATCAGGTGTGTTGTGTCTTATCATATAAAATGTAATAACTTAACACGTACAGACAATATTCAGCCTTCACGTTATTTTTCACTCGTGGTCGGGTCCTTGTATGGACAAGCGAACTTTAATTTCTGGTGTTTCCAGCCGATCTGTGCTTTGTTGGCTGTTCTGGCAATGTCTGTCCTGTGCCTTTACAAATTTTTATTTATGTTTCAAGACGCTCCTATGACTGTGCTATACTTCCTTGTTCATGATGACAACAATGTTACCTGTGCAGCGTGACAGTCGTAAAAATATCTCCGTTCACGTAATCTATTTGTCAATTAATTTAAACTTTAAACATTGTACGTGTATTTTGCCTTGAGGAACATTGGGCTTTGGTTCCTCAATACCATTTCAACATGAACAGGATGCTACCTGCATTTTACTTCTTCCCTGGTCACTTTTGCTTGATTAAGTAATTCATTATAATTTACAATCAGGAACTTTGTGTAGTTCTTATAGCAAAATAGTTCTCTGTCTTCTAAAAATAATGTGCAATTTTTTAATATTGTCATTACTTTCGTTTAATGACGTCATAACGTATATAAAAACGTCAGCACTTGCTTTTTATTCTTTTTTTTCATTGCTTGCATTTGAGAACACACTCAGGAAGTGCGAGGTTTGAACTCTGTAAAATCGGTTTAAGAACCAAGCGGTCTCTTTTGCCTACGGCCTGTTCTAAGGAGGCAACTATTGGGTTTGCTCATTTTTTTAATCACTTATCACATATTTGTACTTACTTTTACAATAAGTTTTCATTAGAATACCTTTTAAAAATTTGATATATGTTGCAATGTCAATAGGACTTTGTAATAATTTAAATAATCAAGTCTCTTTCTTTGCAAGACTGTCTAGAAGTCGACAACGTATTAAGAGTTATTAATGTATCGCTGTGTTTCGATGCGATACAATATGAAATAGTCAAACATACTTTAGCTAAAATGTCTGCTCAATGCAGATTTCGCAATTAAACTGTGTCTTACTTTATATGACTTATTTATGTTAATCGTATTATATTGGCGATTATTTCTGTGAACTTGGCGCAAAAAGTTCCCATATACGTCGAAGAATACTTGATGTGTACAAAAATGCGAAAGAAGTGACAAATTTGTTTACATGCTACAACCTGCTTGAAATGTGTTGTTTCTTTTTCATATTTAGAAACAAATTACAGACAAACTTGTACTAGTAAAATATAACAAATAAATTGTATGGAGCATCACGCGGTGTGCATGCTGAACACAGTTACAGTGGATGACTTAGAAAATCACTCCCAATCCAGCACAGCATGTGTCCAATTCTTATGTCCGATGTACGTTTTTCTCCATTCATGGGAGCTAAATGGCACCAAAACTGTTGATGAAGTGAACATATCACTACAAGACACTAGAGTAGCATTATCACTGGAGTTCTGTCGCTGCGTGTATGTTTCAGGAGAAGGTTTCACTTACGCTAACTGGATTCCCAACCGGAAGTCACTGGACCATGATCGCGAAGACTGTGTGTACTTCATGCCAAATATTCAGGGGAAATGGGACGACATCCCTTGCGGTGGGGAGAACCCAAATAGTGAACTTTTTGGACCCAGACTGCAGTACATCTGTGAATACCGTGAGTATGTCAGCAAAAAGTAAGAATTATTTGTAAGTATTAAAACAGTTCTGCAATCGATTTTTTTCTCAAGAATTTGATGAACTTGACAATGATATGATTACCAGATTAGATACGGTTCTCTTTAAGACTCTTTCTTGACGCATATTATATTCCTTGTTTTACATGTTTTGTTAAGAAAAATATGGCATTTGATACTATAATATTACTCTTAATATTTTTCAGCGATTCCACCATGTCAGTAGTATATTGGCCAAAAAGATCATGTTAAATCATGACGTTGAAATATAAATAAAAATTAATTAACCTGTCATTACAGATGCCATTACAACAGCCATGCCGACAGCAAGCGGGCTCACATTTACAGATGGTAGGTTTTTATGTATTTGTGGTTTATTCCAATTGTATTTTCTGCGTAAGATGAAAGTTTGACTCTCGAAGCGTATGTGACCAAGGATTTCATTTGCTTTAGAATTTAAAACATGTTTTGCATTTTTCACTGAAAAGGTTTTGTTCACATTACATATTACATGGTAACACGTTTCAGTATCCTTTGTAGACACTGTGTCAGTTTCGTGGTAGAATTTCATGTTAAGAAATAAACTTAAATTACATGTACTAAATTCATGTGTAAATCTTTAAACTTGAACATAGAACGTGTTCAGTGAAGTAAGAATTGAAAGACTCATATCAATAAGGCTGGTCATAGTTAGTGACCATACGTCGTCACTTCAGAACAGCAAAAAAAAAAAGGAGAAAAAAGGAAAATATGTCTGAAAAGAAAAAAACCTATGCAGTTAACCCAAATGAAACAAGTTTGTGCTACACAAGTTGGAAGAATGGTACCAACCACTGAAATGTACACAAACATGCAGTCAAATAGAAACCCGTAAGTGATAGGGCAAGTGCTCTTTTGCATACGCACAACGGATAAAAACAGCCCAATGCCGGCAAAAAGTGAAATCACATTAATTATAATGTATCTGCAATACTACTTATACACACAAAACCTTAATATGACAACAAACCAGTGATGTAAATCGAATCCTAAAACGTTATTCGAATATTCGTTATGTGTATTTGAATCATATTCGAATATTCAAAGGGCATTTATATCATAGTGGCACATAATCAGGATAATTTTTCATTACATTTAGTGTTTTTATTGTACAATTTTATGTACAATGTCTTATTTCTGGTCAAAATGGACACTGCTAGCCTTACTTAATACAGAAGCGGTGGTAGATTTATGATTTTAGCATAGCATTTATTTTTAAAACGACGATTACTTCAATATTATCAATCCGCCATTATATTGTTTACTTAAGCCACTTAAGCTCCTTTTATGTTAACGAGTCGAATTAATAGGACCATATCATAATTTATTAGATTGTATAACAAATACAAAATAGCTTACAATTTAAATATTTCATTTTTCTTAACGCAAACAATGTATTACCAATGTATTACCACAGTCAGTTATGTTCTGTGAATTATTGTTCTAAATTACGTAAATATGTAAACGGGGCATTTTTAAATGGAAAAGATGCAGGTAGTACTGGATCGACTTTCAGACAATTAAGCAAACACACGTAGGTTTTATTTAGGGAAATTGCTCAAGTGTACAACCAATTACCTGTCTTGATCGGTTGGTGTTCGGCTTGATGTTAAATTGTGATTGACTAATTGACGCTAAGAGTATCGCATGGATGTTAATCCGAAGCAATAACATGTCAAATAGACACATTTAGTGACCAGTACACAAGTGACAATTACGAACTGTGATTGGCAAGTGTCAGGATTACCTGTTGTTAAACCGATGAAATACTATCCAATAAAGTCTGTAGATTTACATTTTTGTTATTCGAAAAGAACGTAGCATTGAATTCATGCTGTTTACCAGTTTACCAGATGACAATTCGTTATTTTGAGACATCAAAGAGTGAGTAATCCCGTGTCGCCAGCGTCTAAAGTCGGTTGGAGACAATACGATCAACGAAAGAAATACCCTTTCAATTTTACTTTAAACTAAACAAAAGTATAAAAAATATTATAACATATTCGAATCCCTATTACATAGATCTTTATTCGAATACTGACTTAATATTCGAATATTCGAATGTCCGTTAACATCCCTACAATGAATCATTTTAAAATACCTGCATAGTGTGTTAATTAAATATGACTGTCTCAGGTCCGACGCAACTGTGTCCTGCAGCTATCCAGAGCCATGCCCGGAATATGGGCGGAGTGTTGGGCTATTATAAGAACCATTGCTATGAGTTGATCCCCAACGTTCACTACACATGGCAGCATGGAGAGCAGACTTGTCACAGCCAGGGTGGAAACTTGGCCTTTATTACCAGCGCTGATGAGCAGGGGTTCCTTCAACAGTTCATGCACAGACATCTCCCCGACCGTGCTGTCTGGATTGGTCTGTCAGATGTCCAGATAGAGGGCGTATACCAATGGACATCAGGTAATAGATCTGGAGTTCACATATTCACTGTATTCAGTATAAATGTGTTTCATCTACCAGTTAAACTAAATTATGTTTCGTTTAACCATTTTCAGCATTTGTTACCCTTCACAATCAGACAGCTATTGTCGTTTTCTGAGTGACAGAAATTAGCAGGATAATGCAATGTTTAACCACTGTTATCAGTGACTATGATCGCGCTTGACACCCCAAATCATTTATCGTTTTGGTAAGGAACGGTTAAACTAAGTACATGCTTCTTATTTACCGGTGCTTCGCTCCACAAAGAATCTAGCGTAGACCGGTATATTGTTCTGATTGCGAATTAAGAAAGTGCTAAATATTTCACCTATTTTCTTTTGGAAAAAGAGCTCTAGTGATTCTCTTTATATAAAACTGGATAAAACAACAAGTGCATAAGTTGCAAACAGAACGAGAGCCGTCCAACAAACAGAAAAGCATAGGTCATGTTTAAACATGACAGGCTCCGCACGATTTATACTTTTACTCACTAATCAAACGGGCGCCCTTGGAATGAATATATGAACCGCACAGTTACCGCACAAGGACCAGACAATCACCGAGCGGATAACATTAGGATTATAGGTTTAACTAAAATTTATTGAAAGTTACGAGCCTGTGTTCGGCCACAGTATATAAAACAGGAGCTGCCGATGCCTCTACAAACCTCGCCCGATACCCTGACCATGGTTGTACATCGGGCGGTGCCTTTCCGGGCGAGGGACGCAAAGCTTGTCCGCACAATCGCTGTTTCAATCAAATGAAATTAAAGTCAGAATCTGGCGGTCAGACGGTTGCATAGTGGAAGTTAAGTTTAAAGTTATCCTAAATAGTCAACGGGCTCCACCGGATGACGCAACTCCTCAACTGCCACGGTCCGATTGCAAATGCTGCCTGGCGGACACGTATAGTCCGAGTTTGCTCGTTTACGTGAAACAGACACTGACGAGCGGCATTCCCTCATTTGTGGTGGTAATATTACTTGACAAGCTTCTTGCAGGTAAAATTCATTGGCCATACATTTCGAAATCGAAACCGCGAGGACCAATAGTTGCTGAATTAGCGACTAAGTATCTCAGATTAAACATAATAAACGTGCAACTTTGTATTTATATATAAAACATAAGAATTGCAGGACGGAAGCAAATGTTGTTCTATTACCAACTTTCTACATCTAGGTGACCCCGTAACATTCACTAATTGGCTAAGCGGCCATATCGGCAACTATGTCAACCCTAATGAGGAAGACTGTGTGGCCTTTATCCCGTACATGAATGGACAGTGGGACGACATTCGTTGTGGAACCCATGGACTGTTCGGGGGAGATTTTGGGGAGACACATCCCATCATCTGTCAATATGGTAAGAACCACAAAATGCCCACAAACTTCTTGGTAAGTTACTAATTTAAACCGGAAAGACATCTTTTGAAACGGTTTGTAAAGTAATAATAATTTCAGATGTCGTAACATTTAAAGTTTAAAAGGTCAAACATTTTTCTCGGTTAAAAATTGCTTATCTTATCATTATGTCCAGTTCTGTTGCTGTTGGCAAGAAACCGCATTGTTCTCTGATTGGCGTCGGCCTTTAATCGAATTCAATGAAATGACAGACTGTAACAGTTTCCTCATTCTTACTGTCTATATATTGATTGTGCATCCGCCGAAAACAAGAACCTAGTAAAAGTGTCTATATTGATTGATTGATTTATTCAAAGAATTTTTGGTCTCCGGCTCATATTACAAATATACAAAATTTTCAGTATTAACAATTCGTGAGTTGTGTCCATAGCTATACAAATAAAACACATTCACACTGTTCCAATATACTATAAACAATAGATAATAAGTACATGCATACACACATGTAATATAACTATAAATAGTATATCATTCTCATATTGTTTTATAATGAAGTAATTGTTAACAATGCTTTATAAATACCTCAAATAATAGTTGACAATGCTTAATTTGTTACATGATATAGAAAATTAGTTTGTTTTTATTGTCTATTGTGGACTTTTGAAAAACAAATACACGTTTGATTACATACTTACGGTTATGATCTTTTGTATATGAATTATTATTGCCTATAGAACTGCATATCTATATCTCAATATATCTATATAACAATAGATCTATATATGTATGCATGCGTGTATGTATGTATGTATGTATGTATGTATGTATGTATGTGTGTGTGTGTGTGTGTGTGTGTGTGTGTGTGTGTGTGTGTGTGTGTGTGTGTGTGTGCGTGTGCGTGTGTGTATGTATGTATGTATGTATGTGTGTGTGTGTGTGTGTGTGTGTGCGTGCGTGCGTGCGTGCGTGCGTGCATGCATGTATGTTTGCATTAGTGTGCAAGTTTCTTTTTCACTTTAAAGAACTCCATTCGTCCCGTCCTTTCAGGCTCGATGCTGTCTGGTTCCAGCGGTTCTGGTGTCCCCATCATTGGCTAACATACACAGATCTGGCCCGGAAAGTAGCAAGACCAGTCCTAAACTACAGTTCATTTTCATAACGTGTGTGGCAAATAAATAATTTATTAACAACAATTCGGTACCTTAAATACATACACACAGTATATTAAACATACATGATAAAGTGATTCCTACTATAGTGCAAATTGAATGGCACTTCAAAAAAATAGAATTACTTCCATTTATGTTAAAAATACTTATTACTTCCATTAGTTATATATTTGACGCATCAATAATGTATTGTACAAGTATTCATGTTGTACCAATTAAATTACGTGCTGTGATATGTATTTTACCATTTTACTGGTAGTTATTTGTGTTGTCGTACTGACCCTCAGTAACTGATTAGTTGAATGTATTTTTTTTCGGATGTTCCTGCTTAAGAATAAAATGATTTTGGTCGATTCCTGTCGGAACGTTAGATGAGGCCGACGCATGAGTCCCAGCTGCGTAAGATTCATGCTGTCTCAAAAAATAATCTTTTCTAAAGCATGCAATCGATCGCTTGGTTTGTGTTAAGGCAGACCGTGTATGTACAAAGACAACTGCCCATCACGCTTTTATTCGATAATATAGAAGGACATCCTGTTCACGCTAAACGTTAAGCAGAATAAAGTGTTCTTCCTGCTGCTCGGTATTTTAAGTGGTTGTCCGTTTAAGGCTACAAATGCAAGCCGCCAAAGCTTCAACTGAGCTTTTGACGTTGTCGTGCTCGCAGTGTAAGTGGTCCGACTTTCGAATTGGTTTCAATATCCAACTTCCGAAAGGCCCGCAAGCGTCTGGAGTGTGCAGAGCTTCAAGCGAGTGCAGTATAAACCGGCGTATCTTGCTCGGGCGAGTGTGTGGAGAGCTTCAAGCGAGTGCAGTATAAACCGGCGTATCTTGCTCGGGCGAGTGTGTGGAGAGCTTCAAGCGAGTGCAGTATAAACCGGCGTATCTTGCTCGGGCGAGTGTGTGGAGAGCTTCAAGCGAGTGCAGTATAAACCGGCGTATCTTGCTCGGGCGAGTGTGTGGAGAGCTTCAAGCGAGTGCAGTATAAACCGGCGTATCTTGCTCGGGCGAGTGTGTGGAGAGCTTCAAGCGAGTGCAGTATAAACCGGCTTATCTTGCTCGGGCGAGTGTGTGAAGAGCTTCAAGCGAGTGCAGTATAAACGGGCGTATCATGCTCGGGCGAGTGTGTGAAGAGCTTCAAGCGAGTGCAGTATAAACGGGCGTAACTTGCTCGGGCGAGTGTGTGGAGAGCTTAATGCGAGTGCAGTATAAACCGGCGTAACTTGCTCGGGCGAGTGTGTGAAGAGCTTCAAGCGAGTGCAGTATAAACGGGCGTATCTTGCTCGGGCGAGTGTGTGAAGAGCTTCAAGCGAGTGCAGTATAAACAGGCGTATCTTGCTCGGGCGAGTGTGTGAAGAGCTTCAAGCGAGTGCAGTATAAACAGGCGTATCTTGCTCGGGCGAGTGTGTGGAGACACGTCCGTGTGAATGGAGGTACGTCCGTCCAGGGTACAGCAATTTGATTGGTATCGGGGTGAGCTAGTCGCCTGTCGGAGACGGAATTCTACTGTAACTCTAATCAGCAGGGTAAACATACCCTGGCTTAACATATTACACTTAAACTGACTTGGCGTCATTGCCAGATATAATTTAACATTGGTGTATCTAAAAAGAGATTAAGTGAAACGATGCTCCAGCTCCTTTGTATAGTATTATTTTAGGCAGTGTTCGCACGTTTCATTTGTTGTTACTTTGCTTTGATTAGTTTAAGATTGATTTGCATGCTTCATTACCATCTGAATATTGTGATATATTCGAAGTTTATCCAACACCAGGTTTCGTGCGCTACCGCTGCTCTTCCGCTCCCTCTCTTCTTGACTCTGGCACGTTACACCACTTACTGAGTTCGGAGTTTAAGGTCCTGTACCAATATAATTATATAGAAATAATTTGGTTCAAATGTGAATAAAATAATCATTGTATTTAGTTTTAGTTTTATTTGACGCTATTTCCATTTTCATCGTAAAAGCATCGTAAATCGGGCATAATCAAACAACAGGTCCGCTTAATACCGTTTAAGGTTACTGGATAGTGACACATTTGTTAGTTGCAATCACTCTGAACAGTTTAGTATAGTTTATCTATGAGCTGTAGATTATAAAAAATAAAAAAAAAAATCAGTGGGTTACCATTGAAATAATAATTTTATTGCCTCATGTGTATGGCTGATGTAAACAAGCAATGTTGCCATTATAAGACATTAACTTTATTATATCATATCAACTATATTTTTGTGAAAAAAGGGTAAACAAGCCTATATGGCAGTTTCTAACATTCAGCACAAATAAAGCTTTCATTTAAAACCAAACAAGGCTATCCCTGAAGTGATAATTACAAAAATATCTCATAATAAATAATAAAATAATTAATTAAACTTAAAAAATATAGAAAAACTATCAGAAAATACTTAATTTAGATGCAGTTCTTTAAACTTCACATGTAGATAAAACTTTTTATTCTGGTTAAAGTAAATACAAAAAATGTATGTGTTACCATACAAACTGAAGAGCTATGGTTTGTCAAATATTAAAAAAATAATATTTTTAATTAAAAATATGCATAAAATATCATTTTGTTGTACATATAAAAAACAAAAAAGGTAGATTTTACCTTGTAAAATTTAAGAATTCGAGCTTATAATATGTAAAAAATACAATTTAAAAAAATGTAAAATATCACTTATATTTTTCTTTTAATGCACCGGTCTGAACACTTAAGATATAGGTAGAACACATTTTGCTGAATAAATCAACAACAAAAAAGGTAGATTTTTTTGGTAAAAATCAGGATGAAAGGTGGTCAATTTATAATATATATATATATATATATATATATATATATATATATATATATATATATATTGCAACAAACTAAACACACAAACTGGCATACGTTTTGGATTTAGTTGCAAAAGTCTCAATACAGTACATAGAAAATAACAATTATCATTATATGATACAGTTCTTCACAAAACCAGGTTTATGCAAATCTACAAACAAGAAAAGTGGCAGAGCCACTATAGGATACCCCATGCTGATATTTAAGATGCAGCACAACGCCGTGAATGCGGGATAGTTCAAATCTCAACAAATCTGCGCGATCGTCTGCGCAGACGCTCCAAATTCGTCCCTATCAGGTAACCTTAAGTACAAAACTTTGGCATCACTAGAAGTTGACGTTATAAAATAACATATCGCTTAAAACAATTATCGCCCTGATGGATGGAAATCCATTTTACGCGAATCTTATCTGGCTTGATAAAGGTGCGGGGCAAGTAACAACATCAGCAAAGGCTGTCTAAAACATTTCTTATCAACTAGACATTGCTATTAGCTATTAGAATGAATCTCCGATCCCGACTGCTATAATGAAGCACTCAACCACTGCCGTTATATTGCAAGCAAACTTTTTGTGGTACTCTTAAAATAAATTTTAAACAATGCATTTTATTTTCAATATTCAAATGAAACATTGTTTGGCTAAGTTTAATCTCAAGTAAGCTAGCAAAAACTTAAACGGAATTTTCAATAGTCTCAAAAACCAATGTGTCTAAGCTGTAACATTGATTTAAAAAATACAGTTCACAACTGTAAATGTTATGCAAAAAATCATTTCTTGCACTGATGATATTTTGTGCAAAAATCATGCCTTGTACTGATGCAGTATCAGCATACATTGATTTCTGTAAACAAAGATACTAGCTACATGCAGTCTAAGGGAGATAACAAATGATAGAACTGTTTGTAAAGAGTTCTTCCCCTCTTAAGTTTAATAATTGATGTTGACATACATAAATGAATGTTTATATAATTTATTTGTTACATTTAGGTAAAATAGGTTTATAAAATTAATAACGTGATATCACGTTTTGTTTACAGACTTTATTTTAAATTATATTCTTAAAATGTTTAGTGCATTTAATTTAATAAACAAAATACAACAAATGGAAAATAAAGGACGGAATACTTGCAAAATGCCCCATTATGCACTTAAAAGTAAGTGAACTTCAAGAAAGCGTATCGTCAAAATAATCAAACTATATTTATTTTAGTTTATTTCTTAATAATAACTTAAAACCGAGATAGTTATCTCGTCATATTGAGGTTATATTTTAAATTGAGTTAGGGGCGCATGTTGGTTCAAATATGTAGGCAACATATAAATGTTTATGTTGACAAATGCTTAGTCGGCTTATTCGTATCCAAGTATTAATTGTACCTTCGAGTCTCAGCATTTAATGTGCTGTCGATTCTCAGTGTTTATGGTACTGTCGATTCTTAGTCTTGAATGTACTGTCGAGTCTCAGTGTTTAATGTACAGTCGAGTCCCAGTGTTTGATGTGATGTCGAGTCGCAGTGTTTGGTTTGCTGTCGAGTCTCAGTGTTTAATGTACTGTCGAGTCTCAGTGTTTAATGTGCTGTCTAGTCTCAGTGTTTAATGTGCTGTCTAGTCTCAGTGTTTGATGTGCGGTCGAGTCTCAGTGTTTAATGTACTGTCGATTCTCAGTGTTTAATGTACTGTCTAGTCTCAGTGTTTAATGTACTGTCGAGTCTCAGTGTTTAATGTACTGTCTAGTCTCAGTGTTTAATGTACTGTCGAGTCTCATTGTTTAATGTACTGTCTAGTCTCAGTGTTTAATGTACTGTCTAGTCTCAATGTTTAATGTACTGTCGAGTCTCAGTGTTTAATGTACTGTCGAGTCTCAGTGTTTAATGTACTGTCTAGTCTCAGTGTTTAATGTACTGTCTAGTCTCAGTGTTTAATGTACTGTCTAGTCTCAGTGTTTAATGTACTGTCTAGTCTCAGTGTTTAATGTACTGTCTAGTCTCAGTGTTTAATGTACTGTCGAGTCTCAGTGTTTAATGTACTGTCGAGTCTCAGTGTTTAATGTACTATCGAGTCTCAGTGTTTAATGTAGTGTCGAGTCTCAGTGTTTAATGTACTGTCGATTCTCAGTGTTTAATGTACTGTCGAGTCTCAGTGTTTAATGTACTGTCGAGTCTCAGTGTTTAATGTAGTGTCGAGTCTCAGTGTTTAATGTACTGTCGATTCTCAGTGTTTAATGTACTGTCTAGTCTCAGTGTTTAATGTACTGTCTAGTCTCAGTGTTTAATGTACTGTCTAGTCTCAGTGTTTAATGTACTGTCGAGTCTCAGTGTTTAATGTACTGTCGAGTCTCATTGTTTAATGTACTGTCGAGTCTCAGTGTTTAATGTACTGTCGAGTCTCAGTGTTTAATGTACTGTCGAGTCTCAGTGTTTAATGTACTGTCGAGTCTCAGTGTTTAATGTACTGTCGAGTCTCAGTGTTTAATGTACTGTCCAGTCTCAGTGTTTAATGTACTGTCTAGTCTCAGTGTTTAATGTACTGTCTAGTCTCAGTGTTTAATGTACTGTCTAGTCTCAGTGTTTAATGTACTGTCGAGTCTCAGTGTTTAATGTACTATCGAGTCTCAGTGTTTAATGTAGTGTCGAGTCTCAGTGTTTAATGTACTGTCGATTCTCAGTGTTTAATGTACTGTCTAGTCTCAGTGTTTAATGTACTGTCCAGTCTCAGTGTTTAATGTACTGTCCAGTCTCAGTGTTTGATGTACTGTCCAGTCTCAGTGTTTAATGTACTATCGAGTCTCAGTGTTTAATGTACTGTCTAGTCTCAGTGTTTAATGTACTGTCTAGTCTCAGTGTTTACTGTACTATCGAGTCTCAGTGTTTACTGTACTGTCGAGTCTCAGTGTTTAATGTACTGTCGAGTCTCAGTGTTTAATGTACTGTCGAGTCTCAGTGTTTAATGTACTGTCTAGTCTCAGTGTTTAATGTACTGTCTAGTCTCAGTGTTTAATGTACTGTCGAGTCTTAGTGTTTAATGTACTGTCGAGTCTCAGTGTTTAATGTACTGTCTAGTCTCAGTGTTTAATGTACTGTCTAGTCTCAGTGTTTAATGTACTGTCTAGTCTCAGTGTTTAATGTACTGTCTAGTCTCAGTGTTTAATGTACCGTCGAGTCTCAGTGTTTAATGTACTGTCTAGTCTCAGTGTTTAATGTACTATCGAGTCTCAGTGTTTAATGTACTGTCGAGTCTCAGTGTTTAATGTACTGTCGAGTCTCAGTGTTTAATGTACTGTCGAGTCTCAGTGTTTAATGTACTGTCTAGTCTCAGTGTTTAATGTACTGTCTAGTCTCAGTGTTTGGTGTGCTGTCGAGTCTCAGTGTTTAATGTACTGTCGAGTCTCAGTGTTTAATGTACTGTCGAGTCTCAGTGTTTAATGTACTGTCGAGTCTCAGTGTTTAATGTACTGTCGAGTCTCATTGTTTAATGTACTGTCGAGTCTCAGTGTTTAATGTACTGTCGAGTCTCAGTGTTTAATGTACTGTCGAGTCTCATTGTTTAATGTACTGTCGAGTCTCATTGTTTAATGTACTGTCGAGTCTCAGTGTTTAATGTACTGTCGAGTCTTAGTGTTTAATGTACTGTCTAGTCTCAGTGTTTAATGTACTGTCTAGTCTCAGTGTTTAATGTACTGTCTAGTCTCAGTGTTTAATGTACCGTCGAGTCTCAGTGTTTAATGTACTGTCTAGTCTCAGTGCTTAATGTACTATCGAGTCTCAGTGTTTAATGTACTGTCTAGTCTCAGTGTTTAATGTACTGTCTAGTCTCAGTGTTTAATGTACTGTCGAGTCTTAGTGTTTAATGTACTGTCGAGTCTCAGTGTTTAATGTACCGTCTAGTCTCAGTGTTTAATGTACTGTCTAGTCTCAGTGTTTAATGTACTGTCTAGTCTCAGTGTTTAATGTACTGTCGAGTCTCAGTGTTTAATGTACTGTCTAGTCTCAGTGTTTAATGTACTGTCTAGTCTCAGTGTTTAATGTACCGTCGAGTCTCAGTGTTTAATGTACTGTCTAGTCTCAGTGTTTAATGTACTATCGAGTCTCAGTGTTTAATGTACTGTCGAGTCTCAGTGTTTAATGTACTGTCGAGTCTCAGTGTTTAATGTACTGTCGAGTCTCAGTGTTTAATGTACTGTCTAGTCTCAGTGTTTAATGTACTGTCTAGTCTCAGTGTTTGGTGTGCTGTCGAGTCTCAGTGTTTAATGTACTGTCGAGTCTCAGTGTTTAATGTACTGTCGAGTCTCAGTGTTTAATGTACTGTCGAGTCTCAGTGTTTAATGTACTGTCGAGTCTCATTGTTTAATGTACTGTCGAGTCTCAGTGTTTAATGTACTGTCGAGTCTCAGTGTTTAATGTACTGTCGAGTCTCAGTGTTTAATGTACTGTCGAGTCTCATTGTTTAATGTACTGTCGAGTCTCAGTGTTTAATGTACTGTCGAGTCTCAGTGTTTAATGTACTGTCGAGTCTTAGTGTTTAATGTACTGTCTAGTCTCAGTGTTTAATGTACTGTCTAGTCTCAGTGTTTAATGTACTGTCTAGTCTCAGTGTTTAATGTACCGTCGAGTCTCAGTGTTTAATGTACTGTCTAGTCTCAGTGTTTAATGTACTATTGAGTCTCAGTGTTTAATGTACTGTCGAGTCTCAGTGTTTAATGTACTGTCGAGTCTCAATGTTTAATGTACTGTCGAGTCTCAGTGTTTAATGTACTGTCGAGTCTCAGTGTTTAATGTACTGTCTAGTCTCAGTGTTTAATGTACTGTCTAGTCTCAGTGTTTAATGTACTGTCGAGTCTTAGTGTTTAATGTACTGTCGAGTCTCAGTGTTTAATGTACTGTCTAGTCTCAGTGTTTAATGTACTGTCTAGTCTCAGTGTTTAATGTACTGTCTAGTCTCAGTGTTTAATGTACTGTCTAGTCTCAGTGTTTAATGTACTGTCTAGTCTCAGTGTTTAATGTACCGTCGAGTCTCAGTGTTTAATGTACTGTCTAGTCTCAGTGTTTAATGTACTATCGAGTCTCAGTGTTTAATGTACTGTCGAGTCTCAGTGTTTAATGTACTGTCGAGTCTCAGTGTTTAATGTACTGTCGAGTCTCAGTGTTTAATGTACTGTCTAGTCTCAGTGTTTAATGTACTGTCTAGTCTCAGTGTTTGGTGTGCTGTCGAGTCTCAGTGTTTAATGTACTGTCGAGTCTCAGTGTTTAATGTACTGTCGAGTCTCAGTGTTTAATGTACTGTCGAGTCTCAGTGTTTAATGTACTGTCGAGTCTCATTGTTTAATGTACTGTCGAGTCTCAGTGTTTAATGTACTGTCGAGTCTCAGTGTTTAATGTACTGTCGAGTCTCATTGTTTAATGTACTGTCGAGTCTCATTGTTTAATGTACTGTCGAGTCTCAGTGTTTAATGTACTGTCGAGTCTTAGTGTTTAATGTACTGTCTAGTCTCAGTGTTTAATGTACTGTCTAGTCTCAGTGTTTAATGTACTGTCTAGTCTCAGTGTTTAATGTACCGTCGAGTCTCAGTGTTTACTGTACTGTCTAGTCTCAGTGTTTAATGTACTATCGAGTCTCAGTGTTTAATGTACTGTCTAGTCTCAGTGTTTAATGTACTGTCTAGTCTCAGTGTTTAATGTACTGTCGAGTCTTAGTGTTTAATGTACTGTCGAGTCTCAGTGTTTAATGTACCGTCTAGTCTCAGTGTTTAATGTACTGTCTAGTCTCAGTGTTTAATGTACTGTCTAGTCTCAGTGTTTAATGTACTGTCGAGTCTCAGTGTTTAATGTACTGTCTAGTCTCAGTGTTTAATGTACTGTCTAGTCTCAGTGTTTAATGTACCGTCGAGTCTCAGTGTTTAATGTACTGTCTAGTCTCAGTGTTTAATGTACTATCGAGTCTCAGTGTTTAATGTACTGTCGAGTCTCAGTGTTTAATGTACTGTCGAGTCTCAGTGTTTAATGTACTGTCGAGTCTCAGTGTTTAATGTACTGTCTAGTCTCAGTGTTTAATGTACTGTCTAGTCTCAGTGTTTGGTGTGCTGTCGAGTCTCAGTGTTTAATGTACTGTCGAGTCTCAGTGTTTAATGTACTGTCGAGTCTCAGTGTTTAATGTACTGTCGAGTCTCAGTGTTTAATGTACTGTCGAGTCTCATTGTTTAATGTACTGTGGAGTCTCAGTGTTTAATGTACTGTCGAGTCTCAGTGTTTAATGTACTGTCGAGTCTCAGTGTTTAATGTACTGTCGAGTCTCATTGTTTAATGTACTGTCGAGTCTCAGTGTTTAATGTACTGTCGAGTCTCAGTGTTTAATGTACTGTCGAGTCTTAGTGTTTAATGTACTGTCTAGTCTCAGTGTTTAATGTACTGTCTAGTCTCAGTGTTTAATGTACTGTCTAGTCTCAGTGTTTAATGTACCGTCGAGTCTCAGTGTTTAATGTACTGTCTAGTCTCAGTGTTTAATCTACTATCGAGTCTCAGTGTTTAATGTACTGTCGAGTCTCAGTGTTTAATGTACTGTCGAGTCTCAATGTTTAATGTACTGTCGAGTCTCAGTGTTTAATGTACTGTCTAGTCTCAGTGTTTAATGTACTGTCTAGTCTCAGTGTTTGGTGTGCTGTCGAGTCTCAGTGTTTAATGTACTGTCGAGTCTCAGTGTTTAATGTACTGTCGAGTCGCAGTGTTTAATGTACTGTCGAGTCTCAGTGTTTAATGTACTGTCGAGTCTCAGTGTTTAATGTACTGTCGAGTCTCAGTGTTTAATGTACTGTCGAGTCTCAGTGTTTAATGTACTGTCGAGTCTTAGTGTTTAATGTAGTGTCGAGTCTCAGTGTTTAATGTACTGTCGAGTCTCATTGTTTAATGTACTGTCGAGTCTCAGTGTTTAATGTACTGTCGAGTCTCATTGTTTAATGTACTGTCGAGTCTCATTGTTTAATGTACTGTCGAGTCTTAGTGTTTAATGTACTGTCTAGTCTCAGTGTTTAATGTACTGTCTAGTCTCAGTGTTTAATGTACTGTCTAGTCTCAGTGTTTAATGTACCGTCGAGTCTCAGTGTTTAATGTACTGTCTAGTCTCAGTGTTTAATGTACTATCGAGTCTCAGTGTTTAATGTACTGTCTAGTCTCAGTGTTTAATGTACTGTCTAGTCTCAGTGTTTAATGTACTGTCGAGTCTTAGTGTTTAATGTACTGTCGAGTCTCAGTGTTTAATGTACCGTCTAGTCTCAGTGTTTAATGTACTGTCTAGTCTCAGTGTTTAATGTACTGTCTAGTCTCAGTGTTTAATGTACTGTCGAGTCTCAGTGTTTAATGTACTGTCTAGTCTCAGTGTTTAATGTACTGTCTAGTCTCAGTGTTTAATGTACCGTCGAGTCTCAGTGTTTAATGTACTGTCTAGTCTCAGTGTTTAATGTACTATCGAGTCTCAGTGTTTAATGTACTGTCGAGTCTCAGTGTTTAATGTACTGTCGAGTCTCAGTGTTTAATGTACTGTCGAGTCTCAGTGTTTAATGTACTGTCTAGTCTCAGTGTTTAATGTACTGTCTAGTCTCAGTGTTTGGTGTGCTGTCGAGTCTCAGTGTTTAATGTACTGTCGAGTCTCAGTGTTTAATGTACTGTCGAGTCTCAGTGTTTAATGTACTGTCGAGTCTCAGTGTTTAATGTACTGTCGAGTCTCATTGTTTAATGTACTGTCGAGTCTCAGTGTTTAATGTACTGTCGAGTCTCAGTGTTTAATGTACTGTCGAGTCTCAGTGTTTAATGTACTGTCGAGTCTCATTGTTTAATTTACTGTCGAGTCTCAGTGTTTAATGTACTGTCGAGTCTCAGTGTTTAATGTACTGTCGAGTCTTAGTGTTTAATGTACTGTCTAGTCTCAGTGTTTAATGTACTGTCTAGTCTCAGTGTTTAATGTACTGTCTAGTCTCAGTGTTTAATGTACCGTCGAGTCTCAGTGTTTAATGTACTGTCTAGTCTCAGTGTTTAATGTACTATTGAGTCTCAGTGTTTAATGTACTGTCGAGTCTCAGTGTTTAATGTACTGTCGAGTCTCAATGTTTAATGTACTGTCGAGTCTCAGTGTTTAATGTACTGTCGAGTCTCAGTGTTTAATGTACTGTCTAGTCTCAGTGTTTAATGTACTGTCTAGTCTCAGTGTTTAATGTACTGTCGAGTCTTAGTGTTTAATGTACTGTCGAGTCTCAGTGTTTAATGTACTGTCTAGTCTCAGTGTTTAATGTACTGTCTAGTCTCAGTGTTTAATGTACTGTCTAGTCTCAGTGTTTAATGTACTGTCTAGTCTCAGTGTTTAATGTACTGTCTAGTCTCAGTGTTTAATGTACCGTCGAGTCTCAGTGTTTAATGTACTGTCTAGTCTCAGTGTTTAATGTACTATCGAGTCTCAGTGTTTAATGTACTGTCGAGTCTCAGTGTTTAATGTACTGTCGAGTCTCAGTGTTTAATGTACTGTCGAGTCTCAGTGTTTAATGTACTGTCTAGTCTCAGTGTTTAATGTACTGTCTAGTCTCAGTGTTTGGTGTGCTGTCGAGTCTCAGTGTTTAATGTACTGTCGAGTCTCAGTGTTTAATGTACTGTCGAGTCTCAGTGTTTAATGTACTGTCGAGTCTCAGTGTTTAATGTACTGTCGAGTCTCATTGTTTAATGTACTGTCGAGTCTCAGTGTTTAATGTACTGTCGAGTCTCAGTGTTTAATGTACTGTCGAGTCTCATTGTTTAATGTACTGTCGAGTCTCATTGTTTAATGTACTGTCGAGTCTCAGTGTTTAATGTACTGTCGAGTCTTAGTGTTTAATGTACTGTCTAGACTCAGTGTTTAATGTACTGTCTAGTCTCAGTGTTTAATGTACTGTCTAGTCTCAGTGTTTAATGTACCGTCGAGTCTCAGTGTTTAATGTACTGTCTAGTCTCAGTGTTTAATGTACTATCGAGTCTCAGTGTTTAATGTACTGTCTAGTCTCAGTGTTTAATGTACTGTCTAGTCTCAGTGTTTAATGTACTGTCGAGTCTTAGTGTTTAATGTACTGTCGAGTCTCAGTGTTTAATGTACCGTCTAGTCTCAGTGTTTAATGTACTGTCTAGTCTCAGTGTTTAATGTACTGTCTAGTCTCAGTGTTTAATGTACTGTCGAGTCTCAGTGTTTAATGTACTGTCTAGTCTCAGTGTTTAATGTACTGTCTAGTCTCAGTGTTTAATGTACCGTCGAGTCTCAGTGTTTAATGTACTGTCTAGTCTCAGTGTTTAATGTACTGTCGAGTCTTAGTGTTTAATGTAGTGTCGAGTCTCAGTGTTTGGTGTGCTGTCGAGTCTCAGTGTTTAATGTACTGTCGAGTCTCAGTGTTTAATGTACTGTCGAGTCGCAGTGTTTAATGTACTGTCGAGTCTCAGTGTTTAATGTACTGTCGAGTCTCAGTGTTTAATGTACTGTCGAGTCTCAGTGTTTAATGTACTGTCGAGTCTCAGTGTTTAATGTACTGTCGAGTCTTAGTGTTTAATGTAGTGTCGAGTCTCAGTGTTTAATGTACTGTCGAGTCTCATTGTTTAATGTACTGTCGAGTCTCAGTGTTTAATGTACTGTCGAGTCTCAGTGTTTAATGTACTGTCGAGTCTTAGTGTTTAATGTAGTGTCGAGTCTCAGTGTTTAATGTACTGTCGAGTCTCAGTGTTTAATGTACTGTCGAGTCTCAGTGTTTAATGTACTGTCTAGTCTCAGTGTTTAATGTACTGTCGAGTCTCAGTGTTTAATGTACTGTCGAGTCTCAGTGTTTAATGTACTGTCGAGTCTCAGTGTTTAATGTACTGTCGAGTCTTAGTGTTTAATGTAGTGTCGAGTCTCAGTGTTTAATGTACTGTCGAGTCTCAGTGTTTAATGTACTGTCGAGTCTCATTGTTTAATGTACTGTCGAGTCTCAGTGTTTAATGTACTGTCGAGTCTTAGTGTTTAATGTACTGTCTAGTCTCAGTGTTTAATGTACTGTCTAGTCTCAGTGTTTAATGTGCTGTCTAGTCTCAGTGTTTAATATACTGTCTAGTCTCAGTGTTTAATGTGCTGTCGAGTCTCAGTGTTTAATGTACTGTCGAGTCTCAGTGTTTAATGTACTGTCGAGTCTCAGTGTTTAATGTACTGTCGAGTCTCAGTGTTTAATGTACTGTCTAGTCTTAGTGTTTAATGTACTGTCGATTCTCAGTGTTTAATGTACTGTCTAGTCTCAGTGTTTAAAGTATTGTCTAGACCCATCGTTAAATGTACTATCTCGTCTCAGTGGTGTAGTGTTTAGTCGAGTCTCAGTGTTTAATGTACTGTCTAGTCTCAGTGTATAATGTACTGTCTGGTCTTAGTGTTTAATGTACTGTCTAGTCTTAGTGTTTAATGTACTGTCTAGTCTCAGTGTTTAATGTACTGTCTAGTCTCAGTATTTAATGTACTGTCTAGTCTCAGTGTTTAATGTACTGTCGAGTCTCAGTGTTTAATGTACTGTCTAGTCTCAGTGTTTAATGTACTGTCTAGTCTCAGTGTTTAATGTACTGTCTAGTCTCAGTGTTTAATGTACTGTCTAGTCTCAGTGTTTAATGTACTGTCCAGTCTCAGTGTTTAATGTACTGTCTAGTCTCAGTGTTTAATGTACTGTCTAGACCCAGCGTTAAATGTACTATCTAGTCTCAGTGGTGTAGTGTTTAGTCGAGTCTCATTGTTTAATGTACTGTCTAGTCTCAGTGTATAATGTACTGTCGAATCTCAGTGTTTAATGTACTGTCGAGTCTCAGTGTTTAATGTGCTGTCTAGTCTCAGTGTTTAATGTGCTGTCTAGTCTCAGTGTTTAATATACTGTCTAGTCTCAGTGTTTAATGTGCTGTCGAGTCTCAGTGTTTAATGTACTGTCGAGTCTCAGTGTTTAATGTACTGTCTAGTCTCAGTGTTTAATGTACTGTCGAGTCTCAGTGTTTAATGTACTGTCGATTCTCAGTGTATAATGTACTGTCTGGTCTTAGTGTTTAATGTACTGTCTAGTCTCAGTGTTTAATGTACTGTCTAGTCTCAGTGTTTAATGTACTGTTGAGTCTCAGTGTTTAATGTACTGTCTAGTCTTAGTGTTTAATGTACTGTCGATTCTCAGTGTTTAATGTACTGTCTAGTCTCAGTGTTTAAAGTATTGTCTAGACCCAGCGTTAAATGTACTATCTAGTCTCAGTGGTGTAGTGTTTAGTCGAGTCTCAGTGTTTAATGTACTGTCTAGTCTCAGTGTATAATGTACTGTCTGGTCTTAGTGTTTAATGTACTGTCTAGTCTTAGTGTTTAATGTACTGTCTAGTCTTAGTGTTTAATGTACTGTCTTGTCTCAGTATTTAATGTACTGTCTAGTCTCAGTGTTTAATGTACTGTCGAGTCTCAGTGTTTAATGTACTGTCTAGTCTCAGTGTTTAATGTACTGTCTAGTCTCAGTGTTTAATGTACTGTCTAGTCTCAGTGTTTAATGTACTGTCTAGTCTCAGTGTTTAATGTACTGTCCAGTCTCAGTGTTTAATGTACTGTCTAGTCTCAGTGTTTAATGTACTGTCTAGACCCAGCGTTAAATGTACTATCTAGTCTCAGTGGTGTAGTGTTTAGTCGAGTCTCATTGTTTAATGTACTGTCTAGTCTCAGTGTATAATGTACTGTCGAATCTCAGTGTTTAATGTACTGTCGAGTCTCAGTGTTTAATGTGCTGTCTAGTCTCAGTGTTTGGTGTGCGGTCGAGTCTCAGTGTTTGGTGTGCGGTCGAGTCTCAGTGTTTAATGTACTGTCTAGTCTTAGTGTTTAATGTACTGTCGATTCTCGGTGTTTAATGTACTGTCGATTCTCAGTGTTTAATGTACTGTCGAGTCTCAGTGTTTAATGTACTGTCTAGTCTCAGTGTTTAATGTACTGTCGAGTCTCAGTGTTTAATGTACTGTCGAGTCTCAGTGTTTAATGTGCTGTCGAGTCTCAGTGTTTAATGTACTGTCTAGTCTTAGTGTTTAATGTGCTGTCCAGTCTCAGTGTTTAATGTACTGTCGAGTCTCATTGTTTAATGTACTGTTGAGTCTCAGTGTTTAGTGGACTGTCTAGTCTCAGTGTTTAGTGTTTAATGTACTGTCGAGTCTCAGTGTTTAATGTACTGTCGAGTCTCAGTGTTTAATGTACTGTCTAGTCTCAGTGTTTAATGTACTGTCTAGACCCAGCGTTAAATGTACTATCTAGTCTCAGTGGTGTAGTGTTTAGTCGAGTCTCAGTGTTTAATGTACTGTCTAGTCTCAGTGTATAATGTACTGTCGAATCTCAGTGTTTATTGTACTGTCTAGTCTCAGTGTTTAATGTACTGTCGAGTCTCAGTGTTTAATGTACTGTCGAGTCTCAGTGTTTAATGTACTGTCGAGTCTCAGTGTTTAATGTGCTGTCTAGTCTCAGTGTTTAATGTACTGTCTAGTCTTAGTGTTTAATGTACTGTCGATTCTCAGTGTTTAATGTACTGTCTAGTCTCAGTGTTTAAAGTATTGTCTAGACCCATCGTTAAATGTACTATCTCGTCTCAGTGGTGTAGTGTTTAGTCGAGTCTCAGTGTTTAATGTACTGTCTAGTCTCAGTGTATAATGTACTGTCTGGTCTTAGTGTTTAATGTACTGTCTAGTCTTAGTGTTTAATGTACTGTCTAGTCTCAGTGTTTAATGTACTGTCTAGTCTCAGTATTTAATGTACTGTCTAGTCTCAGTGTTTAATGTACTGTCGAGTCTCAGTGTTTAATGTACTGTCTAGTCTCAGTGTTTAATGTACTGTCTAGTCTCAGTGTTTAATGTACTGTCTAGTCTCAGTGTTTAATGTACTGTCTAGTCTCAGTGTTTAATGTACTGTCCAGTCTCAGTGTTTAATGTACTGTCTAGTCTCAGTGTTTAATGTACTGTCTAGACCCAGCGTTAAATGTACTATCTAGTCTCAGTGGTGTAGTGTTTAGTCGAGTCTCATTGTTTAATGTACTGTCTAGTCTCAGTGTATAATGTACTGTCGAATCTCAGTGTTTAATGTACTGTCGAGTCTCAGTGTTTAATGTGCTGTCTAGTCTCAGTGTTTAATGTGCTGTCTAGTCTCAGTGTTTAATATACTGTCTAGTCTCAGTGTTTAATGTGCTGTCGAGTCTCAGTGTTTAATGTACTGTCGAGTCTCAGTGTTTAATGTACTGTCTAGTCTCAGTGTTTAATGTACTGTCGAGTCTCAGTGTTTAATGTACTGTCGATTCTCAGTGTATAATGTACTGTCTGGTCTTAGTGTTTAATGTACTGTCTAGTCTCAGTGTTTAATGTACTGTCTAGTCTCAGTGTTTAATGTACTGTTGAGTCTCAGTGTTTAATGTACTGTCTAGTCTTAGTGTTTAATGTACTGTCGATTCTCAGTGTTTAATGTACTGTCTAGTCTCAGTGTTTAAAGTATTGTCTAGACCCAGCGTTAAATGTACTATCTAGTCTCAGTGGTGTAGTGTTTAGTCGAGTCTCAGTGTTTAATGTACTGTCTAGTCTCAGTGTATAATGTACTGTCTGGTCTTAGTGTTTAATGTACTGTCTAGTCTTAGTGTTTAATGTACTGTCGAGTCTCAGTGTTTAATGTACTGTCTAGTCTCAGTGTTTAATGTACTGTCGAGTCTCTGTGTTTAATGTACTGTCCAGTCTCAGTGTTTAATGTACTGTCGAGTCTCAAGTGTTTAATGTACTGTCTAGTCTCAGTGTTTAATGTACTGTCGAGTCTCAGTGTTTAATGTACTGTCTAGTCTCAGTGTTTAGTGTTTAATGTACTGTCGAGTCTCAGTGTTTAATGTACTGTCGAGTCTCAGTGTTTAGTGTACTGTCTAGTCTCAGTGTTTAGTGTTTAATGTACTGTCTAGTCTCAGTGTTTAATGTACTGTCTAGTCTCAGTGTTTAATGTACTGTCTAGTCTCAGTGTTTAGTGTTTAATGTACTGTCGAGTCTCAGTGTTTAATGTACTGTCGAGTCTCACTGTTTAGTGTACTGTCTAGTCTCAGTGTTTAGTGTTTAATGTACTGTCGAGTCTCAGTGTTTAATGTACTGTCTAGTCTCAGTGTTTAATGTACTGTCCAGTCTCAGTGTTTAATGTACTGTCTAGTCTCAGTGTTTCATGTACTGTCTAGTCTCAGTGTTTAATGTACTGTCTAGTCTCAGTGTTTAATGTACTGTCCAGTCTCAGTGTTTTATGTACTGTCTAGTCTCAGTGTTTTATGTACTGTCTAGTCTCAGTGTTTAATGTACTGTCTAGTCTCAGTGTTTAGTGTTTAATGTACTGTCTAGTCTCAGTGTTTAATGTACTGTCTAGTCTCAGTGTTTTATGTACTGTCTAGTCTCAGTGTTTAATGTACTGTCTAGTCTCAGTGTTTAGTGTTTAATGTACTGTCTAGTCTCAGTGTTTAATGTACTGTCTAGTCTCAGTGTTTTATGTACTGTCTAGTCTCAGTGTTTAATGTACTGTCTAGTCTCAGTGTTTAGTGTTTAATGTACTGTGTAGTCTCAGTGTTTAATGTACTGTCGAGTCTCAGTGTTTAATGTACTGTCGAGTCTCAGTGTTTAGTGTTTAATGTACTGTCGAGTCTCAGTGTTTAATGTACTGTCGAGTCTCAGTGTTTAATGTGCTGTCGAGTCTCAGTGTTTAATGTACTGTCGAGTCTCAGTGTTTAATGTACTGTCGAGTCTCAGTGTTTAATGTACTGTCGAGTCTCAGTGTTTAATGTACTGTCTAGTCTCAGTGTTTAATGTACTGTCGAGTCTCAGTGTTAAATGTCCTGTCGAGCTTCATTGTTTAATGTGCTGTCGAGTCTCAGTGTTTAATGTTCTGTCAAATCTCATTGTTTAATCAGACACACACACACACACACACACATATAAATATATAGTCAGGAGGAAGACAGATCAAAATACTGGTTAAGGAAAGGACCACATTCAACTATCAATATTTGAACACATGTATACTTAGCCTACACTATGTCCTGTATAAAATGCACTTAAAATATCTTTTATACTGATTCTAGAAATACGACAACGGTGATGAATTCCCTGACGCCTCTTCCTGGTCTGTGCCTGTTGCTCCCTGCGTTCAACTAGTGAAGGGGTACACAACCACATGTTGGAACCAGAATTAATCCAGAAAATATTAACAATTACTATTAAGTTTTTGATGGCATATAAAACAACTAACAACATTGAAGGTGTGGTCGTCTTCGTCTTTGTTTTTCTCTGATACATATCCTACAATATGGACAGACAAGGCTTATTTCCTACTGCTGACATATAGTTTTAACATTTCATATCAGGGGAACTAATTATAAATTGAGTACATGTAGGAACTCCAATTGTTTATGTATATTTGAGTAATTTATTTATTTATTTTTTGCTATAATTTATATTGACAGAAGCTTTCTTAATAATTGTATGTTGTTTTGACAATATAAACATGAGAAAGTTAAGATTAATATGACTTCTTAAACTGGTCACAATAATACATGTATGTTTTAAGCATTAACAAATTAATAAATAAAAATATTAGTTTTAGTTATATGTTTGTATTGACTGGGAATAATCTTCCTCAGATTTTCTGATTCAGTGTGCAATGCTAAAACTTAATGCAATTAGCTAAAAGAAAAATATGCCAATTTAACAAAAGACATATGTTTTAGTTGCAGTATGGTTATTCATCAACTAAACTAGATCAGCTAGGAGCCATTGGATGGGTACCAATACAGAACCAAAGCCTCAAACACTATTTAATACTTAATATAAGAAACAAGTGGGACCATGATAAAGCAAATGTGTCTTTATTAATTTACGACCTGCTTAAGTCTCTGCTTTTTATAGTATAACTTGTTTTCTTGCAATGTGAAAACATTCAGCTTGGCTCAAGGGTTTAAACCCATTGAATCTGGCATCCAGAGATGACACTCATACTTGGATTGGCTTTTAGCATACACTTAAACTAATGTTGGCAGAACAAACAAGAATAAATACAATTTGAATTACTAATCACTTCAATCTTCCATTTCGTTCATACTAGGGTGTATGAAAATGAAAATGCATTTATGACAAATAAATACAAATACGTATAAATTGAAATTAACAGACAATGATTATGCAGCACAGTCTTTTTGTTAGAAAACAAAGGTCAAATAATTTATTAAAAGTGTTTCTTATAATTTGATCTTTTCATGAAATCTTCATAATAATATGTATAATAATAGCACATGTTTCATTCTCTCTATACCAGTTGATATAAATTGACTATGTGCAATATGTGCAAATACTATGTCATTAAGTGGTTCTTTTAAAGTTTTAAACATGTGATTTAGCCTTAGCAAAATACATTTTAAATAGTTGTTTTAATAACGTTTAAAAACATGATTATGCATCCGACTGGATATGGAAAGTGAATTAGATTCTTCTGTTATGTTAATGTTTGTTAACTTTCAAATTATTTTGTAGATTATATGGAGAAATAAACAATATTCAACATAATCTTGCCTTGTTATGTGTAAAAATAGTTTTTATTAAAAGTAAAAGTTAAGAAATGGAATGCAACTAAGAAAGCAATAATGAACCAGACTAAAAATTGACATATTTTAATAATATTTTATCTTTTTCAAAGGACTGCAAAGAACTGATATTTCCTCTCTGCCTTCCTGACAGTTGTGCTTCTGTTGGCTGTCCCATGGCGTTGAATTTAAAGGGTAACTTTCTCTGAATCAACAGTTGTTGCCATGGTAACTAAACTAATAAAAGTATGCCTTACAGGTTTCAGTTTTATATAAAAAGTTGCAGTAACCAGCCTAATCTCTTTGTTTACAATCCTAGTCTGGACAAATACATCTATTATTGGGCGCCTTCATTCACCAATATTAATATAAAACAAAACATACAAAATTAGAAAACAATCTCTTTATGTCCTAGATTTTTGTGACAGTCGCACAAAAGAAGTCCTGATAAATCGTTCCTATACTTATCATTAGGTTTATTGTTATTAAAACCTTTTTGACCATACAATTAATGATGGTACTCAAAAATTTAGACCATTTTTTCTCAAACAACCAAATAATTTATTGATACCTAAAAGGTCGAGCAAATGCTGGTTACTGAAGTCCTTTAGCCAAGCGAAAGGTGAAGCTCAACACTCACTCATCATTACAAACATGCATTTCCTACCTGACAGATTGTACTTACTAGTAACATCTGATATTTTTATTAAGCTGTTATCTTAAAAAGTCCAATTCGAATCAAAACTCTATGCCATTCAACGGCAAAGTGGTATCAAAATCTAATTAGCTACTGATTAACTTTGAATACAATTACTATTGTACTGTTTGACAGTATGTACGTATTTTTAGTAAAATAACATTATCAACACAAAAGAAATTCCCAATAGTTGTGTTGATGTTAATATGTATCAGATTTTTGCATTAACAGAAGACTGGAGGATACGAATATAATAAAAAGAACATCTATGCATTAATAACATTAATTTATACAATGTCTGTTTTCATATTTTTTACATGCCAAGATTGAAAACTAATGCTAATGTCTAATATGAGATATTAGTAAGAAAAAGCGACATAGACACAACACATGACACTAAAATACATGTAGTGTGTACATTGTACAGTATTTGAAGTAAGCCAGAAAAATGTCTTGTAACTCCTTAGCTCCTCAATGCATGGGTTCGAGTCTCGGTCAGGACAAAAGCCATTAGGTGAGAAGGTTTTCTAGCTAACATTCTATGTGCCGGTGTTTGTGCCCAAACATAAATCTAGGATCTTTTTCCACCAATAATAACCAGATGTGGCACACGATAAAAACAAAACAAATGCACAGGTTCAGTAAACTACGTGTAAGCGGTCTCAAAATGAATTTTAAGATAGTAAATTATTTAAAATGTAGGTTTGTCGGAATTACCTTGGTCTGAGTGGGTAAAACATCTCCCTAGCCTGTTTCAGTTGTTCAAAAGTTTAGAATCTAAACGCCTTTAGTTGATTGACACCCTCTAAGGGTGTGTTCAAGTGGGCACGAAATTCATTCTGTTGCCACTGTCAGTAAAATGGCACAATATGTCCAAAGTCACATAAATGAGACACAAATATACTACTATGACAACCTGAAATTGAATATTTTGGTGAGCAAGTCAATGAAAGTATTGCTTTATGTGTCTAGCCCATCCATCACAGACAGAGAGCACTCAAAGTCCAAAGCCTGGTCCTAAGATGTGATCTTAAACAGGGGTACATATGTTTGGTAGTCCAATTTCGTGACATCACTCAAACTGAACGATATACAATACTTGTCTGAGAATAAAATGAGTAGGTCTAATTGATATGTCTGGTGTTCATGGTATGAAATCACAGAAAAGGCAGCACTATATGTGTTTCAAATTATTCATTGATAACAATAGTAATAAAAACTTGTGGGTTTGATTCTTTAAGTGGTTCTATTCCATAAATGATAAAAATGAATAGATTAGATCTCACCCCTTTCTGCCTACAACACTCTGCAAAATAAAGGAAAATAAAGCAAAATAATACTTTTTATCAATGGATATTAAAGCATATATGTGTGCACAAAATGATACACATTTATTAGTTTTAGACATGATTTGCTGTTTAGGATAATATCATGCAGAAGTAAAAAATTAACATTTACTATTTATCACAATGGAAACCGAAAGTAGAATAGGGTTTTCTTACAACTGCTACATGTTGATTCTCGATTGAATTATTCAGCAGGAAAATAAAACGTAAAATGACTTATTATATATGAAGATAAAGTCATCAGATTAAGAGTCAATAAGGACAGTATAGTACATTTGACAGGTATGGATGTATTACGTTGCAAATTATCATTTTGAGCTGTCCGTTGTCATATGGGTTAATGTACATCCCACTTACCTGGTAAGTAATTGTTTATTTTTCCTTGCGTTTTTCACCTTTTTATAGGTATTAAGCCTTTTAATAAAATTCATTTCCTTTTTTTTTATTTTTTTTCTCAGCATTTTATGTTAAATGCATTTCTTTATTCTCATATTGTGTGTATATGCTGAAATTGAAATTCATATATTCAGAAGTCTTTGTTTCCAATTGAAAACAATCTTAAACATTGCCATCAGACCTGTGTATACCTCTAGACGCGATAATTGTGTACAGGCATGCTTAAAATGTTAACATTAATAATTTAATCTGTTAACCTAGATTTCAAAGACAAGGAAAACACTACCGAGGTTTACCGGCGTAATATTTGCGTATTTCAAAAAGGCACAAATGTATTATGTTCTATAGACATGTAATTCCCGTGTACTATTAAGTAACAAACAGTCACTTGATTTTGTCAGACTATTATCGTTATAGAGATATAACTGAAAGGTAACCAATGTCTTGTCCTTCAACTAACTTTATATATTATTTAGTGATTTAAGTGAGAAAGTGATAAAAACATAGCAAGAAAACTCCACGAACATTACGACTTTCAGTAATAAAATTGTAACAAGGCTTGCATTAGTAACAATTACATATGTATATATGTCAACAAGACAAATACGTTTTCATCACACTCCTTAACAACTTAACATATGTTGGAGAATGTTCAATGGTTTCTAACGGTCTTGATAACATGCCATAACAATAACAACAACTTTACAATTGTAGGTGCAATTAAGTCATGTTTATAACCTTACATATAATTTGTATTTTTAAAGTAAACATTATCATGCACAACACCAAATATTGTAAGGTCCCAGGATTAAGTGTATTAAAACAAATGTTGTTTTCTTTCATAAATGTTAATTTTTACTCACCTTTGAAATTACACATAATGTTTAATAGCTGATGATTAGCATAAGCACAAGGATAAAGACTGTTGCTCATGTTAATTACACAGAAC
This sequence comes from Sinonovacula constricta, assembly GCA_007844125.1. Lineage (NCBI taxonomy): Eukaryota > Metazoa > Mollusca > Bivalvia > Cardiida > Solecurtidae > Sinonovacula > Sinonovacula constricta. Next base: position 4,971,304 of record CM017566.1, on the reverse strand, counting down.
AATTAATCCTTTACATGTGATTTAGCTACATTCTTACTAACTGTATCTTACTTCGAATGTCATTAGTTTCTGCGAATTCCTTTGTTTACATCATCATTATTCCTATGTAAGTGATCCTATATTTTCGGAATCTATGTAATAAGTTTTGTAGCCACGTTGTTTTATCCTAGAAATCACTAGTTGTTTAACGAAGACATTGTTATATAGGATATTCCTAATTTATTGTCTTAGCAGACGAGCAACCTTGACAGGGTAACCATTTTTCTTGATGCAGTACGTTTACTCTGCGGTCTGTTTATATCTCTCTGCTGAATAAAGGTGTGTAGTTCTAGGAACCAGAAATTATGATTATCTGGTAAAACATGTGTTTTAAAATTTTATTCTTTATCGGTATGTGTTTAATTCATTGTTAAAGAATACTTCTGAAAAGCGCACTATATCTTTTGCACATGAATTTTTGTGCATTCTATTCTGCCACAAGATTTTCTGGTGACTGCCACAAGATTTTCTGGTGCAGGCGCAAAATTTTCTGGTGCACTGGGATCAGTATAAATAGCCGTGAGTTTCCTCAGTCGTGGACTCCAGCATTTCGTAGACGTTCATTTTATTCGATCATATTTTATTTGTTTTTGTTAAATCTTTATTTTAATTCAAGGGATAAGCGCATAAATATTTAAAAAGTAGAAATACACATTTAACATATTATTTAATATATTTTTGTTGTTATTGGAGTGAATATTATGTTTAACGTAAGGGTCGAAGATTTAAGCAAATAAGATGAATGTATCTCTTTCTGTTCTTAACGTAAGGTGAATGTATACAAAATATTCGTTATTATGTTTATAAATGGTGGCCGCGTGATTTAATACGTGAACATAGGATTCTCGCAGCGTCTATTTATTTGCGTGTTTACTGAAGTAATATCCTAAATTAAGTGAATGTATATACTTATAACTGTTTTGTTAAATTGTTTAATAATCAATAAATCAAATATTAAGTTACACAAAACACCGTTAGTCGTTATTTTATATTCCTTTATATAAATTAAGCTGGAGTCCAACCAATAAAACAACATCACCGCGGGTGCCGTAACAATATGAACGAGAAAATGATACTTACACATTGTCTACTCTAGCAATATTTTCTGCCTAGAAAACACCCTAAACTATTTTTCTACCAATATAACATGCCTGAAACAATCGAAATGCTTAGGTTCGTTCATAGATTTTTTTTATTCTTGAATTTATCGTAACACTTTTTCAGTTAACAAAAAAAAAAACAAAAAAAAAACGTAAGCTTTTGGGGCAGATATAGGAAGTACCCCCTTTTCAATGCCTGGGTGTTGGCATGGGAACTATAGCACTACCTCATAACGGGGCATCCCGTACCTAGACCAATGATTGCTTTACAAGAACAGGTCTTGTTTTATACAGACTTCCGTTAACAAACTCAAATGCAATGTTAATTATCACGTATTTTCATTAAAAGTGTAATTTAAAAAAATTAATTACATAAACACAAACTCCATTTAGATTACGCTCATATGTAAAGTACAATTGAAATAAGTATATCAAATTAAATGGATGGCAAAACCAACTAACAATATCGTGCAAGCTGCCGCAAGTGTATAGTAGACCATTTGATTTCTTGACTCTTTAAATGATTCATACAATGGACCTGCAACCTGAAAGCCTAAAGGAGCAATAGGAAAGAAAAATAACACAAATAAATAAAATAAACTCTGTAATATGAACTGTTACAGGGAATGAACATTCATCCAAGAGTGCCTAAGATAATTCATACTTATATATTTAAAATTCGTTTACCTGTTCTCTTTTGTTACGGGCATCTTCAAACCTGAATACCCACAGCTTTCCGTAAATATTTGTATTTAACAAATACGTAACAACTGCTAAACGGGACTCTCGATCTCTTCAGGGTATCCTTTTTCACTTAAATGCCTATGTCCTCTCTTTAAAAACTGTCTTTTTTTGCTGTCAGTCGTATTTTTTTGTCTCAATGAAATGTTTAGTAACAATTTTAAACAGTAAGGACAAACAGTTTCATGACTTGTGAAAATGATAAAAATAAATCTACCCAAAATCGTTTCGCCAAGATTTCTTTCAGTAATAAAGTGACTACGCACAGAAAAAGTTGAATTCATAGAAATTTGTAGATGCACAATTGATAGGTCCTGTCCGAAAACTGGCCTCTTGATAGCCTTAAAGAATTGGAAATTATGAGTGCACTACCTTACATGATGCATCAAGTTCCGGAAAATTGAGTTGTGTTTTCTTTCCACCGGTTTTGCATATATTTCTTGATTGTAATGCATATTTTACTAGAGAATTACAATTAAACTTTACGTATTAGACAAGAAAGGCAGTTGGCTCACGTTTCCCTCTAAAGTCCCATGGTTTAGTCATTGGATTCGTTTCGTCACAAAATACATATTATAAAGTAAGGTTGTAATATATCAGAACACAACATGGATAACAAAGATACAACATGGGGCATAGACATTGAATTACATTATTGTTAACACACTAAAATGGTTCGTTATGTTGTTTTAGAAAATACAAAAAATAAACATACTTGTGAAACAATTTTAGATTGCATTCAGTAACTAATTATTGAGTTTCATAGTTTAAGAGATAGCCCAGAATACGGATGTATTGGGTTTTTAAATAATCAAATGGATTATAGAAAACTAATAACCTTAAAATGGAACATAAACATAAACATTGACTGGTTAATAACGCTTTATGAGTTTATGTCTAAAAAAAGATAGACATTTTATGCGGAATGGTAAGAAATAGCATATAAATATGTAAAGCGTTGTTTAATCTTCAAGGATATGTGACAAAGTCCTAGGAGCATTGATAACAAGCCTGTGGTCAGTCATTTAACAAAAAGAGCAAACAACAAGAAAAAAAGTGGCCCGCATAATCCATCATCCATGCATAATAATAACTACTATTGTCAATATCGCTTGCCTCAGTGGCTGAGAGGTTTATGCATCAGATTGCGATGCCTGATGTCCAGGGTTAAAATCCTAGATCAGACAAGGATGTTTATGTTTGCTTTTTATAAGGCGGGACATATTATGGCGGGCGGGCCGGCGGGCGGGCGGCATAACACCCACCAAACCGCGGACGTTCCCGGTTGTACTATTGCTGGTATCCTTGCATACAGTCATTGAAAGATAACATATGTGAAATTCGCAAAAATCGCAACATGTCCCCAGTTAACCACATCGGTACGGACCACAATATACACCGCCGCTATGAACATGGACTTTCTCATCAAGCGTCCCCGTTTATTTTTAGTTTCTTCTAAAAGCCATACATACTATTACCACCAGGTCCCCGTTTATGCGCTATATTTTAAATAGTCACACAGAAGTAGAATCTTAGAAGTGCTATTATTCCACTGATCAATCGCTATAGGAATAGGGTAGCAGTTACAGTAATAGCGATTGTTGTTAGGTTTAGAAATACTTCATTACTGTTTTAATTAGGTATGTCAACGGTTAACCGGATAACCGGATATCAATTTGCTCTCCAGTTAACCGCATTAAATGTACATAACTTAAAAAAATGTTATCAATTGTACGTCTGTGCTAAATTCATGTGTTATATAAAAATAACTCAAACAATTGTTGACAGCATTAATGAAATAAATCTATAATAAAATCATTTGGACCAACTCAATAAATAAATGAGCTAACTGAGACTAGACAAGATAGGAACTATGACATATACCATATTATCTTTAATAACACAGTAGCAAAATATGGAAATATTTCACTCCATCTTAAACTCGATTAACCAAAAACAGACAAAAACTTGCTTTAAATTCACAAGGAAGTTATTGCAAAGGGAAGTTTACATCTGTATTCGGTAATGATAATGATTTAACTTGAAGAAGGAAGACGGAAGTATTTATTTTCCGTATTTATGAAAATTGTGCTAATGTTTCATTTACGACACGAGACTTTATTTCAAGAAAACAAATTTGAACCTTTTCGACTTGAGAGGATCTGCATACATGTTCATAAAATACTAACAATGTTCTCTTGTGTAAAAACTGGTTGTGTCCAAATCAAACTTATCACTACTTAGGCTCCATGTAAAGGTGTATTCTAATATTTATTAGAAATTTAGAGATGACTGCTTTAAATTATTAAGTAAACATTAAAATCACTGGAATAATTTAATTCTAGTATATAAGGCTACTTATATGTACAATCCTAAAAAAGTCCTTCCGTCTTCATTAACAGGTATAGCCGTCAGATGTACATTTATGTTTAGAAATTTAAAAAGTAAAAATACCTCGTTTGCGTGGAAGTTACAAACAAAGAATAACTAATATAAATATAAAAACACACCATTTACCAAATTAGGACCCGTATGTTGAGAACGTGTAAATCGCGGAACTTCCGAAATTCGGAACACCTCGCCCATTTTCGCTCGCCTATTCTCTAGCCATTTGGAACTCCTCGGGTAACTCCGTCCTCGGGACATTCATCCCTCGAATGTATCTAGCGCGATGATACTCAAAGAAATCACGATCGCTTTGGTTGCCGGAAGTCGGAAGAATATGCCTGAAATGTAGTTCGCACAAAACATAAACAATTGCCTCGTTTGACAACTGTTTTGTTTGCTGCGCTGGGTATATTAAACTTGGATGATTTAGATTTGAAGCAGCAACAAATTGAAGTTTTACAGGCATCGTACTATAGTGAGCTGTAATCCAAGCTGCTATCTTTGTTTTAGCGTCTGTCACAAAAGAAGTCCCATTTATGGAAATGACCGAGGTGATCCGACTACCTACATATATCCGAGAGATGATTCGTGAATTATCCGAGGTGTTCCGATTGATTCTCTAGCTAGATCGAGAATGGTCAAGGAGATCCGCTCGCAAGTGTATTTTTTATAGCGTCGCCACCAACTGATCAATGATCCTAATCAATAATAAAAATAATTAACATTTGTTATTGATCAATATTTTTTGTCTGTTTAAATGTTTCATTTGTTATATTTATTGTAAAAACAAAGAAGAAAAGAGTCACAGAATTTTTTTATCAACTGCGACGGGATTCGACCTCTGGAGACCGTTTACATCAGAACAAGTCCATAACCACTGCGCTATTCCACGATTGTCATTTGTGTGTGAGTAAATTGCACTACAGACGTTATCGATCTACGAGGGCTGTTCAAAAATTACGTGTACTTGCGTAATAACTTTTTTTTATTATGCATGGTAGTTACATAAAAAATACATGACTGAAAACATTAAAGTTTTCTTTATAAATATGTGGATTTTTCAGTCTGTGCGTTCGGGCATCGTTGATCTGCAGGTCGTTGAATACACCGAGGGTAGCGTTACCGGCCCGCATCTCCGACGTCATTGACGTCGTTGACGTTACGATGTCATCGGCGTGTATCGTGAAGCACACTGTGCGTGCGACTTACTGCGTGTCTGTCATTTCTTCTTGATGCGATTTACGGCGTGTCTTTCATTTCTTCTCGAAATAGCTTCCGCTGTATTCTACGCATCGTTGGTGCCGCTTTGGCCACTGTTGGAAGAAAACGTCTTCAAAGTATTCTCGTGGAATAGCGCGGAGTAGCACGTTCGTAGTAGTCTGGAGTTCAGCGATGCTCTCGTATTTTTAGAAATTAAGAAAATAGTAAATTTTAAACGAATAACCAATAGTTTTCATAAGAACAATTTTACATATATTAATAAAACTGCATACTCGCTATAGTTATATATAAAAGAACGTCATTTACCAAAATAGGACCCGTACGTTGGCAATGTGTAAATCGCGAAACTTCCGGAATTCGGAACGCCTTGTCCATTTTCCCTCGATCATTCTCTATCTAGAACGAGAAAGTCCGAGGACATCCACTCGCATGTGCAAAATTTCTGAGCATTCCATATATAGGCGGGCCCTCCAGCGCGTCGATAATAAGATATATTTTTAAAAAATATATGTAAACATATAATCTCGTCCAAGTCTCGTGTGTTTAGTCGATTGTTGATTTTCCGTTTTGGTGGCAGAGATTACTGCGCTTTGAAATGCACCGGGATTACATTTTGTGTTGTTCCTGGCCATAGTTTTGTACAGTGTTGTGAAAAGCATTCCAGTGTATGCATCTTCAGTTTGCCTTTTTAAATGTTTCAGTTCATTTGTTACCACACAACTAATTCTTTGTTGGAATGAGGTCTATATATCTTGGGACAGCTAGCTTAGACAACGAATCGCATACGTAGGTCTTTCTGCGCACCTAGACAGTTTTTTCCAAAATCAAGGTAGACATATTTATGTGCTCAGAGATGGACTCGTGAACGTGATGTCCATTGTAAACGTGAATCGATCCGGGACCTATATACTTTTATATAAGTATATTTAACTAACCTTACCACAGCAGGAAGACACACACAAATACCAGCCTTCAAACATAGGGGGGATCCAGGATTTTCTTAGTGTGTGTGTGAGAGTGTGGAGGCGTGTCTATTGATAACGTATATTTTGTTTCCGAAGGATCTATTTTGATATCTTCCAGATAATATATTTTATGGAATTCAGGCTTTAAAAATTGTCACTAAACGCACACATTTTTATGATAAATCTAACAACCAGTCTCACAAAGCGCACGTACTCGGATAATTTTCCTTTGCCAAGTCTGTGTTGTTACGACCGGTGTCGCTATTTAACATTTATTTATAAAATGGCGCGTTTACTATACGACGAAATGGTGTAACAGAAAGAACAAGCCAAGCTAACAGTTCAATATTTTTAGCACTGTAGAATATAATAAGTCCACAGTTCTAAAGGTTTAATATAGAAGCTGCAAGTAATTTCAAACTAAATGTCCAAACTTTATGTCCAAACTTAAACTAAAATCGGCTAACAAGCCTTTATATAGACCAAAATAATTTCTAGAACGCAGAAGTCTACAGAATATTCACGAAAACCAGTTAAAAATAGACAAATGAATTTTCTAGCATGATCCTTTTCCATTCTAGCGATAGCTACGTCATGCGAAATACGTCATTAATACTACTACGATAAACAACCCCTTAACCTGACTAGCGTAACCTTAAACGCTGGTGTACTACTGTACTGTAACAGTGTGTATTTATTTTTTTACTTAAAAGTAAATGTCGAAAATAAATAGATACTATTAACTCAGTGAAACGGCATATAACTTAATGTTGGTAATTAATACGGCATAATAGCTCAATTCCGGTATTTGTACAACCCTATAATTCCATGTCGACGATATAGGGCCTAAAAACTCCATGTCGGTAATCTAAAGCCGCGAGTCGATAATTCACGAGGCATGCGAACTGCAAAAACACTGTGTCGGCAATTTATACGTCCTAACGGCTCCATATCAGTAGCTTATACGACCTTATAACTTCACGTAGGTAGTTTATGCGGTCTAATAATTCCATGTTGGTCATTTATATGTCCGTATATCTCCATGCTGGCGATGTATACAGAGAAAAAACTTCATTTTGCTAATTCATACAGCCATATATCTCAACATCGATCTAGCAACACCATGTCGGCCTAATATCAAATATAAAAAAATCTCTGTCGATAATAAATGCAACCTATTAACTGAATGTATGTAATTTCAACGGCTTGTAACTTCATGTCGATATTTCAGATTGCATAATAACTCGATTCCGGTATTTGTCGAACCAAAAAAGTCGATGCCGGCAATTTGTACGGTCTAACAGCTCCATATCCGAAACTTCCACGACCTTATAACTTAAAAAATGTACCTTATACGGCCTAATAACTATATGTCAGTAAATTATATGTCCGCATAACTCCATGTTAGCAATGTATACGATCACCATTGTAATCCAGTCTAAATGAAGCATATACAATGCATATTTTTTTTTTTTTTAAATTATCGTAACTTCTATTATTATTACTATTATTATTATTATTATTATTATTATTATTATTATAGATCCTTTATTAATTAAATCATTTGTATTTTATCGATCTATTAATTTTAGCATATGATACTATAAATGAAGTCATATGAACCATGTCTTACATTTTTGTAAATCACTTATTAATATATTTGAAATTGTAAAATGTTCCGCTTTATTATGTTAAATGCTATTTACCTATTTATCTTTTGCTTAAACATGTACTGCCGCCATGCTTTTGACACCACATGGGTCGTATGACCTTCTGGTTTGCTTTGAATAAACTTTGAAACTTTTTTGAAACTTTATGAATTAACTAGGTCGTAAACATCAAACTTGCATGTGAATACCTTTCTTTTGTGCCTTTTCAAATTTTGGTATATGTTGCAATGCTCATAGTGCAACCAAGTGTATATTTTCTACAACAACTTGTGTTTTAATGTTTTATCTTAATATTGTCCTTTTGGTTCTTTTCATTACTTTTGGATCCGTTCCGTTAATTGTGTTTTGGCCGTCACGTGACCAAATTGCCGCAAAATTTAGTTTTTTAAATACAAGTCATCTTGTTAGACACTCTACGTAGTCAGAAGGTTAATGACTGAAATATTTATCCCTGTTTTGAGAGATGCTGTAATATGTTTTCGCGATTTGTTGTAGCGACTCAAATTGGCAGCATAAATTATACTCTGTATTATCAAATTTCTCTTGCGCTTGTGGTCAATTCTCATTTGTCTTCCTTTTAACCAAACCCTGCATGTCCTATTTACAGCTTCTAACCATCACAGTAGAACAGACTGGTGCGAGTGATAACCATGGTTCTTGTGTCTTGGGCAGACAGTTAATTCCACAAGTTGGTAAGATAACCTATATTTTATTACCGTCTGTAGCATAAAGACCACTGATTATTCTTAAATTCATCCTATCAATGGTATAATATTTTGCTAAATTCTATAGCACACATGACTTACATTGCATACTTAAAGTGGCTTTGTTATCAGTATAACCTTTAGAGTAAAACCTTTTGAATTGTTGAGATGGTATGAGAACAAGTCTGCAACACTTATATTATCATACTTTTCCATTATTGATTTGCTGTAAAGTTGTGTTAATTTATTTTTATACAAGTTTATTTTAAGTAAATGTAAATAATAATCAACTATTAGATTGTTATTATGGAGGCATGTGTTTTTTTTATTAATCCACAGACTGGAGCCTTGTGAGAGCTGGTTGTTGTGAGCAGACTGTTGTCCGACCGTCAGGTTATTGCCGACGACAGTGTAAGGAAGCTCCATGTTATTGACGTTTGGCATATTCAGCATTTGTGGGTTTTTTCTATTTATACATCTGTGAGAGCCTTCTAGTTCTACCAACATCTGTCTTTGTAACAGTGACTACTTGTGCTAATTTGATTATATTAATAAACCCTCAGATTTCCTTGTCTTTTTATTGCTACCCACACCATAGACAAGGTACAATATTACTTTGTCATATATATTCTTATTCATGATCACAATACTGTTACTTGTGCAGTGTGGCGGTCGTAAAAATCTCCCCGTGCATGTAATCTATGTTGTCATTAAATTCATTTTGTAAGGATTGTTACGTGCATTTCTTTTCATGGACATTGGACTTTGCTTCCTCAATTCCATCTTCACATAAACAGGATGCTACAGCCATTTACTCTTCTCTGGTCATTTTGTCTTGATCCAGAAAGCTAAATTCACTTACAATCAACACTTTTGTGTAGTTCTTCTAATCGAAATAATACGTCTCTCCTTTCTAAGGACGATGCGGACATTATTTTTCAATGATGTCACAATTTTTGTTATAACATAGCAAAGAAAACGTCAGCGCTTGGACATTTTGTATTCAAATAGATCAGTTTCTTTTCATTGCTTGCATTCATTTGAGAAACCCATCAGGACACATCACAGATTTGTTCTTTTACATTTGGCTTACATGTGCTCTGCCTTTTCAAATTTCGCTATATGTTGCAATGCTCATAGGACTTTATCATATAATCTTATCGTCGGCTAATTATACGGTTTCGTCTGTATGTATTTATTTTTAGTCATAAAAATCTATGTCGAGAATAAATGCAGCCTTTTAGCGCAATGTATGTTATTTAAACGGATTGTAACTATTTAATTCGTCATAATAACTCAATTCCGGTATTTTTACAACGTAATCGGTAGTTAATACGGCCTAACAGCTCTATATCGGTTACTTATACGACCTTATACCCCAATGTAGGTAGTTTATACGGCCTAATAACACTATTTCAGTAAATTATATGTCAGTGTCACTTCATGTCGGCAATAAATACGACCTAGTAAGTCCGTGTCGGTAATTTAAATTACCAAACAACTCAACATCAATAAGTTATTCGATTTAAAAACTCCATGACGACAACGTGTACGGCCAAACAACTAAATATTGGTAACAAAACTCCATGTTGGCAATTTATAGGGCCTAATGTCTCCATATCGGTAAGTTATACGGCCTAAAAATGACGATAATTTATACGACCTAAAAGACCATAAATATCTTTAGAGAACCCGATTATTTAACACTACACTTTCTTACTGATATCCTGAAAAAAATAAAAACAATGACAGCTATTTAAGACGTCCCCATATCTGGGAGTTGAAATCAAAGTTCCCGATTGCTATGTAGGAATTATTGTGTGTGACCCTGTTCGTATTGGGTGGTCAAAATACATGCGGATGTCAGGCCTGAATTAGTCTTAGAAGTCTTACGTCGTACTACTTCAGCGTGAAATTAATGTACAATAAAAGTCGTTGATACGAAGCATCAAAGGCGACGCAAAAACTAACGAGTAAACTGACAGGTAAATAGGTTAAAGCAATTATGGGAGCAAGTAATAAAGACATATTTAAAAAGTTTTTAGTTAAAAGTTTTGAATTTCAGTATAATACAAAACACCTCGAGAAAAAGTATGTATAAAGTATAGGCCAATTCCTGAGACCATAGAATGGTTTAAAATAAAATAAACACAAAACATAATTAGGTCTTCCATGAGGTTACATTTGTAGAAAAAAGGTGCCTAAATTATTATAATTAACAACGAACTAAAGTGTACAAGCAGCAGAAGCTGCACATGTGCAGGAGCCACTGTTCAGATAGTATTTTTCTGGAACACAGTATTATGTATACAAAGAACAATATTTAATAGTTCATAAACTTAACCTACTTCAACTTACTTCTCACATTTAAAGTGAAATGAATGAAGACAAACTGAGAGAATCAGTAAAGACAGAACAATCTAGTATGTCTTTAATCCCGGTGGAATAAATGTTGTAACAAAGCAATGTTATTACCTAAGTATGTGCTACTGTGGTTTATAATTACACACTGAGCTGGCATTAAAATACATAGCTGTCAAGTGAAAGGTAGTATATGTCATTAAATAGAGGAAAGAAATAAGAAAAAAAAATATCTTATAATCCAAGAAGGATATTACTTTCTATTTAAATATGGGTGTTAATAATTAGTCCGAACATATTTGGTTAATATTGGCAAAATGTTCGTGTAATAAAGGTCTTGACAAGAAATAAATCTCATTCAGGTCTAGGGTTTGAACCCAGAACCCTCCTATCCCGAGACCATAACTTTAACCTCTTGGCCAAGAACACTTCAACTATGTTATAAATGCTTGCTTTCTTGGTGTGTTTCAAACGTCTCTTTAATGATCATCCAAATCGTTAACAATATCTTTTTCAAACTTGTCATAACGGGTCTAAGGTTTAACCATCCTATCCTGAGTCTATAAACTTAACCTACTGACCAAGAACACTTCAAGCATAATAAATGTTTTCTTGGTGTGTTGAACGTTTCTCGTATGCAAGTGAATTAAACATTCGAATCATTAATAAAATCCTTTTGAAAACTTATCGAAACTTATCGTGACGGGGCAAGGGAGTGAATTTAAAACCCTCCTATCCAGAGTCTTAAACTCTTGACCACAAACACTTCCGAGATGCTATAAAAGCATTCCTGCACGCTGGAAGCACTGGAAAGTCTTTTTTTTAGATTTTCAGAGCTTCCGATATTTGTATTTACGTTAGTTCACAAAGTAATGTCATGATTAAGCTTAAATGGTCATTCTATCTGTTTCTTTACATATAACGAAGCTGATCGGTGATATAAGCACATTTTGATTGTAAAGTATATGTTGTTTTTTATTTTGTTATTATACACAGGACAGATTGTTTATGAATAGGATGTCTGCCTGCAATAGGATTCTTTGGGTACTTTTCTTTCTGGAACTTCTCCTTCCTCCGGGTCAAGGTAAGCATACACTGAATACACTGCGTACTATATGCCATAAAACTATGATACGTCAACGACCATAGGGAGACTGCTACATTTAACACCGTAGGTACCTATTCACATAGACTAAATGATCTCGTCTGGTGTAATATGGGGAGTTGGATAAAAAAGGGGAGTC